>ML686006.1:3923775-3994113 GCA_007922175.1 Pelusios castaneus | reverse complement strand
AAACAAAAATATCTTCCTCTGACGGGTGCACAAAAGTCATAGTTCACTTAGGGCACCAAAAACCCCTGGACCGGCCCTGGGTTAATTTATTTCAAAAGAAAGCCCTGTGCATATAAACCATAGCCCAGGTATCATAACATGTTGTCTGTGCTATGGTTAAGTAAAGGTAGAGTCTCACTGGCCCTCAGCATCTCTCTCCAGCTCTCCAGTTTGGCTCCAAGGTCCCTCACCATGCTTCACGCCAAGCTTTCAGCCTTTAATATCATCGTCTATGTCTACACTTGTAAATTTAAGTCGACTTAGCATGTCCACACTTAAATTTAAAGTCGACTTAGGGGGGAACTTAGGTCTACTTTGGCTTAAGTTGACTTTAGTAAGTTGACTTAAGCCTAAAGTTGAATTAAAAGGAGGTTTAATAAAGTCGACTTAATTTTCATTAAGTCGACTTTATTTTTCCTTAAGTCGACTTAAGCAGCTTGCTTAAGTCGGCTTAATTTCTAAGTGTAGACGCACCCATCTTTATATGTAATATACTCAAGGACCCTTCCCCCCATCCTTAATTCACGAGAAATTCACTACAGAAGGTCACAATCTTATGTGTAAGGACATGAACAATGTGGGCTGTGAGAACTGTGATTTAGGGCTTGCCTACACGAGCACCATAATCCGCACTAAAAATCATTACCGCGCGTTAATAAGCGAACTGTACAGACGTGAAATGTTGTTCCTTCGCACTAAGCGCCTTCTTGCTGCGCATTCCAACCACCACTCGGCCGAGAGTGGTAACAGCTGTTTCGGATCATCTGCTGCGCGTTTCTGCTCATCAGTACTGTCTCTGCGCATTGATTGGAGTCCTGAACTGTCCCAGCATTCCCAAGTCGTCCTGTCTGTACTTCCCCCCACCCTCTGTATGGCAGTGACGAAACTGTCCCCGCCTACAGAGGGGAGATGTGACGGCATGCACATCCGTGCAGCCCTATGGCATGACCTATATAACTTTTCTGTTCAGTTTTTCAGTATAATTGTGTGATTTGATGCCAATTACGGTATACCATGTTCCTTTGTGAATGCTCAGATGTGAAGCATGATACAGCATTCAGACTCTCAGAACTCTCTGTAGCACAGTGCCTGTAGGTTTACATGACAAAGGGAATGCAAATACCCTCCCTGGCTCAGGTTACAGCGAAGAACAGGACAGTGAGGGGAGTGGCTGTCAGCAGTTCCTTACAAGAAAGACACAGAGAAGCTGCAGACTGACTCCAAGCGCGTACTCAGGGAAAATGGAACGCTGGGATACGTGCCCAGAATGCAGTGCGATAATGCGCATCACAGCGAGGAATCCTGTGACGTAGCAAGGAGCGACGTGTGTACAAGCTGCAGCGCACTAAAATCCACGTGAGTCTTACAGCGCAATTAAGACGTTGCGCTCTAATTTGATCGTGTAGAATAAGCCTAAGAAAGAAGCAGAGGCTAATAAAAATAAAATACTTGTTACTTTAAAATATATATGTATATATATAATATTTTCACTGTATCAAGGGGGTAATTAGGGTGAGACTTAGTCTTTTAGAGGGGCTACATTGTTAGTTATCAATATATTCTTTAAAGATTAGCCATTACTTGGAGAAAAGTCTTTTCAAGAATACCAGAATGGGGGGCGGGGGGGGCGGAGAGAACTGGTTTTCCAGGAGGCTTAGGGAGGAGTTCCAGCAATCTATGCTAGAGAGATATTTCTGCTAATGGTCACCCCCACTGTCTATTGTTTCATTGGTGATTAAACCCCACCATTAAGGTGGACCAACTGCATTTTCACTGTCATTGAATCTGAAGAACCTACTTGAATTTCTGCTACACCAAAAAATTGCTGAAATTTACTTACAGAAGAGGGGAGACAATTTGAGAGGCAACACAGACTGTATTCTAAATTAGCAGATTGATTTTTTACAGAACAGGAAAAGCAAACCTCCAAGAATGCCCATCAATCCCTTAATCTCCAATTACCTCTCCAGAAAATCTAGCCCTTGTGTCCAACAAATAGAGATGAAAGGGACAGATGAAGAAAAAGTCACATTGCAACTTTATTTTGTACCTTTAACTTTCTACTGCTCACTGCAATTCAGCTAACCAACTGGCCCTGCTCTTTCTGCATGGCTCCCTGTAACATTTTGCTTCACATCCCCTCCCTCAAAAAGAAGATTTGTATGCCTTCCTTTAGAGCATCACTTGTTTTCCTTTATTTACAGCAGTTAGTGTCTAAATTGCCTATACCAAAGTCCAGCCATTGCTAACCATGAGGAATGAAACAGCCTGCCTTCATGGGCCTTAAGCAGAGTAAATGCAGAGTCCCCACTCTTCTGCCTGGCCAGACCTCCATAATTCCCTTCTCCAGCCCTCTCATATGCACAGCAGCTCATGAAACCAGATGCTCCCAACTGCCTAATTAGGCAGGGTCTCTCTGGCCCTAATTAGCTCAGTACTTGGGAGATCTGGCTGGTTTACTATTTCTCATTCCAGGCTTCCTGGGGGGGCGGGGGGTTGGAAGAGAGGAGGCCTGGAAGGCCTCCAGTTCTTCCTCTTTGCTACACTCCTCCCCCCTGAAGAAGCTGTTGGAACACAGAAGGGTGGGATGTAGGGCCAGATTAACTGGCCTGGGGGTGCTGGGCTGCCCCCCTCTGTGGGGCTACCAGCCGGGGGCCCCATGGCAGGGGTTGGGCCCTTGCCCCCCCTTGTTGCTGGGGGAGGGGAAGCCCAGGGCACTTCCACCCCTACCCCACTCCACCCAGTCTGCCGGAGGGGAGGGTGGCGGCTGACATGCGGTGTGGTGATAGGCCCCAATGCAGTCCCCAGAGTGGGCTGGAGGAGTGCAGGCCATGCCAGCTGGCCCCGCCCCCAGGTGGAACAAGTGGGCTCTGGCCCACCTTGACTCAAGGACAGACGAGCCGATCCAGGGCCTTTCACTCACTTTTCACAGTTGATCCTACAATTCATTGGGGTCAACTATTACAACAATGTGCACTCTAACAATTACTGTCTTCCTCTAGAGGGCACCAGCTTCTTTATCTAGACAGCAAATTGGGATTCGGAATCTCTCATAGGGTGCATCTAGACTTGTAAATTAAGTCGACTTAAGCTTGCTTAAGTCGACTTAATTTACTCTGCGTCTACACTACATTTTCCTTGGGTCGACTTAAACAGCTTGCTTAAGTTGACTTAAGGAAAAATTAAGTCGACTTTGTTAAACCTGCTTTTAAGTCAACTGTCTGCTTAAGTCGACTTTCTAAAGTCGGCTCAAGCCAGTGTAGACCTGGAGTAGCCCTAATTCGACTCTAAGTTGTTTTAGGGCTCTCCAGGATTTCCTCCCTGCCAGGGTGGCTGGCACAGGGAGAGCCTGGCATGACCCCTGACAGGGCAGGGCAGAGCACTGCCCACCCTACCCCTATGCCCTGCCAGGGTACCTGTCCCCCTTTGCTCCATTGTACCCAGGTACAATGGGGTAAAGGCTGAGCCCCCTGGCACTTGGCAAAGGGTGCCCCCTGCCACCATGGACCATTCTCAAGTCCACTAGCCCCTCCAAGTCGACCTAGGCATCCAGTGTGGATGCTCTAAGTTGACTTTGTAGGGCCCTCTGAAAGTTGACTTAAAATGTATGTGTGGACATGCTAAATCGATTTAGCTAAGTCGACTTAAATTAACAAGTGTAGACATAGCCATACTGTGCAGCAAGATATACTGATACTGGATTTCTGAGAGGACCTTGGACAAATACTTGAGTGGCTGGGCAACAAACATCCTTTTGAATTTAGAGCATACCGTTCCCCTTAATATGAAGAGCATTCTAGCCTAGCTTTGGTCTTCAGCTTCATCGAACTGATTTTTGTTCTTCTCAAAGACAATGATTTCTTGGTGCTAACAAACTTTGTGCTTCCTGCTTTGCTGCAATGAGCTTCTGAGATTACAGCTCAAGACATTATTATATCAGCGATTTCATTTGCTTGTTGAACACTCTAATTCAGGGGTTCTCAACCCCTGGCCTCCTGGCCAAAAGTGGGCCATGGGGCTTTTTGAAGTGTCTCATGCTCCTTTGCCGCTGGATGGGAGCAGGGCTGCAGCCACCCGGTCCTGGCGGTGAGGCGGGCTGTGGCATCTCGCCTCCATCTATCCCTCCCCTGAGGCTGGGCTCTCTTCAGTTGGGCAGCAGTGGTGGGGTCCCCTGGCGAAGAGGGAGGGAGGCGCCAGCTGGCCTAGAGAAGCTGGGAACAGAGCCCGCTGGAGACAGCAGAGCTGGGCCAGGACCATGGCCAAGCAGGTACTGCCCAGGTGAGGGCCCAGTGCAGGTGCCCTGTTCTGGTCCCTAAGCGGGGCAGGACACCCCATGTGGGGAGGGACCTGGACCAGAGCCGGCCCACGGGAAATGCTGCGCTGGGGCCGGCTCGAGGTGAGCGGAGCCTCGTGCTGCTCCCCATACACCCGAAGGACAAGTGGAGGGAGCTCACGTCCACCTCTGGTCATGCTTGTGTGAGAGTCGCAGCATCAGTACCGGGGGAGAAAGCCTGGCCCGGTTTCTTGGGGACCCATCTGGGCCTGTCCTGGAGGTGAGGGGAAGCTTTGGGTGTTCATGGGCATCCAGCCCTTTAAAAAATAAATAAATAAATAAGGCAACCTTTTTAAAGAAAAGCTTTAAATTAAAAAAAAACAAAAAAAAAAAACCAAACCTTTTTGAGTCAATGGCAAAAAACATAATTTTTACAAACCTGAAGGGCCACCAGTCTATTTAATTAAAATTAATTAATTGATTAAAATTAATAATAATCAGAACTGAATTCAAATTTAATTAATTAAAATTTTAATTGTATAGACTGGTGGCCCTTCAGGGTTGAAAAAATTAGATTTGTGGCCCTTGAGCCAAAAAGGTTGGGAACTACTACTCTAATTTTCATGGAAGAAACAAACCTACTTTGCAACTTTGCAAACCTACTTTGGACTTTAAGATTATGTCTAGACTGAATCCGCTGTGTTGGACTCCACAGAGCAATGTCACAGGATCAATTGAGCAGCTAGTGGAATCTGCTCAATCAGTCCCGGAAGTGCTTCCTTTCTATGCAATAACTCCAACCCCCCAAAAAAGAGTAATGCTGGATTGACTGGAGGCACTTCCCTTTGGTGCAATCCAGTAAAGACATTGCTCTAAAAGAGCGCAAGTAAGTCAATGGGGCTATGTCTACACTTATAAAGTCAACTTCAAGTCGACCTTGTTAAGTCGACTTAACAGTAGACATAGCCATCCTCACTGACTTAGCTTAAGTAGACCTTCAGAGGTGGTGTTATTAAGTTGACTTAAGAAAGTGCTTAAGTCAACTTAATAAAAACCCAGTGTGGATGTGGTTTTGTGTAGGTGGACTTAAGCATCCTTAAATTGACCTAAATTGCCAGTTTAGACACACCCTGGGAGATACACAAGCTATGTACTAGAATGTGTATCTCCCATCAATCTGGTGTAGTAGTGTAGACCTGGCCTTAATGAATGGCTATACAGCGTCATACACTAGATTAACATTATTTATTATTATATATATATGTCATGATCAAATTTTCCTCTAAGCAGCATACCTCATTACCTGTTATTGTATATGGAAATATCTTTATTTTTTCCAGTAATTACACGACTTTAGAAGGAAAATTAGGATGAGTAGATATATATGATAGTTTTGTATTTTAATATGAATATCTTTTAAAATCAACTTTTTTTGTTCCAATGACTTAAAATTAGATGTATTTTTATGAAAAAAAATTGCTGATCATTGTAGTTTTTGTTTTGTCAGAATGGATGAATGAATGCCTTTTCTGAGCAAGCATGTGGTTTACATCAGATTCATGACAATTCATGGTTTTGTAAGTTTTTGTAATTGACAAATAGCTATCTTTTTAAACTGTGATTCAGGGTTTTTTTTTTTTGTGAGGATGAAGGATATTTTTTAGAAGTACATGTTAAGAAATGTCAAGCTAACTTCTACAAAACAAAGTTGTAAATTTTCTCTGGTCTTGAAGATAAATTTAAAACCAGTGAACTTTCTTTAAAATCATACTTCTATTATAACCTATGTTTCTGCTAATATTACTGATGCTATCTCCTCTTTTCTTTCCCACTTAGTTGCCTCTGTGTCTCTTTCAAATGAATGATCTGCTTTAAACTTTTCAGAAGTCTTTCAAATAGTTTGCAGGAATCTCCATTTTGACCGCAGGAATCCATTGATGGTTAAACTGACTCACTGTGCCCTTATAAATTCAGACAATGGAGGACAGATATTCTGCCTTTCTAATTACATTTGAAAGTCAAGTCTGAAGTGAATAGGTGTGCAGTGTGTTGTAGGGGGGGAAATCGTTTAGGTTTTCAGTCAGATTACCAATATCTAACATAAGAAAAGAGACCGCATCACTAACTGGATCTGCTGTTTAGGATTTGTCAGTTGTGGGACACTACATCATGTTAGAATGTGTATTAACTAACCCAATATTAAGTGCTCAGGAATAAATTCTCTAATCAAATTTGGTCCCTTTACTTCATTCAGGAGAAGAGGAGTCAGAAACCGGCTGCAAATAGCCAACAGAAGGCTTATGTGCCAGCCTACGGCCCTTCAAGATAATTCTCCATTCTGCTATGCTTATCTTCCACAGGTGTAGGAGCCATTAAAGAATCCTGCACAAGTGGAGATTTAGTGCATCTGTGAGGGTGGTACTTTAAGTGACGGTGATGCTAGGGACCCCTGGGAACCAAATAACAGAGGAAGAGGACACAGGATCAAGAGTTTACAGGGGTCCAGTGGAACAGTTATCTGCATAATAGTTCACCTAAGTGTAACATGTGAGATTTTTGCTGAGAGCCATTTGGCCATTGCTCATCATAATCACTCTGAAATGTATGTATGGATAGTATGTAAGGAGTTGTGTGTCCATTCTGAAAATTATGATCCTAAGGCCTTAGAGTTTATTGCTTCTTTTAAAGCTCTAGGGAGGAGGTCAGAAGGCTTGAGGGTTTCAGTGTTCTTGTCACTAACCTGTAGAGTGATAGGAGGGCCTGTGAATTCTTGTGCTTGTGGCCAGTGAAGGAGAGAACAGACAAGACCTCCTCATGCTAATGGCAGGTAGTAGGTAGCACAGTGCCCCTGGAATGCATCACAGTGGCACCCCAAAGAATTAGGGGAGAACTGCTTCCCTGATGCCTTTCAATCATGCCGAGCTTCGTTTGGGGCAGGAAAGAACATGAGCTGCAGCATTTGCAAGGACACCTCTTTACCAGTATGTCAGCTGGTTGTGGTTGTGGAATGTTAAAATGTGGTCATGGTGGCCTGGAAGCCAATGTATCTCTAAAATCAGTGTAAATCAATTTGGGATCACAGTTACAATTATGTAGTTATGTGACATCATACAGGGGAAGATAAGATAGACTGAGTCCCTTGACTGTTCATTAATTTCTTTAACATGGTTGGATTTAAGGCTAATATTATCTCTATTTTCTCATATTTGTAATGCTTCGTTTGAGTGTTACTACAACAGGCCTGTAATATTCCTTTTTTTTTTAACTATTACATTATTCTGCACACATTGCTGGACTCCTCTTTTCTTTAACAATCTTCCATTTATTTTCTGATTATTTAAGGGATTTAAAATAGTTTTAAGATCCTTTGTAGATGCTTAAGATTTAACTGTAGCGTTCATATTTAGAAATTATATAATAATGAACTATAGATTAAAAGAGAATATTGCATATTTTGGAAGATTAGCATTTTTAACATGGTGCTAGATCCATAGCTGTATAGAGGTTTAAGTCCTCTATTAATGACAGAAACAAGGATCTCGTACCACAGTTTCCTGCAGTGCCATCTTTCCCACAGTGCTCTGCTCGTATGTCTTCTCCTAGTCAGGACTGAGCCACTAAGATTGCGAGGGTAATTTTGCTGCCACCTAGGTCACTCATAGTGGTAGTTTAATGTAAAGTGAGTTTATTTAGTTTTTATAGTTTCTTGATTTAATTAAATGAAATGTTATGCACATTTAAAGTAAACAAAACCAAAACAAACATGTAATTATAGATGAACAACAGCATTGGTTTAGTCTATCAAAGAAACAATCTGAAACTCTATACTTAATTCCCTAAAATGTCTATAAAATCCCATAAAACCATAGAAGGTAGGAAATAAATCATTTAAATAGGCCTTATTTTATTTCAACTGTTGCTTTTGTGCTCTTTTTTTAAAAAAAATCTCTTGTTAATATCAGATTCAGGTGCCTGTGACTTCTATTTGTTAATATTATAGGGAACTGCCTCTGAGACCAAATAAGTGTCAAAAAAGGAAAGAACAGATAGCAGCTTCCTTTCTGTTTTCAAACTCCTCAAAGCTGTCCTCTTTGGTAAATTCAGGCTGAGGAAAGCTTCATTTCTTCTGGGGTGTGCACATCAGATAAAATGCAATCCCTGGTAATAATGCCTGCTGCTTTGCTCCTGAAGCTTGGGAAAAATATCTTCCAATTATCTGAACTAACAGTGCTTTCATTGTTTTTGCTGTTAAATGTGATATATTGACTTTATATATAGACATGACAAAGAGTGTTCCCAATGAACAGAGCTTTTTTCCTCTCTTCTTTAATATTTCAGTGAAACAAAGCAAAATGAGTCATGAAACACCAGTGCTATGAGTATCATTCAGGCTGATTTTTCCCCTTCTTATCTGTATCACATCAGAATAAAGGTTAAGCTTTTCATCTCTTCCTGAGCTATTTATGTTATATTTAAAAGATCCAAACAGATATATTTCTTCCATATTTCATTCAGAATCAGGGTTTGTTTGGGGTTTTTTTGTGAATGTTTGAATTGCTTTTTTTCTGAAATGGATTTTCTTTTGAATATCCTTTTTATCTCTTATTTCATATTTTACATGGAAAATCCCTTAATTTTTTTTCAAGGGCATCCTAGGACAGGAAAGATCAGTGAAAAATGAGTTTCTAAGAAGCCTATTGTCTTTTTTTCCTGTGCTTTCCAGATGCACAAACACTCAAAAGCATGAATATAGAATGTACTTGTATAGGTAACGTTGATGTATTTGTGTATATATATATATTGTCTGTAAATAAAACAACCAAAAATTTTGTTTACGCTTATTTTATATAATATATAAAAATTCACATTAATGTAGAGACAGACATAAATATAAATACAAGAAAAATAATTCTAAACATAGAGGTTGATTTATTTACAAAATATTAGACACAGTTCATAATATCCCTGGTAGTGTATGCATTTCACATATTTTGTTCTTTCCTTTCAGATTTATGTAACTATTTTAGATTATAATCGTATTTTCAATATTTCATACAAAATACAATTGCTTAGACTTCTGCCTTTTTGATTCCTCAGTTAAGTTGACTGATGTCATCTGAATCACACTTTAATTTAAAATAGTGAAGTAGATAGAGCAAAAGTGACTTTTATTTAGATGACTGCTCATCCCTTTGTTAAGTATTAGGAGAACAGATGAAGACACATTCCATTAATATTTTAGAAAAAAAAGGGATGCATCATGGACAGTCAATGCTGGAGATTAGATGTGTGCAATGGGACAGGTTACATACTAATAAATTGCAAAAAGTCATGTACAGTTTAGAGGAACACTTCAGATTGATCCAGCCCAATTATATGAGCATCAAAAGCCTTCTGCTTCAGCTTCCTGACCTACATTCCTGTACAGAATTTGAGGTAATAGTTCATAGACTCTACCCTAGCTATTAATGAAAGGAAAACACCTCTTTTTCTAGTCTGTAAGTGGCCAAACTACAACTTCCTTGAAGAAATGCAGCTCCACAGAGGAATGCATTTTAATGTTGAACTGAGTTAAAATGTTTCACTACTTCTAAACTGATTTTTTTTTTTTTTAAATCATTTCATTCCACACACAAGTTGGTATACAGAGAAGTTGAAATACTATACTCCCTCGTATATAGATCAGGAACTTTTTGAGGAAATTGACTAAATCCCTTAACTTTGATATAATAAACAGTATATTTTGTGGAGCAAAAATATTAGCCTATTTGATAATTAGCTGTTATTCTGTAGCACCATGATATTGAAACTGGAGGAGTTGCAGCTGCTGATTTGCCATCTTATCACGCTTGTTTGATCCTAGCCACCTGACAGCTCACACATAAACAACCATCCACAACGTCCACTTAAAGTGGTGCTCGGCCCTTCATGAAGATGGCATACATACACATGATTGAATATGTGTTCACAGAACTTCCCTCACATGGATATTTTACCGATGTATTGAGCTGAGTGAAAATCAAAATTTTTATCTCCTGTGAAATTCTGATGTTTCAGTATTTGTTTTCATTTTTAATCACGACAAAATGTTTTAAAATATGTATACACAAAACCAGGAGCCAGCTACCTTCAGGCAAACCACCTAAACCCCTTCTTGGGGGAATGCGTTCAGGACCTGTGTAACTCTACCCAAAACAATTGGAGAAGGAGGCACCCAACTTATAACTGTTAGAACACTCAGCTAGGATGTGGAAGTCGCAGGTTCAGTTTCTGCCTTTGGTTTTTGTGGATAACATTCTTATGCACCTATCTCGCCCCATTTCTCATAGACACAATTTAAGTGCCTGACTTGGCTTTGTGAATCGCAGTGTTGCTCCTCCTATTTTCTAGGGCACAATCATGTTCAGCTCAATGCCTTAGCCCCTTGATGGATCCCATTCCACCATCTATGATCTACAAAAACTGTTATGCTCAGTAGGGATGTTTTGACTAATAGAGTAGCAGGTGAAATGCATGGGAATGAAAGGAGGACCTTAATCAACATGGACTTGGCTGACCATGGAACAACTTATCGAGTTACTTTCAGAGCACCATGAAAACTCCACTCTTTTTAAAAGCTTTATTTTAGTAATGAAGGGTGAAATACAGTTCATGTTATTCCTATGGAGAGTAGATGATAAGAAGTAGGAGGTATGACACGCTGTACCCCATGTATACTCTGATGGTGTGATTTGTGTATAATCCATGTTCACTATTCTAGTGTGTGTGTGTATTATTTAATTCAAAGGATGTCATGTCATGCTTGTGACATATTGAACATAATTGTTCTTTGAGTATGCTTCTTGAAATATTGTATGGATATTCATGAAATTCTGCTATGTAATATTCCCAAATGTGTGTCTCACATGGCTTGCATAGATTTTACACCAATACTGGGGGGTCATTCTACTGCAGAATTTCACAAATGGCCAGTCAAAGGCACTCAATCACTAAAGTAGGAACCACTTACTTGCAGGAGGCTGTGAGTAAAGTGACCCAGGAGTGGGTGGTTCACCCTGCAAGACGGGTTCCATGAGTGAAGGAGGGGGGGAAAAATCATAATTAATGGAAGCTGTTTGGAATAGGAAGTTTAGAATAGGAAGAGAGGCAAGTCTATTCAATTTGACTCTTAATTTAGTACCTAGTGCCTAGATGCTGTATTAGAAATGGCAGAGAGAGAAATTACTCCAGTGGATGAAGAATGTTTCTCCATGAGCATTACCTGGAAAGGGGAACTGATTAAGAATCTCTTTTGCTGAACCAATCAAATTCTATCATTGATAGTTTGGCTGTTTTGGATTACAGATGTAAGCAAGATTTGAGTGGATTCTCCCCTGCCCAGCTGGCACTTACATGAGCACACTCACCTTGCTTAGGTGTTCAGAGTGATGGGACCGCTTTGACCAAAAGATCGCTATGGTGGTTGCTGTTTTACAAATCATTTACTATTAAATGTAGTTCTAACAAAATATTGTTCTCCTTACTGTACGAACATAGGGCAACAGAACTGTGCTTAGTCTGTTCTGAGTGAAGAGTCACTATCATCTGAAACAAACTAGCTAAGCAAGGGGCTCCGATGCCAGAGACCAATAAATGTGGATAGGGGGCAGGAGAGGTATTCCTGCCTGGAACTGTGGGCTTAGCCTAAGATCCTAAGAGGCATGGTTTAACTTCCCTTCCTCCAACTGTTGAAAGATAGGAGTCTTTTCTTTTGTTAACTGCAGCTGAAATCATCTACTGTGGGACATCGTTCCTACCCAGCTTCGCCACTGGGGTTCATCCACCAAGAGCCATTAATCACTAAGCGTTGACAATCTGTGACAGCTGATAGTCAGAAGTCTGGGAGGAATCTCGAGACCACCTGCAGAGGTCATAGTGGAGAAGCAGACTGTAGTAAAAACTGATAGTTTGCAGCAGAGTGGCTGGTAGAGCAACAGGAGGGTCAGCTAGCAGACAACTGGTGGAGCAGCCTGCAGGACAGCTGGTGGCTTGGGGGGGGGGGGCAGCCAGAACATAGTGGCTGGACAGTAGAGCAAATAGGATGCCTGGGTGAGCTCCTCAATTGTACCTTTAGACTCTGGGTTGGCCTAAACTAAGGACAACACGTGTGAGGGGTGCTGTCTAGGGAGAAAAACATTAAAGGAACTTCTTGCTGCTGACTTGACAACCTGAAGTAAAAAGAAACTGCCCCATGTACTCTGGGGTCAGTGTTTTGCTCAAGGGTTTATGCAGATGAATCCTGTTTAAGGAATTTTCCCATATTTATGCTGGATTGCTTTCCCCCTTTTTATTAAAAGTCTGTTTTCTATACTCAGTCTCTGTGCTTGTGAGAGGGGAAGTATTGCCTCTAAGAGTGCCCAAGGGGTGGTGTGTAATTGCTCACACACAGTAAAGTAGGACTTTAGCTGGTTTTGTGTTGCCTTGTGGAAAAGAACCTCTAGATATTGAACTCGGCCCATGTTGCTGCAGGCTCTGACTGTCAGAAGGGTTACACAGAGAAAAAAATCAACAGTTGGAAACCTGTAAGAGATATCTATTGCTGTGGTAGAAAGAGCCCCACTGTCTTTCTCCCCCAAAGTCTAAAAGTGCTTAAAAACAGAGATAAATGCTGTTAGATTTTCATTGTGTTAGTCGTATACAGGTTAATTAATAATAAAGAAAAATGTTGTGCAGATCAGTGTTCCTCAACAAAATTTTAAAGACTTTTTACAGATTAAACATGCCTAGAGGCCTTCAAATGTTCATCATGTAATCCATTATGATCCACAGTATATGATCCTCAGTATCTGAATTTAAAATCAGAATCTGTTCTAAGATTTTAACCACAGCAGTACCAACTTACATCTATGAGCCAGAGTTTTCACTTCTTGTAGTAGATTCATATTAAAATTGCATAGAAGGTAATCTGGAGTGTAGGTCAGAATCAGTGAGAACACAGCGTGTGCAGTTTAAAAGATTATTTTTATTTAATTGCTGCTTGTTTCCTCTCCCCTAGACTAGCTGATATAACTCACACTTCCACTGTGGGTTTTTTTTGTAAACAATAGATGGTAATTTTTATATCCCATGGGCATTCCCTGGAAGAAATAATAACTGTAAAAGGCATTTCAGTTGAACAAAGACTTGCCTACTAAGGCAACCAGTTTTATATAGCAAGAAGCCGCCATGTTGTCTTCATCTTTTCACAGTCAGGGTATGCTTTTATTCCCCAGCAGCGTACATAATTCTTATCAACTATTTTCTGCCTGTGGAGCAAACCAAGTAGTCATGTCTGACTCCTATTCTCTTCATGTGGAGAAGGAATTTTCTATAATGGTAAGTGCTCACTGCTTTAATCTGGAAACACTGGACTGCAATATTATTTCCATATCCTGCTTTGTATTGGCCAGACCATCCCCTTGTGTTGTATGACAGTGACTTGGTGCTGTGATTAGAGTCTGGAAAGTTCCTCTGCCCAGTGTGCTAGTCGGAGGCAGTTAGCACAGCCATGGACTTTACAGTTTGCCTGTGAGCATACACTCCTAATAATTTCATTTTCATGTTTGTACATTACATTGCTGTAATGGTGCAAGGCCCCTAGTTGGTTCCTCCATCATTTGTTCTAGGAAGTTGTTTTCAATATTCTCCAAGAACTTCCTGGATTGCCTGGAACACCTTTTGGGGTGTTATGTATAGGACTTAATATTTTGTGATGTCCTTTTATAGGGCAAACTGAGTGAACTATATCACGTTGTTGTCAATGTTAAGCTTAATATTCAGGTAGCTGCTGATTTGAGTATAGTGAGTTGTTAGGAAGGTCCTTGTATGCCTTGCCACAGTGTCCCTTTTAGTGACTGCGAGATCCCTCTGGCACAGTAAACGGAAAGTCCTGTCCAAGCTTGATCAACCAACCCTTTTCATGGGGCTGTTACAGAGACTCTAGTGCAGTGGAGCAGACAATGAACACAGCCTTGCTAACTGACAGCAAAGTCCCTGAAGCCTTGTCTATACTGTGAAAGACACTGTTACAAAGATATCTCATAGGTCCTAACAACTATTAGCAAACCTGGAAGTCCAAAAGGGGATTGATCATGAGCTGCTACTGGCATTTTGAGCAGCTTGTTATCTAGCCCTGTTCTGCTCATGTTTAACTAGCAGAGTTCTTAAAACATTGATGGCTCATCTGTCCTGGGCCACCTAGTGTTAGTTCTGTAGGAAATGAACCAGTGTTTGTAATGGTGGCCATTTTGTTTTGGCTGTTACTACTCATATTCATAAATTATTAGCCTGCACTCCTCTACTGTCATTATTGTTTTGTTTCACATTCCTTTTTGTCTGCTTTTCCCCCTTGGGACTGCTGGGACTGTAGCTGAGCTCTTGTATGAAAAGCTGCCATAGTATGTCACACGAGCAGGGTGCTGAAAAAAATTGTGTAGCAGGGGTGATGACAATGGACAACTAACAGAAGTTTCCAGATCATCGCAGGCCCTGGTTCTTATGGGTGACTTCAACTGTCCTGACATCTGCTGGGAAGGTAATACAGCAGTGCACAGGCAATCCAGGAAGTTTTTGGAGAATATTGAGAACAACTTCCAAGAACAAATGCTGGAGGAACCAACTAGAGGCCTTGCACCTCTAGACCTATTGCTCACAAACAGAGAAGAATTGATTGGGGAAGTAGAAGTAAATGGCAACCTGGGCAGCAGCGACCATGAGATGGTAGAGTTCAGGATCCTGATCAATGGAAGGAAGGAAAGAAGCAGAATACACACCCTGGACTTCAGAAAAGCAGATGTTGGCTCCCTTAGGGAGCTGATGGGCAGGATCCCTTGGGAGGCTGATCTGAAGGGGAAAGGTGTCCAAGACAGCTGGCTGTATTTTTAAGAAACCCTGTTAAAGGCACAGGAAGATAACATTCTGATGTGCAGAAAGAACAGCAAATGTGGACGGCGACCAGCGTGGCTTAGCAAGGAACTCTGTGGGGAGCTGAAACATAAAAAGGAAGCTTACAAGAAGTGGAAGCGTGGACAGATGACAAGGGAGGCATATAAAGATATTGCTCAGGACTGCAGGGATAAAATCAGGAAGGCCAAAGGACAATTGGAGTTGCAGCTAGCAAGA
Source organism: Pelusios castaneus (assembly GCA_007922175.1). NCBI lineage: Eukaryota > Metazoa > Chordata > Testudines > Pelomedusidae > Pelusios > Pelusios castaneus. Next base: position 3,978,662 of record ML686006.1, on the reverse strand, counting down.
GATGTGAAGGATAACAGAAAGGAGTTCTATAAGCATATCAGCAACAAGAAAAGGATTAGGGGTGGTGTAGGTCCCTTACTGAATGGGGCAGGTATCCTCATGGTGGATGATGTGGAAAAGGCTGAAGTACTCAATGCTTTTTTTACTTCAGTCATCACAGGGAGGGCCAGCTCCCAGGCTGCTACACGGGGTAACGTGGAAAGGAGAAAAGAGTGGCCCTCGGTGATGGAAATTCAGGTTAGGGAACACTTAATGAAATTGGATGTGCACAAGTCCATGGGGCCAGATGAACTGCATCCGAGGGTGCTGAGGGAGTTGGGGGAAGTGATTGCAGAGCCGCTGGCCATTATCTTTAAGAACTCGTGGTAAACGGGGGCGGTTGCAGAGGATTGGAGAAAGGCAAATATAGTACCTATCTTCAAGAAAGGGAAAAAGGAGGATCCGGGGAACTACAGAATCGGTCAGCCTCACCTCAATCCCTGGGAAAATCATAGAGCAGGTCCTCAAAGAATCCATCCTGAAACACTTCGAGGAAAATAGAGTGATCAGGAACAGTCAACATGGATTCACCAAGGGCAAATCGTTCCTGACCAACCTGATTTCCTTCTATGATGAGATGACTGGATTTGTGGATGTGGGAAGAGCCGTTGACATGGTATACCTTGACTTTAGCAAGGCTTTTCATACGGTTTCCCACAGCATTCTCGTCGGCAAGTTAAGGAAGTATGGGTTGGACAAGTGGACCGTAAGGTGGATCGAAAACTGGCTAGATCAATGGGCTCAGCAGGTAGGAATCAATGGCTCGATGTCTGGTTGGCAACCAGTAACAAGTGGAGTGCCCCAGGGGTTGGTTCTGGGGCCGGTTCTATTCAACATATTCATTAATTATCTTGATGATGGACTAGACTGCGTGCTTAGTAAGTTCGCAGATGACACCAAGTTGAGGGGAATGGTAGATACTCTGGAGGGCAGGGACAGCATCCCGGGAGACTTGGACAAATTGGAACACTGGGCCAAAAGAAACCTCATGAGGTTCAACAAAGACAAGAGCAAAGTCCTGCACTTAGGACGAAAAAATCCCATGCTGTGCTACAGGCTGGGGACCGATCGGCTAAGTAGCAGTGTTGTAGAAAAGGGCCTGGGGGTTATGGTGGATGGGAAGATGAATATGAGCCAACAGTGTGCCCTTGTTGCCAAAAAGGCCAATGACATATTGGGCTGCATCAGTAGGAGTATTGCCAGCACATCGAGGGATGTGATAATTCCCCTCTATTCGACACTGGTCAGGCCGCATCTGGAATACTGTGTCCAGTTTTGGGCTCCCCACTACAGAAAGGATGTGGAAAAATTAGAAAGAGTCCAGCGGAGGGCAACAAAAATGATTAGTGGTCAGAGGAACATGACTGACGAGGAGAGACTGAAGGAACTAGGCTTATTTAGTCTACAGAAGAGAAGACTGAGGGGGGATTTGATAGCAACCTTCAACTACTTGAAGGGGTGCTCCAAAGAGGAGGGAGGTAGGCTGTTCTCGATGGTAGCAGAGGTCAGAACAAGGAGCAATGGTTTCAAATTACAGCTGGGGAGGTCAAGGTTGGATATTAGGAAAAACTTTCTCACTAGGAGGGTGGTGAAGCATTGGAATGGGCTATCTAGGGAGGTGGTAGAATCTCCATCTTTGGAGGTTTTTAAGGCCCGGTTAGACAAAACCCTGGCTGGGGTGATTTCGTGGGAGTGGTCCTGCTTTTTAGCAGGGGGTTGGACTAGATGACCTCGTGAGGTCCCTTCCAATCCTATTGTTCTATGATTCTATGAGAGCCATTGAACAAAACAGTAAACCCTGTATATGATGGAATCCACTTCAACTCAAAGGGCTTGCCTACACGAGCACCGTAATCCGCATTAAAAAACATTACCGCGCGTTAAGAAGCAAACTGTACAGACGTGAAATGTTGTTGCTGCGCACTAAGCGCCTTGTTGCTGCGCATTCCAACAACCACTCCGGCGAGAGTGGTAACAGCTGTTGCGTATCAGCTGCTGCGCGTTTGTGCTCGTGTGTTCGCTTTCCGCGCATTGATCTGCCTCCGGAAATGTCCCATCATTCCCAAGCTGTCCTCTCTGTGCTTCCCCCCACCCTCTCTTTGGCAATGACAAAACTGTCCCCGCCTACAGAGGGGAGATGTGACGGGATGCAACATGTATGTCCAGATGTGAAGCATGATACAGGGTTCAGACTCTCAGAACTCTCTCTAGCACAGTGGCTGGAGGTTTACATGACAAAGGGAATGCTAATACCCTCCCTGGCTCAGGTCGAAGTGAAGAGAATCTCCCAACAGGACAGTGGGAGGAGGGGCTGTCAGCAGTTGTTTACAACAAAGACACAGAGACTGTGTGAGGGGAGAAGCTGCAGGCTGACTCCAAGCGCGTACTCAGGGAAAGTGGAACGCTGGGATACGTGCCCAGAATTCAGTTCGCTAATGCGCATCACAGCGAGGAATCCTGTGACGTAACAAGGAGCGACGTGTGTACAAGGTACAGCGCAATAAAATCCACGTGCTTCTTACAGCGCAGTTCAGAAGTTGCGCTCTAATTTGATCGTGTAGAATAAGCCAAAGAGTGCAGCACATTGCTAGGCCCAGCACCTAAGCACAGCATTATGACTAAAGAGAAGGGTTCAGATGGTACGGTACTGGGGTCTTATAAATATGTAAGCTAAATATGGATTAAGCACATGAGTAGTCCCATAGACGAAAATGTGATTTTTCAGATGGTCAAAGATAATCACATGCTTAAGTGTTTTCATTCAAATTCTATTAGTCTTGCTAATAGATAAAATAAGTATCTAAAAAAAAAATCCTTGACTTACACTAAACTAAAACAACAAAAATGTGACTGTTTAGTTGCATTAATTTGGCACTCTTAAAAGATGGGTAAAGCAGAAGGAAAGAATGAAAGCTCTCTAAGAGCTTTTTAGATGATTTATTTTAAACTGGAAAAAAACGTGAAAAAAACTAGAGACTTGCAGAAACCACTTCCTCTGTGAGCTAGGGGAAAGTCCATTGCAAACATGAGTAAGGACGAACATTATAAAATAAGAACATACAGGAGAAGGTCTCAGTTTACTCCTTGGTGGTAAATGTAAGAATCTGGCACTTTCCAAATATCTAGGTATAAAAATGTTGTAAATCTCTCTGTTGTGCCTTCCTGCAGGTCTCACTGAACATTCTTTTAACTATACTGGGAAAATTGCCAGGGAAAAACAACATTTTATGATCTCAACAATTCAGGTTATCAGGAACTCATATTTATCTGTAATAATGGAGATGATCCCTGGCCTGACACCCTAAGTTCTGCTGTACAATGAATCTTGTATGCAATAAGATACCAAAGTGGGAGACTAGGGTGAGTGATTCTGGGGTACACTCTTTATGGAATTTCATAGTATCACGTTGTTGCTGTTCTTTGACCCTATCAGATGCAGATTGTCTCTTAGCAAACTAACACATTTACATAGGTTATGTAGCTGTTTGTTCAAATAAAATTATTCCTATTCCATCAATTTGTCCCATCTCACAGCCTGTGAATAAATGGTTTAATTAATTTGCATGCTATAACTGGGGCCAATCCTCCAATGGGCAGAATATATCATTTGTCATTTATTTGTGAGGCACATTCATTCTTTGACTTCAGTTTGGTGTCTTTCCTATTTCTCTAACCCAAAATTCTTCTAATGATATTTACTGTTGTCTATCTTCATATTAATACTTCTCCAATATTTGAAATATTGAAATTTACTTATAGAATGTAGGGAGACAAGAATCAGATCCTTGCATTTTGGTTCCTCTCTCTGCCATGCATAAATAAACTTTCCCCATTCAGTTTTCCTAATGGCTAATATGAACTATTTAAAATGTAACATATTCCTTGGACTACCAAAAACATTTGGTCTAATTCACTTTCTCTATCAACCACCAAACAACCTGTCACAATAAATTGGGTTTTTTAAATCCCTCACAGTTTATATAATGAAAGACAGGAACATAATCAGACACTAGAATAAACTCATGTGTCTCACAGAATAAAATGCAAAATGCTTGGCAGCATTATACAGTGAAAATGTGGAAGATCCAATTAGACATCTTTGGCCGTCAGGTTGTACCAACTGTTGATGATTAGTATGGCATTTTGAAACCCGCCTTTCTGAGTTATAACATCATGATGGCAGTTTGTTCTGTATAATACGATCTGAATTGCTTATAGAATATTAGCAGAAAGTATCCTAGTTTTAGGATACAGGATCTAGGAGACAATGGTTGTTCACACCCTCCCATCTAAGACATTTGTCCAGAAGGACACAAGTTAAAGTATGGATATAACATCAAATTCTTAACTTCTAATCGAAATAGAATTCCTAGACATAAACTATATAATCATTCCCAGCAAATTGCTACCTTTCTATTGATACCAAACATGACATAGTTCCTATGGATTATAGCATTTATGAGATATCCATAGAAAATAATATCATAAATGCTTCCCTAAATCCAGACAGTGTCACACCGTGTCCACATGCCCTGCCTTTTGGGGGGCATGCCAGGCTCCCCCTGTGCCCCCCCCCAGCAGGGAGAGCATTGGTGTAGTCCTGGGGTAGCCCTAAGTCGACTTAGGGCTACCCCAGGGCTACATTGGCTTAATTCGACTTTAGAAAGTCGAATTAAGCCTTAGGTCGAGTAAAAAGCAGGTTTAATAAAGTCGACTTAATTTTCATTAAGTCGACTTTATTTTGTTTAAGTCGACATAAGCAAGCTACTTAGGTCGACTTAAGCAAAGTGTAGTGTGGACGCAGGGCACATTAAGTCGACTTAAGCCAAGCTTAAGTCAACTTACTTTGCCAGTGTAGACGCAGCCCTAGATCTTTCAATAACCAGCAGAGTTTTTATACTGCCACTGCAAAAGGATGAAAATATATTCAGTACCAGCAAATACTATAAATCAGGAAGTTTGGAGAATTGTATGTATAATGCAGACAATAATAATAGGCAGAGTTTTATTTACATGTGATTTTTTTTTCCCCGACTAGATTTCAGTATACATATAATTTGGTCCATTATATTTTGTTTCAGTCAAAGATGGCCAATGTGTACCACTTTATAGTTTAGTTGTCTTCCTCTGTAGACACATCATAGATGTGGCAATAAAGTCCTACCTTGTTTTTAGTGACATGGATTGCTAAAAAAGACATCATTAACACATATTTCAAGGAATGATTACAAAGGACTATATACTGTATATCCTTTAAAATACCTCCTGTAAACTTAAAGAAATAAGGTGGGTTTATTGGACTAACTTCTGTGGCGAGAGGGACAAGCTTTTCAGTTTATACAGAGCACCATGTCTCCCTAATATCCACGGACCAACATTCCTACAGCAACACTGCATACAATCCTGTAAACTTGTCAGAAGTAATTTACCAGGACATAGCAATATTAGAACAGCTACCTATTTCTGATATGTTTCACAACAGGTGAAATTCAACCCTGCATAGAGGACTATCACAAGGTGAATGCACCATCTCAGTCCCATGTAAGCCCTGCTATGAGGGTTCAATGAAATATGAGTGACTTTCATGCTATAAAGGTAGCTCTAATCAGTTGATTTTTTTTTTCAATTAAGACAATAGATTTGCTTACCATAGTTCTGCTTCCATTATTCGAGCAAAATATCTTGATCTGTAGTTAGAAATGCTTAGCAAAGGAGACAGCTCAATGAGGAAAGAAGTGTTCTGTGAATATTAACTGTTAAAGGGTGGGTTTTTTTTTAGTGTTGTATTTAAATGTGACTTCTTGTCTCAAATTCTGAATACTTGATTTTATGCTTTTAACTTTTCCTTACCTAGAGCCATTCATTTGAATATTTATATATCATGACCCCCAATTCACAATGTGGGTGTGGATGTGGATGTGGGTGTGGGTTTGGGTGTGTGTGTGAGAGAGAGAGAGTGATTAAAAGAGATGTCAGTCAGAACAATGCATGGAAAGACTTTCCTAACCTTCTTTAGCTACTGGTATATTAGATGTTGTTCTTTATATGAGGCTAAAAAAATCAATAATTGTGGTGCCAATGAGGCCTGCAGACATCTGAGAACTTTTCAGCAGTTCGGCTTACTTGAGGAAAAAAAGATCAAGTGTATCGAATGGCTAAACCAATCAAATGGATCATAGGTAAATATTTTTTATTCTGATGACTAATTGGCACTCTTGTTTTTAAAAATGTCAAAATAGAAAAAAATATTTAATATCTTTAATAATCAAATACTTTATTGAGAATGTTTTGGAGATATATAGGTGGAAGCATGAGAATTTTAGCACTGCAAAGGATAATGAATCATCTAGAGCTTGGCATAACTTCTTTATGCTGACAGTTCTAGATTTTTTTTTTTTTTAAGGCCAGTTTGTTGCAAATGGAAACATTCCAAACAACTTTAGCAAACTGAAGTAGTAGACAAAAGTCTTTTTTCAAGGAGCCCATTCTGTCTCTGTTTTGATGTTTAGTTTCAGTGCTAAGGACACTTCTCTGGGAAGTGAGATGCCCAACTTTGAGAACCTGTTTCAATGATGATTTAATATATTTATTGAATTTATCTATTTATTAATATTTAAATGTTGTTTTTCATTTCTAATGTTCTCATGCTTCTACTTATGTATCACCAAAAATTTAGTTATACACAGCTGAGTGGCTTCAGCAGGAGAAACTGAGGAAGATCTGCCTCAGAATACCCAGTAGGGCACTTTCTTGCATTGTGAGACACCTGAATTAGAATTTCTTTCCTCTCTCTCCATCAGAGGGGGAATTGAATATGGGTCTTCCTCATCTCCAATGAGTGTCCTAATCCCTGAGTAAAGGTTAACATTGCACAGGTGCAATATTAAAACTTTTTTAATTTTTAAATGATATTTACAAATTTAATATTTCCAGAAAAAATAGTTCTACATAGATATACAATGAGGGACTTAAGTCATATATACAAATCTTTTATTTTGGCATCAAAAATTATTATTTAATATCCCTTAAGTGCCAATTCACAGGCTGAAGTGAAGTATAAGGAAGTTTGAAAGAGGAGCAGACCAGTGCGATCGGTGTAGAAATTCACCTCCGTGAAGAGAGAGCACATCAAAAAGACTCTGAAACAAATGGTCCTAGGTCTTCACTGAGAATTCAAGGAAGTAGTGCATCTAGAGACAACTATTTTTGTCATTCATAGAAGCAATAGGTGAAGTTCTAGTACCCCTGAAATCCAATAGGAGTTTTCTGAACTTCAGAGGGAAGAGGATATATTACTCTGTCCTGAAACCAGGACTGAGGTATGTTGGTGAGATAGTATAGGGCCCTGCTACTGCCCAAGTAAGCTCTGCCTGCTTTGTAGATACAAAATTTCAGTCTCTAGCAAGTGTAAATAGGGCAGCTTTCAGAAGTATACAAATGAACAATATTAGAAATAAAAAAAAAACCTTTACTGGAAGAATTCTTCTTTATTTATAGAACTCGTTTGGGGTTTTTGTTTTTGTTTTTAATGAAGAGGCGTAAGATTTGTCCAAAAGCATTTGAAATATTTCTCCTTGCTGTCCTTGAATGTATCCTTCAATGTCCACCAGATAGAGAACAAAGGTTAAAAGAAGAACTTGTAGAAGAAGAGAACCTCTTGTGATAAAAAGCACACAGTGAGGCAAAGGTCATTTTTCTATGTATGAACCAGTAACCTTTTAATATAACCAAGTCACTGTTGAATCATCTACACTATATGTTTTGAGATTTCATTTGAATCTTATAAAATGCTTTGACTATAACCTTTACATGCATGATAAGTCAAATGTGGTGACATTATCACATTCTATATTTTATTATTCTCTATTCATCATATCTCTTCATTGTATGAAGCATCATGTCTATCTTTTTTTCCTTCAATTGCAATAAAACAATAAGTATGACTTTGCAAGCATTTATTAGGACTCTACAAAGCATACTTCTGCAGAATGGATGCAATTTTTGGTTTCTAAAAGCCTATAATTATATATCTTGCTATAGGACTGATCTAATACCTAATGAAACCCTCAGCGTCTTTCACCTGTATTCAATGGATAAAATTCTGGCACTATTGAAGCCACTGGTAAAACACTTCAGGGACTGCAATGAAGCCAGAATTTCTCTCCTTGAGTATTGGCTCAGTAGAATTTTTTCAGTAGAATTCAGGGGATGCTGGATGAGGCTGTACGTTTATGGGACTTTTGAACTTTCTGTATGACTGCTTGGGCTTATCAAAGGTAGTTTTGAGGTATCAGAATCATTGTTTTAAGAGAAAGGAAGAAAACTGGGGTCCTGGGGCATTTCCAAAATTGCAGTGGATAAGGAGAGTCATCAGTGAAACTAAAACACCGAAATAATACTAAGATCTGATAGTTAAGGTAAGCATTGTGTTATGGATGGAATGATATCCAATGGGATTTCCTTTTAATTTAATGACAGTGAGCACTTAAATTAAAACAAACAAACAAAAACCTGAAAGGCATCCCCATTCCATGTCAAGACCGGAGCCCGTCAGTACCCTCATATAAAAATAAATAGGACTTTTGTGCCCTCTTGAAACACACATATTTCCTCACTTACTGGGAATAGGTCATAAAGTATTTACTCTTTTTTCATGGAAATTGAATGAAACGGAAGAAAATCCTTGGGTGCGTCTACTCTAGTAAATTAAGTCTACTTAGGAATGCTTAAGTCGACTTAATTTACTCTGCGTCCACACTGGCATTTCCTTAAGTCGACTTAAGCTGCTGCTTAAGTCGACTTAAGGAAATTCAAAGTCGACTTTATAAAACCTCCTATAAAGTCAACTTTGAAGCTTAAGTCGACTTTTTAAGTTGACTTAAGCTGTGTGGGCACCCTAAGTCGACTAAGTCGACTTAGGGCACGGGGGAAGGGAGCTTTCTTCTCGCCGGGACCGCGGGGCTTCAGCGCTCAGGTCCCGGCAAGAAGGAAGCCCCACGCTTCCTTCTCCCTGGGATCCATGCTCCAGCTGCCGAGGGACCCGCGCTTCAGCTGCTCAGCAGCCGGCAGCTGGAGCACGGGTCTCCCGCTCTTCCTCCTGGCCGGGACCACTCACATCCTGGGGAGTTCTCCCTGGGACCCGAACAGTCCTGGCTAGAAGAGTTCCCGTCTGCCCAGGACCTGAGAAGTCCCGAGCAGAAGGGAGCCAAGTGGTCCGGGGCAGAAGGGAGCTCCAGTTGGGGCTGAGACAGTGAGGGAGATGGATGCCTCCTGTTTGCTCTGAGCTTCTGTTTTTGCCATAAAGACCACTGCCTGCTCAGGAGCCTCTGCCTACTGGAGAATTACAAGGATTGCTGATAATCATGTATGTTACAGAGACTTAAGATGTCCCACAGAGCCAGACACCTCCAAAGAGAAGAGTAGGAAGTGTCCTAGGTGCCTCAGACTCCATTTAGTTTGCAGTGCCGCAAGAGACACAGCACTTTTCAGCTGGAGTCCCATTGATCCAGGGCCCTGGCCTGTGATGTGGTGGAGTTGTGAGACCCTGTGTTCCCCTACGCTCTGCCACCCCACTTCTAGGGAAGCAGTTGCTCCTTGTCTGCCCTACCATGCCTGAGGACCAGGAGTGATGGACTGTTTGATGCTTCCCCCACCCATCGACCCTCCTACCCATACACCTTAAGTCCCAGAGCTAAACACTGCTGGCCATTTGGTCCCTGCCTAAAGACTTGGTGCTCTGCCTCTGCCTAGTCCCACCTAAGGACTGGAGCCAATAGATTATTTGGGGGTGGACTTTGGACTGGATGAGACATAGACACTTTAGTTGGCTAATTCTCTTGGGATAGGCTGTGACTTACACAATGCAGAAAAGAAATGTGCCTTCCATTCATCCCAGAAGGGGAGGGGAAACTGTACCATGTATTAGGCATGGTGGAGAATGCAGGTACCCCAGTTTGACCCCTGGGAGGTGGGGTTCTGAACAGTGTCATTTTTCACCATAATGGGAGCAACCATGGACATGGATTGACTGATCAAGTTCCTGGCCAAGAGCCAGCAGCAGGAAGTAGTCCAACTCTGACAACTCATGCAGCAGCAGGGGCCCTAGCAGCAGCAATTAATCCAGGAGTTGGGGTCCCAAAAATCTTGAGCTACAGCAGCTACTGGCCTGGAAACTAGGGGTACAGTTATGTGGACAGCTGTGGTATGAGACCCAACAGGACAATGCATTGCTATCATATAACCTCACCCATGCCACAAGAGATGTGCCACCCAGTCAGCCCTCGGGTTAATAGATCCTGGTGTCAGAACACTGGATCCATTCAGTTCCTAGTAACACCAGGGAGACTTCAGAAAGACCCGACCTGGTTTTGAGGACTCTCATGCCAGGGCCCAATCCAGAACAGTGCCCTCTACTATGTCAACATGGAGAAGTCCTGGGCACACTATCTGCCTACCAAGAAGTTCACAATTCCCATTGAGCTAGGACAGGTACAGGTCATGGGCCCGACTGACTCAACATGCGGGCAAACCATTGTCCCTTGCCCCGAGCTGGGGCTCTGAGAAAAAAGACTCCAGTACATTCACTAGGACATGAAACCCTATCCCTGTCATCCACATCCCCTCTAATCATAAGTAGAGTGATCCACACAATGACAATGGAACTAGCACCTTGTCTGGTCTATCTTGTGGTCTGGGATGGGACTGACTAGATTTCACAGAGGTCTTGGGCACTGAGAAGCTACAGAACAACCTTGTCCTGATGGCCCTGGAGGCACATAACCTGGAAAGTGGACTGGATTTGGAGGAGAACCCTGACACTGGCAGCCATGAGGAGGAGGCTAACAACACCTGGTAAGGTTTACAGCAGACTCACCCTTGACCACTAATTTTAACCAGTACCAGAAGGTGGATCCCATGCTTAGCAGAGCATATGAGCAGCTGGCCATGGTCAATGGGGAGATAATGGATCCTCTAGGGGCCAGCCAGTGATACCACTTCACATTAACTAATGAGTGCCTGTATCATATTAATCAAGACCCCTGAACCAAGGAACCATGGACCCAGTTGGTTCTGCCCAGCTGTCGTCATCATCAGACCATGATTAAATTGTCCCATGATATGCCCACCAGGGACCACTTTGGGCATGAGAAGACCCTAGCGCAGATGCTGACACAATTCTTTTTGTTCTGGAGTAGGCCAGGAGATCTGGAACTACTGTAACTCCTGCCTGGAGTGCCAACTGACGGCTCTGCGTTAGGTATCCAAGGCTCTGCTGATTCCCATATCTGTGATGGAGGTTCCCTTCGAGCTGGTTGCTATGGACTACATGGGACCGTTCCCAAGAAGTTCTGGGTCCAGTGCTTCCTTGTGTTTGTGGACTATTCTACCAGGTTCCTTGAGGCCGTCTTGTTGAGAAGCATTATGGTCAGGTCTTCACTCAGGTAGCCTGCCATGAGAGATACTTATGGACCAGGGCACCAACTTCACCTCCCAGCTGCTCCAGCCTGGGGATTAAACAGCTGTGCATATTGGTCAACCACCGCCACACTGATTGACTCTTCAAATTGTTTAACCAGACTCTAAAGGGGATGCTGTGCAAGCTCTCCCTGGGCAATTATGACGCCATTAGTTTATCCTGCCCCTGTTGTTGGCAATTAGGTAGATGTCCCTATCCTTGATAAAGTTTTCCTTGTTTGAACTACTGTACAGATGGGCTATTGGAACTGATGCAGGAAACCTGGGAACACTCACTGTCCTGCCTCTGGAACTCCTACAGTAAATCCTCTGGCTACGGGAATGATTGGTCCAGCCTGGAATCTTGGTGAAGGAGAATATGAGGACCACACCAGAGGCTCAAGACTGGTTTTGTAACTGGGAAACCAAGACCCAAACTTTCAAACTAGGTGACCAGGTCCTGTTCCCGTTGCCCTCAATAGAGTCTAAATGAATGGTCTGCTGGGAGGGGCCATATGAGGTCATCCAAAGAGTGATGTATAAGGTACTCCAGCCTAACCAGCAGAAGAAAACTCAATAGTCCATGGCAACCTCCTGAAGCCCTGGCAAAAGCAAGGTGGACTACTCTGTTGATGAAGTATGAGAGAGTTTGCATGTCTCATACTCATTCTGTACCCATTTTGTGGCTAAAAAGTTTGTCACTAAGGATCATATGCAACAACTGTGTGTTTCTGTTGATAGCTAAGCAATAAGTCACTGAAGTCCTGCTTTAATGATCTCTTTTCTCCAGTCTTTGTATTACTTTATGCAAGCTTATTCATAATGTCTTCCCCCGCCCTCCTCTTTCACTGATTTTCTATTTGAAATGCAGAAATTTCATTTTGAGTGGAAAAGACAGAGAACTTCAAATCAAGGTTCCTTATTATACAGCTGATGGTAAAGAATTTGCCATCCTTCTTCCACACTCATAATATTCTAGCACAACTGTAAAATTGGTAGGACCTATGCTGTCTCTGAGCCAAGTAGATCTTTCTTCAGTAAATAAATTTGACAGAAGCAATTGAAACTCTTCTGGGTACTTGGACAAATAAAGTTCCACAGTCGCTCACAAATCCAGTAAATAAAAACAAAAAGCTTGATATTGGGTAATAAATATACAACATAATTATCTGAAGCAACATGTCCTGACCTTTTAAATTCAGGAGAAATGTCTATGGACATTTTTAATGATACCAAGGATAAAGTGCTGTCTCACTCACAATCTCCAATTTTCAACCCATCAACCTTTTTTCAATTTTCTGTTTTTGTTTCTTCCCCTCTCCCCCTCTTAATTGCCTCAACCATTTAACAGAATTCACTAGCTGGGAACATGGATGCTCACACAGAGTCACATAGGCTGTCTACAATAGAAAAAGTTAGGTCAACTTTGTTAAGTCGACTTAATAAGGTTGACTTTAAGTCGACTTAAAGTCAACCTTATTAAAGTTGACTTAAAGTATACTAAATTGACTTAGCTTTAAGTCGTCTTAATCCACTTTGTTAAGTCGACCTAACCACCCTAAAGTCGACTTATTAAAGTCGACTTAAGGGTTACTCCACGTCCACACATCCTTAAGTCGACTTAAGGAGTTGACTTAAGGGTTAAGTCAACCTAATGAGTGGTAGTTATAAAGTCGACTTACGCTTTCATTAAGTCGATTTAAGGAATTTCTTAAGGTGACTTAATGAAAGCCTAATGTAGACGTGGCTTAATTTAAGTCGACTTAAGCCTCCTTAAATTGACTTAAATTGTCATTTGTTGACAGAGCCATAAAGTCTGTGAGAATCAGTGAGGATTCATCTTCATGGATATCTCTGCAAGACTGATGCCAGAGTGATAATTTTACTTTCTCCCTCATTCGTATTTGGTAGATTGGGCACATATTTGGTGCATCAGTCAAGAATAAAGTTACCACAAATTTTACTGGAGTTTCCTTCTTGTATCTGGCTAAATATTGGTTCCACCAAAAACAGCCTACACAGTAGTCTTCAATATTAATATCTTGAGATGCATACATTATCCTTGTTTTGGAGAGAATGGTTCCCTTTTTTTCTTAACTTCTCAATTAGATCATAAGATCTGTATGTATTTTCTTAAATACAAACATTCTCTGCCTCATATTTGTTTTATTCATTAGTTAATTTTTGTACATATAGACCTCTGTCTCATTTACCCTAAAGCTTCTTTAGGCAGCTGCATTAGTATAAAAGGGGCACAATGTGGGATGGCATGTGATTTATTTGTAATTTATTGGCATGAATTTTTTAAAATAAGAATCAGGCCACTAACTCATTTAATCAGATTGTTAGATGATTTCCTAGTAATTCAATGAATAAAATATAGAAAATATTGTTTACAGATGTGACTTATCTACCCTCAGTTAAATCCTCCTTTCTTTCACCACCACACCTCTAGCTCCCCCTACAAATACCCTAATAGTTGTCCATTAAATGCATAAATATTGTTGCTGAAGGTCACAGAATTAATAAGATGGGCTAAAAATAATGATTACATTATGTACATGGCTATGTTTCTTCTTTAAAAAATACATACAAGAAGTTGGAAATTTCTCAAGTAATGCATCATGTTGTGATTACCAAATTTGGAATTCTACTTTGAAAATCAATTGGACAACTCTTGGGGTTTTTCCCCTACAGATATGCAACCAGCTGCAAGCATTCCATTTGACATAACAGATCTAGTGCACTGAATTATTGACACTATTAGTTCCATCACTTAACCATAACAGGCCCAGTGGCATCGCAAGTGTTGAGTGAACTAGATTTCAGATTCTGACTGTGCTAAACTTCAAATTAACAGTGGTATCTTTTCCAGGAAAGACAAAACACTGAATAATATTTTATCATTGAAGACCTTTTTTAGCAAATAAAGAACTTTTCTTGCCTTTCCTATTTTACCAGTAGAACATTGATACTTCACTTTAATATGCTGAAGGGAAAGCACAATAACTGTCTTCTTACTATGATAAGTTAATTTGAGATAACTGGAAAATGTTTCCCCTCCCAGCAACCTAGAAAATTTTGAGTTTTGTTATAAAAATTGAAAACATTTCCATTTTCAAGGAGGGGTGTAAATGTTTAAACATTTTAAACAGCTGATTACTTTTTAAACCTGGAAGTGGGGTGTAGGCCCACCACTAGGAAGAGCAGCCAGGCAGCTCTTCCTGGTGGGGAAGTGTGGAGTCTGGCACTGGGGAGGAGAGAAGGGAGTTTACTACCCCCTCCATGTGGTGCTCTGTGCTTCCCTACCAGCAAAGCTTTCCAGTCGTGGCCACCTCACCTACAGCATTTAACCATTTAAAAGTTCTATTTTTAGAATGTTTAAACAGATTTTTTTAATTAAAATAATTTTTATATCCCTATTTTCAACAATCAAGCAATCAGTAGTGTTTGGTCATGTGCTAGGAGACCACATCAATACCTTACAATATGGTTGCTGTCCAGGACTCAGCTAGTTTTAGACAAAATAATTTTTCCAGTGCTCAATGATTTTTCTGCCATTAATGTCTCAGGACAGAAGTGAACTTTAAAAGTATTGTTGGGATTTTCTTAGAAGGGAGAAGAAAGGTGCTGAATTATTATTTGTCACCTACCAAGCTCTTTAGTACCAGAAGTAGAGAGTAATGTTACTAGAAGAGCATAAGAATAAAAAGTGAGGAGAATATGTAGAAAGTTCGAGTAGATTATGATTTAGTCAATGTAAAATTTAAATAAGTCTGGATACATTTTAGGATGTGATCCTGCAAATCTTTCTTCTCACAGGTAACTCTTTCTCTTTCTCTGTCTGTTTGTTGGTATTTTATAGTGGTTGTCCAACATTCTAGGTAATTCACATGAATAAAGATAAAAATATTTTAGTCAAAAATGTAAAATTAACAACCATGTTCTCATCAGATCACAATAAAATATATCTGTCAAATGATTAAAATAACCAACAATCTAGAGTGTATCTTTAGCCCCTCAACCCCCTCAGTAGACATATTTCCGAATGCTTAAGAGGGAAAATATACATGTGTGTTTTTGCCAGTATTACCTATTCTGTGACCAGGATAGCATGCATCTGCTTTTAAAGAGTTCTATACTGCTCTTGTTCCAGGGCAATTATCCCTTGACCCCTTGCAGATCATTTCTAATCTTTCCATGCTATCCAAGTGGTGTTTAGAAGCTGTGGTGCTGGCAGAATTGCTCCCACTACCCCTGTTTCTTTTGTTGGAAGTCTCCTTCAGACCACTTCAGTATCTGAAATTTTCTACCTCCATGATACATTTAGGGTTCATCTTCTCTCATTCAATTGTGCTTAGTTGGATTTGGTGTTAACTAGTGATTCAAACATTTCCCAGAAGTAAAGGAATAAAAGTGAATCAATATCTCCTAGAATACAGTCAAGACCATAGATCCTAAATCCAGAGTTTAAAAAGAGGATTGGGAAATTGAGGGATTAAAATATAGAAGACAATGGTAAGAAAGAGTCAAATCATGAAACAGCCTGCTCTCTGTGGCTCTGGGAGAGCAAGAACAATTGATTGGATAGATACTTCTCATAGAAAAATGAAAGTATTTCTCATTTATGGAATTGTCCATCTTAGAATTCTTGGGAGGCTAGTTTTTTGTAAATATTTTATGAAAAATTGGCATGTACCAACTATTATCTAAGACAAAATTAATTTTGATCCATGTAAAAATGTCTGTTACTCTTTGTCCCCAGATACTGATTTTCCCTGAAAAGTTGTTATTATTTTAAAATAGTTGATAAATTAGATATGAAAATGAATGCTTCTTGCCACTAAAAATATGGGAATTATTTTCTTGCCAGGGTGAATGATGGTATAATAGATATCTGTATAAGATAATGTGATTACCAACTTGCTTTTTCTCCTTCTCCCCATCTCCTTCTTTTCTGACATGATCTTAATGACAGCTAGCTTAAAAAGAGGAAGGTTAGAAATTAATGTTTTAGACCATCCAACATGTAGATAATTAGTCTTCCTCTCTAGTAATTATAAGGTGCTAGATTATCTAATTGCAACTGAAGTGTGAAAAAGCACTGTTTCTGAATATGTAAGGAACACATTAATGACTAATAAGTACTGCAGTCTGGGCCTCTTACAACACCCACCACCCCATTAATCTAACTTAGGTATACTATAGTTACATGTAAACAATGAAACTTTTTTATATATTGAGTTATTCAAACTCAAAGTGCAAAGCATATATAGTTATGTCGGCAGCAGAAAAAGACTGTGATAATTCAAAACTATAACCCCTACTGAACACAAGCAAAAATTTCCTTCTCTCATTTTTAAAAAAAAAATATTTTTCTGCTTGGAATACGTTTTCTGTCCTTTCTTCTCTGCTGGTAGAACTATTTCCAGCAATCTCACTGTCTGATGATCTTTATAGGCTTCATGAAAATATCTACTTGGACCGTTCTTGAAAGCCAAGCTACTTAACAAAGTGCTCTTTTATCAAAGCATTAAGCTGCTAATAAATGAAGAATGTTTATCCACAGAAGAGCTTCAAAGAGTATTTTGATGAAGATGAGCCTTCTTTCTCTTTTGCAGCTGTCCTTGCTTGTGGAGGAGAACTGGCAGGCCAGGTCGGGACTGTTGCCAGAGGAAAATACGTAGGAGGAGGAGGTGGGCAATGTTTCAGTGCAGGTGCTCCTTTCGAGCTTGCTGTTTGATTACATCCTAAACTGTATCTACAAAAATAAGACTGCTTTCTTATTTTATGTGTCCCTGTGTAACCCACCTGCACTATTTTTGAAAAAAAAATTGCATTTTGTTTATATCTCCAATTAGAGTAAAATAAATAAATAACCCAGTCAAAGATATTGACCAGTAAAAATGTATGACAATGTGTTCCTATAAATCAGGAGTGGCCATTCTTACTGGCTCCCTGAAACTCCTCTTCCTGCTGAGCCGAATCCTCTAGCCCCAACACCCTGCTGTAGGGAAGAAACTCCAAGTTCCCCAATTTGGGAGGTGTTGAAGGGGGAGTGACAAAGGAGGTTCTGTGAGCTGCACTTTAGTTGTAAAAGAGATGAATGTGGCTCACGGTCACTGTTTGTTCATCCCTGCTCTAAATCATAGCCTAGCCAATATGCAGTAGGAATTATTTCACATTTAGGTTTAACCTCATTTCCCTTCTGAGTCATGGTAGTGAGGAAAAGGCAAACTCTGTAGTTTTAATCAGCATAACATATTAGTGAATGCTGAGATTCAAATATAAATTTCATGAAATAAATACAGATTGAATGGCTTATCCGCTTACAGAGAACTTAGTCCTTAGAGGTATAGTATAAAATTAAGTGTGGGAGAATGAGCATTTAATAGTTGAGTCTTTTCACCAATTGAGTAAATCAAGCACCAGTTGAGTTAATTGAACAATAACCTGCTTATTCATGCTGCTACATAGGAAAGAGAATTATGATAAAAGGGAATTTACATTTTTTTGAAATAGTTCCTTTAGCTTACAATTAATGCCTTTGCTCTCAATTCTTTGATCTCCACTTCCATTTCAGTCTGTCAGTGTTTCCAAGTCAGATGAAATTATGATATATTTTGTTCAAGTTAAGAAAAATAAGAACTCTTTATTCCAGACTAGAAAAACACAAACAAAATAATTATATCCCTCTTCATCATTTTAATACATTTAGTATTTCTTTAGATGTTAGAGATAAATTGAAATGTGAACACTATCATTGTCAGCAATCCCTTGATTTGAGGGTGATTACTAAAATACTCTCCCCATATGGGGTGAGCAAAGGGAATCCTAAAAATGACTGCTCAGTCATGATAGTAGCTGCTGAACTGCACCCCTGTCACAGATCAGGTGCCAAAAGATTATGTAAATACTGGCTTATGTGCAGATTCATTGCTAGGGACTGCCAGATTCACTAATCTTGTCCCGTCACCATTAGACCTTTGAAGAATGAAGAATGTTATTTCCTGTGGTAGAAGTCTATGTGTGATTTGTTTCAATGGGGGGAAGCTGATGCACCTGTGGTGATCACACGATCATGACAAGCTGGAGGTCTGAAGCCCAGTGGTAGGGGAAGGTCCAAATTAACTGATGATCTCCAGCTTGCATTACCCTTCATCTGCTTTCACAGCCTTTGAGATTCAGAAGGCACCTCTTCTCAATGGTGAATCAGGCAGAACTTTCATGGGGTTGGATTATACTTTGTACAGAACCTCTATGAAGACCTGTTTGTCTGGGTAACTCTACCAGAAGCACAAAGCTCCTGAGAATGTAGCTCTGAGGAGGATTGAAAGACATGACCCCTTCACCACAGCAAGAGGACGAATCCTAATTCTAGGATTAAGATGTCTGCTTAAAAATTATCCTCAATAAACTGAACTACCAACAAATCTTGGTCATATGACATGTAAACAAGTTATTAAATACAAAGCTCTCATAAAATAATTTAATGTCTGAAATATTTGGAGCATTGGAGACAACTATGATATTATAACATACAGTCAGAGTTATAACAATAAAAGGATTCTAATTATTGCAGTTTGGCTTCAGGGACAAATTCTCAGTTCCCTTTTTGCTCCTTTACATTGCCTAAGGCTGGCCATTTCTCTGTATCTTGGGATTGTCCTGGCAGGGAGAAGTCCCCAGTTGCCAAAGAATGGATGTAGCTAATTCCTATGCTGCATTGCTAACAGGGGCTATGCTGGGGGTAGGGAATAGAGGTGGTGGGAAGATGATAGTCTCAAGATAGTTTCAGCTCGTGTCTGCTACTGCAAATGAAAGGAACCCCAGGCTGCTCTAATTTGCACCGGAGCTCTGCAGGGAATCAGGGAACATAACTGGCTTCCAGTGGCTTCAGCCCTCTCTGTCACTGCATGCAATCTCAGAAAACCAGAGAATCTGTCCCTCATTATGCAATTGTAGTTTGCTTTCCTGATTCACTGATAGGAGAAAGCCAAGCCCCCAGCTTTAAAAATAAAACATGAATTAGTTGTATTTAAAAAGCTGTGCAAGAACTTTCATTTTGAAGTTTTTCAGGCCTTTCAGAAGCCCGGTTTCATTAGGAAGCAATAGTCTAGACTGATTTGTCTAAGCACTGTATACTAGTCGTAAAGGTCCCTTTTATTTATTTATTTATTTATTTATTTATTTATTTATTTGTTTGTTTTACCTTTTCCTTTGGCTGCCGCCAATCAACTCTTCATCTTTTCATGATGGATTTCTTCCCCCCATCCCCATATTTCCTTCTCTTTTGTCATTTTTTGGTTATTTTTTCTGTTTGCATGTTTTTGCTTATTTAACCATCAAAACAATTTGTCACATTACCCTCTTTGGGTAAAGAGTCTGAAAGAACCCACCAGCACCAGCTGCCCATGGACAATCAGAGACAACAAAGAAAACGTATAACTAACCTACCGGATTCACAGCAAATTGTCAAAATACTAATATTCCCATTTGCCTCAAAACAAAGATAAAATGATGCATTTCTGCCACTATGCCATGCTATGGGAAGCTATAAAAGAACATTCCCAAACCCACTCACATGATCAAAGATGGCATCCTTCAGCAAACTGAGTCAGCTTTTTCTGGATCCTGGAGAAATGCAAATCAATTAAAATAAAAGTAGAGAGAGAAAATACTGCTGTGAAGTAAGAGTATCTATACCTCTACTTCTTTGTAACATAGAATTAAAGAGCAGAAGATTGAGGAGAACTATCATGCATTCTATCAGTACCGTTTCCTTAATCTTTCCTCTCCAGAAAAGCATCAAATCTGGATATTTTTCTTTATTTAGTCTTCAGTGTCTCTTTCTCTCAGGATCTTCTCATCCTTAGTGGTGTCTCTAAATAATTCGGGTACTTGTTTAAAGACAAAAAAAAAAGACAGGATTAAGGCAATAAATCTGAGCGCTATTACAGTTATATTTAAAAAGCAGTCTTTCCGAGAAGGGAAACACATTTAGGTATTTTTTTATGGGGTAGGGTGAGAAAGTGAAGGTGTATTAAAGTGGAATGGGTGCTCTAGTCCATAAAATGAAGGTCAGAGAAGAGCAATGAGACTGATTAAATGATGGGGGAAATATTCTTTATAGAGATGGACTCGTGTAGTTCAAACTGTTTAGCTTAACCGAGAAAAGGTAAAGCGGTGATTTGATCATCATCCATAAATATCTACATGGGGAACAGAAATATGATACTAGAGAATGCTTCAGCCTTGCGAATAAGAATATAACAAGACCCAATAGCTAGAATGTGAAGCTAGACAAAGTCACACTAGAAAAATGTGCATTTTTAAAATAGTGATGGTAATCAACCATCAGAACAACTTACTTACTAAAGGTTGTGGTGGATTCTCCATCACTGGAAATGTTTAAATCAAGATTGAATATTTACCTAAAAGATATGTTCAGCTTCAAAAAGGAATTAATTCAGGGAAGTTCTAAGGTTGGCATTATACAGGAAATCAGACTAGATGATGACACTGGTCACTTCTGGCTTTATAATCTATGGCTATGTCTACACTTACTAAAATTATTTCAAATTAGTTAGTTCAAACTAACCAATTCAAACTAATTTTAGTTAGTTTGAATTAGCTTAATTTGAACTAGAAAAAAATTAGTTCGAAATAAGGAAGTGCCATTCATGGCACTTGCTTAGTTCGAATTAGCGATCCCCGTTGATTTCAATGGGCCGGTTAGTTCGAACTAAGAAATTCATTCGAATTAACATGGCCACATTGGCTAATTCGAACTAGTTAGTTCGAATTAAGCCTTACTTCTAATACCCTATTCTAAGTTATTAGTTCGAATTAAGGAAGCCCTTAATTCGAACTAAGTGAAGCCTAGTGTAGCCATGGCTTTAGTTAGTTTGAATTAAGCTTCCTTAATTCTAACTAACTTGCCAGTGTGGACATAGCCTATGATTGGGAGGAAACATTTGTAATAAACATATTGCATAATCACAAGACTTAGTCAATTTTATCTTGTTTTTATCTAACAGAAGCTGACTTTTTTTTTCCTTTAACCAGTTCTAACAAGTGTTGTACTGAGCTTCTACAGTTTGGGCTTTTTATTGCCCTTTCTCTTTTTAGCTATACTTTAAAACATAACTCTATTGCAAAAGGTAAGATAAAAAAAATCACATTATTGATAAAATTGTGAGAAAGAATAAGCTGAAGTGCAATGGAATGAAGTAGCAAAAGAGCTTAGAGAGTTTATAGTACAGAATATCCACTGTCTACCAAAAGGTTTGCACAGGGACAGAAATAAATTGATATTGAGAGAAGGGTGCTAGATCAGAGACATATGTACAATCAAACAAACTGCCTCAGGCTCATTAAAATCCACAAAGCTTGCTTGTATTTTATGTGTACTGAAAAAGGAAGAAATGGATTATATGAATTCCCAATGTCCCACTTACACATGGCATGTAACAACTGCCATTTATATTTTAGTTACTGATCATTTTGGTAGTGTACAATCTGTGTACTGACCCGAAAGAGGCCATCTTTTGTTTAAGTATCACGCTGTTCTTTTAAAGCCGAGGGATGAATGACAGCTTAGTTACACTTCTTATTTCTGTCTCTCCACCGCAATCCTAGCCAATTAAAGTGCCCAGTGGGTAGCTTATTAGGGAGTCTTTAAGCATGAAAGTGATGTGTCACAAGGATGAGATCGCGGGGGGTGTGCCGTGGTTCAGAGGTGATGAAGCAGAACAGCAGTTACAGCAGAATGGCTGATTGTTCCTTCAATAATAGGCCTTGACTAAAAACTTAAATCTAAATGTTATATGGTGAAGAAATCATGTTTTATCTCTAGCTTTTCTGATAGTGCCTATTTGGGTAGGGCTTTTTTGTTTTATAAACTATGATGAAAAATGAAAGGATGATGATCCATAGAGTATCATGATACAAAGAATATATTTTAATTTGTAGTTAATCACAGTGGGGCCAGGCTATGTGGTCTCACATTAAGAAATGAGGATGATTAAGTCTCCTCTTTCTCCTCCTCTCCCTCACCCCATGCACACTTACACATCCAATATCTTTCCAGGTTTTGGATCTTGGTATGAAGGGCTAACTAAGCCTTGAACATCAACTATTCCCTCAGACTAATGGATATGGCAACCTTGACGCCAGTGGCATAGCTGGAGACAGACCCACACCCTGCCCTCACCACTGTTCCATCCCCAGTAGGGGTGAGGGAATACGGGGTTGGTGAGGCAGGACAAAGGGCAGGGCTGGCCACTCTGGCAGCTACTCCATCCCCAGAAGAGGGTGAGGATGGTGCTTGGTGACAAGCCGGTGTTTGGGGCACCACAGTGCTTGGTGGCACAGGCTGGAACAGTGGTGCAAAGTGGATTCAGTCCAGGCCAGGTTGGGACGAGTTGGTGCTGTAGTGCATCATGGACTCGCACCTTGGCAGTGCTCTGGGCTGGCAGGGCTGTATTTATTTTGGCGATGTGGTGGGGCCCCTCTTTGCCCAGGGACTGGGTTGCAGCCCTTAAAGACCCTGCTTTAATCTGCCCTGCAGTTGCTTTATGGGCTGCAGCCCAGGCCACCAGTCTGCCCCATCCCTATGCTAGGCTGGTCCCAGTCTCTGGCCCACAGCCAAACTGAGTCCACCTTGCATTGCTCTGCCGGAGCTGCCACAGGGCACCATGCAATAATGTCAGCCTGCCTTCAAGTGCCCCATCCCACCCCCCTGCTGTGGACAGAACCTCTGAATCTTTTTCTTAAGTAGCAATGCCTCTGCTTGGCTCCATCCTCCAAAGTCAAACAGCTTAGTACAAGTTGGTCAAGTGGATTTACACCATTGGAGGAAAGGAACTCTCTATGACACAGTACCTCCCTGTGCTGCTCTTAGGGTAACAGCTATAGGCTTCTCCTTACATACAGTAGCTTGCGTTGTACAGCCAAGCCTCAATTTTGTTTATAGCTTTAGTCAATATCATAAAACAAGTGACATTTCACAGAAAAAAATATATTTATGTTATACAGGCCACATTCCCATATGAACAGAACTTTAAGGTTAACAGATATGATATAGAACAAACACAAATACTACAATACAAAACTGAATCCCGTCCGAAGGAATTATATAGGACAGGAATATAAAGATTCCCTCTATGATAGATAGATCCCCTTCTGATATTTTCCATAATGATTAATTTCCCAAATAAATTCTTAGAATATAAATGAAATAACACATCTAAAAATGGTTGATGTAGATACTGTAGTGGCTCTACTCCAATTTCTGGACACTTGAGCCAGGTCTATACTACAAAGTTTTATTGGCATAGCTTTGTCAGTCAGGGCTGTGAAAAATCCACCTCTCTTAGCTGACATAACTAACTATGCTGGGAAAAACCCTATTGTAGACTTAGCTATGCTGACAATTATTTTTCTGTCAGCATAGATAATGTTGTTCAGGAACGTGATGTTACTATGCTAATAGAAAATGATCCTTTCTCTGCATAGGGTGCATCTATACAAGGATGCACTGCTGGAGTAGCTGTACTGGGGTAGCTGTACCAGCAAAGCCTGTGTGATGTAGACTGGCCCTTGTATTGTTCTGTTTTACTTCTACACATATAAGAAAAGTGAGCAAGAACTGTAGCAGTAATCTGCACAGTTGGATGATCAGTGGCTTGCAGTCATAGTCTGTTAATCATGAAATAATTAATTAGCAGGATAAATTCCTTATTAAATTCATCCTGGGTGAAATTCTCCTCCCCATGCAGAAGGACTACATAAAGCCTATGCCTCACTTAAGTGTCACTTAAACCATAATTAGATGGGATGTAAGTGCTACTCAGACTTTATGTAGACTCACTGTTGGGGGGAGGGGAGATTTCTTCCTATATGAACATAAGTAGTGCACAATATCCCATTATTTCATGGGGAGATAGGAGTAGGTGGAAGAGTGGTATTAAACTTGTTCACTCTGAGCCTGAATAAAGTTGGACAATTTAATCATAATAAACAAGTGGATAAACTTTGTCTTTTCTCTAAATGGGGCAAACTGGACTATCTCTGTGCAAAAGAATAAATGGACACAAATCAGGTATCAAAAATGATCACATTAAAAAAAACAAGAGGGCAACACCTCAACCTCCCTGCACATTCTGTGAAAGACATGGCAGTTACAGTGCTTCAACAGAAACATTTTAAATCAAGAGTCCAAAGGGAAACTGCAGAGTTAGAATTCATGTGCATATTTGACACCATTACATTAGGTCAGAATGGAGATTTGGGCTTGCTCTCTCATTGATTGCCAGACATCAACACTGCAATCTGCTTAGTGAGAGAGTTTAAGTGACTCTTGTATTAATTTAGGAAGCTATCAATATATCAAGTGGATACAGAGTTACAGTATACCTCTAGGAAATCTTTAAAAATAATCATTTTTGGTGCATATGTTGCTTTTCTCACACTGACTTCCATTTAAAAAAAAATACTAAGTGAATTTGGCGTGCTTCCTGG
Organism: Pelusios castaneus; assembly: GCA_007922175.1. NCBI lineage: Eukaryota > Metazoa > Chordata > Testudines > Pelomedusidae > Pelusios > Pelusios castaneus. The sequence goes on along the minus strand of ML686006.1, from coordinate 3,953,645 downwards.
CTATTTTCCCAAAGGAAAAGGAGAGATTTCACTTTCACCTGTTATTGTAATATAATTTTAAGCATAAATGTTCACTCTGCTTAGCTACCAAATTATTTGAATAAATCGCCCGTTCTATATTGCCTTGATTTGTTCACTTTACCTCTGAATTTTTAAAACAGAGAAAACATTTAAATATTGACTTTGTTCTTGAACTATGAATGACTCCTATTTGATCAAAACACCACATTTAAAAAAAAATCACTTAATGATTTGGCATGCTGCCATCAAAATCTTTCCTTGACACTTAAAACAACTGAGTACATTTCAGAGACAGTCAGAGCTCTAAATTCAGAAAACAATCTTATAGCAGAATACACCATAATTGTGAGGTTTGGATTATGGTTTAATTATAAATGTACTTGCTTGCTAACTCTCTCTGTAGGAATGCTGTTGTTAAAGCAGACTAGAGCAAGCCCAGGGAACTTTGAGTTTCTGAAGCCAGAAATGGCATTTCTGAAATATGTCCATATCAGGTGGTTGTCTTTCATGTTTCTAAAGCTGTGTGATGAAGGTGCTGTGTATTCACCAAGATTATCCAGCAGGAGAGGTATGACCTCCCTCCTCATTTTAACTCTCCAGAACTATATGTAAAAGAGCTGTATGACTGCTCGGAACTCCACTATGAAAGTGGAAACAAGCCTGTTGAAAGTCTGTGGGTTAAGTTTAGAGGAGAGTGCAACAAGGGGGATGTCGTGGTGGGTGTCTGCTACAGACCGCCAGACAAGAAGGAGGAGGTGGATGAGGCATTCTATGGACAACTAACAGAAGTTTCCAGATCGCAGGCCCTGGTTCTCGTGGGGGACTTCAATTATCCTGACATCTGCTGGGAGGGCAATACAACAGCGCACAGGCAATCCAGGAAGTTTTTGGAGAGTGTTGAGGACAACTTCTTGGTACAAATGCTGGAGGAACCAACTAGGGGCTTTGCACCTCTAGACCTGCTGCTCACAAAGGCTATGTCTACACTTACAAAAGTTAGTTTGAATTAGTTAATTAATTAATTCAAACTAATTCTAGTTAGTTTGAATTAATTTAATTTGAACTAGCATGACCCCACTAGAATGCTAGTTCGAACTAAGCAAGTGCCATGCATGGCAGTTGCTGAGTTCGAATTATTCAATTGCATTAAGGTCAATGTGCCAGTTAATTCGAACTAAACAGTTAGTTCAAACTAACATTGACTTAATTTGAACTAGGGGTTAGTTTGCAGTAAAACGAGGTTTTAATAATTCAAACTAACTTTTCCTTAATTCGACTTAAGGAACTGCTTAAGTCGAATTAAGGAAACTCAAGTGTAGACACAGAGTAAATTAAGTCAATTTAAGCCTGCTTAAATTGACTTAATTTACAAATGTAGACGCACCAAACAGAGAAGAATTGATCGGTGAAGTAGAAGTGAATGGCAATCTGGGCAACAGTGACCATGAGATGGTAGAGTTCAGTATCCTGATCAATGGAAGGAAGAAAGAAGCAGAACATACAAGCTGGACTTCAGAAAAGCAGATTTTGGCTCCCTTAGGGAACTGATGGGGAGGATCCCATGGGAGGCTGATCTGAAGGGGAAAGGCATCCAAGAAAGCTGGCTGTATTTTAAAGAAACCCACGTTAAAAGCACAGGAAGATATCATTCCGATGTGCAGAAAGAACAGCAAATGTGGACGGCGACCAGTGTGGCTTAGCAGAGAACTCTGCGGTGAGCTGAAACATAAAAGGGAAGCTTACAAGAAGTGGAAGTTTGGACAGATGACAAGGGAGGCATATAAAGATATTGCTTGGGACTGCAGGGATAAAATCAGAAAGGCCAAAGGACAATTGGAGTTGCAGCTAGCAAGGGATGTAAAGGATAACAGGAAGGGGCTCTACAACTATGTCAGTAACAAGAAGAGGATCAGGAATGGTGTAGGTCCCTTACTGAATGGGGCAGGTATCCTCATGGTGGATGATGCGGAAAAGGTTGAAGTCCTCAATGCTTTTTTTACTTCAGTCTTCACAGGGAGGGCCAGCTGCCAGGCTACTACACTGGGTAATGCAGAATGGAGAAGAGAAGAGTGACCCTCAGTGATGGAAAGTCAACTTAGGGATTACTCGAAGTTGGATGTGCACAAGTCTATGGGGCCGGATGAACTGTAACCAAAAGTGCTGAGAGAGTTGGCCGATATGATTTCAGAGTCACTGGCCATTATCTTTGAAAATTCGTGGCGAACAGCGGAGGTCCCAGAGGATTAGAAAAAGGCAAATATAGTACCTATCTTCAAGAAAGGGAAGAAGAAGGATCTGGAGAACTACAGACCAGTCAACCTCACCTCAATCCCTGGAAAAATCATGGAGCCAGTCCACAAAGAATCCATTCTGAAATACTTGGAAGAAAATAGAGTGATCAGGAACAGTCAGCATGGATTCACCAAGGGTAAATCATGCCTGACCAACCTGATTGCCTTCTATGATGAGATGACTGGATTTGTGGATGTGGGAAGAGCCAGTGACGTGATATACCTCGATTTTAGCAAGGCTTTTGATACAGTTTCCCACAGCATTCTCGTCAGCAAGTTAAGGAAGTATGGGTTGGACGAGTGGACCATAAGGTGGATTGAAAACTGGCTAGATCAACGGGTTCAGCAGGTAGGAATCAATGGCTCGATGTCTAGTTGGCAACCAGTAATGAGTGGAGTGCCCCAGGGGTTGGTCCTGGGGCCGGTTCTGTTCAACATCTTCATTAATGATCTCGCTGATGGGATAGATTGCATGCTTATTAAATTCGCGGATGACAGCAAGCTGGGGAGAATGGTAGACACACTGGAGTGCAGGGACAGGATTAATGGAGACTTAGACAAATTGGAACACTGGGCCAAAAGAAACCTCATGAGGTTCAACAAAGACAAGAGCAGAGTCCTGAACTTAGGACGGAAAAATCCCATGCACTGCTTCAGGCTGGGGACCGATCGACTAAGTAGCAGCACTGTAGAAAAGGACTGGGGCGTTATGGTGGACAGGAAGCTGGAGCCAACAGTGTGCTCTTGTTGCCAAAAAGGCCAATGGCATATTGGGCTGCTTCAGTAGGAGTATTGCCAGCAGATAAAAATGCCAATGTTTACTATGCAGACAAGAAAAGTTGCATTTGCTGTTCAGGCATTTGAAAGTTACTTAAAATTTTTGAACAAGGCATTTCAAGTTGTTAGTTCTCCTTTACTGGGGTAGGTAGCAGAGCAGTACCATGAGAGAAGTAGAACAGGAAGAAGGCAGAATTGAGACCTGTCAAAGTTTTGGCCCAAGGAAGAGGGCTTGGGGACATCATTTGAGCTCAGGTGCCAAAATGTTGTGGGCTGGCTCTGCCTGTGTGAGTAGGGAATCATCAACCAGGGCATCCAAAGTGCAGCAGACATTGCAATTCATGGAATGTTGAATTGACTGAAAATGTCAGTCTTTATAAAGTCACAGACATAAAGGCTAGAAATATTTTTAAGCAAAAGATTAGATTTTTTTAGCTCAGTTCTGTAGCAAGAAATGCATTTTGTAGCAACAGAAAAGCAGACAATATAGACTTGCTTGCAAATCAGATATCAAGAATGGTCCCATTAAAAGAAGAATAGGGAAACACCTTAACCTCCCTGCACATTCTGTGAAAGACATGACAGTAACAGTGCTTCAACAGAAACACTTTAAATCAAGAATCTGAAAGGAAACTGCGGAGTCAAAATTCACATGCTTCATTTAGTTTATTTTTTAAAGCCTCAGCTCCTAGAATATTGCTTTAAAAATAATATTTCTAGACCTCCTGTTTGTGGAGACAAACTTGAAAGCATGACCTGTCCTAGATGCGTCTAAAAGGCCAAAGAGAAATAATATCTCTCTCTCTCTCTCTCTCACACACACACACACACACACACACAATCATTAAGCTAATTTTATGACTTTTGGGTGCTAGCCTCATGATTTTTCAACACTTAGTGTTGGTAACACTGATTATGGGATCATAGTGAGAACATAAGGGTTGGTGTTTTGTTTTTCTTTGGTTTCGTTTTTTTAAATATTTACAGAGATTCTACAATGAAAACTATCAACAGCAAAATGCTTGATCTTTTGTGGCTAAATGTAAGCACCTAGAAAAGTGACTTGACTATCCTGAGGTACTGCATAGATCTGACATATATACAAATGGGAACTGCTCTGTAAGTCTAAGAACTAGGTCACTTTTTTATGCCACTACTTTAGCCATAAGTATTTCTTTTCATCTCTAAGCTATGTAATTCAATAAGTGATTCTATACTTCATCTATTCATTATTTTTCAATCAACTGTCTTCATATATTCTACCTTTATCCTAATTTGTGGAACTACTGTAGTGAATGAAGACAGAGAAGATGATCAGAGTTTAGGATGTTGTTAGCTTGTGTACTATGAAGTTTTTCATGTCTGTATTGTTAATCAAATGCATAAGCTTTAAAAGAAATAACCTATTAGTGTAAATTGCTTCTTGTGAATTTTGTACTTTTTAATGCTTAATTTTAAAATTTCAATATTACAACATAACTTGTCTGAGGGTTGTATTATATCAGTCCTAATTATAATAAATGCATTTTAGTACCCAGTTATAGGATCGGGAATATACGGTTAACTAAGGGCTTGTTTGCATGAAGACTTCCAGAAAAATCAATATGAATGAACTAAAGGTGTGTGTTTGAAGTGGATTAGTTAAACAGCATTAAATCTCTGTGTGAACATCATTCAGAATTAAAAGTGGCTTAATTTGATTCAGACTAATTCATCTTGGAAGCTAACTAAACAGTATCAAATTTAATTCTAGGGGAGGGTGTCCATACAGGCTTTAATGCTAACTAACCTGCTTCAAATTCACACCATTAGTTAATTCAGATTAATTCTTCCCCACATAGACAAGGTCTAAAAGGTCATATGTGTTCAAAATACACAGTGAATATCTTTTCCCTACACTGAAAGAGATTTTCTGTAAAACAAACAAACAAACAAACAAACAAACAAACAAACAGGAATGTTTTAAAGTACTTTGAATTACTCTATCATGTAACTATCTTCTACAGAAAGGTATATGCTCATAATTTTCTGCTTTAGAAGATATATAGACCTTATCTACTTGATTAGAGCCAATTCAACTTTTGCTACTAATTGAAATATTCCTATAATTATATACTAAAATACTGCACAGTAACCATATAAATAGGGAAAACAATTAAAGGACCAGTACCACATATAATGTGTGTGACTTGAAAATAAACTGAAACAAAACTTTCCGATAGAACATTTTTGTTGAAGAATGCAAAATCTTTTTTTTTTTCCAATTCTCCCTCTTCCAGTTATTGCAGTGCTGAAAACAATAAGATAATAATGTCAAAATTGCTTATGGCATGTGCAATCATAAAACTGCACTTTTACCATTTTGAGTTTTAAATTATTAATTTTGATCATTCTGAAATTTTTAATTAACTCATGAAGTGGCTTGTTGAAGATGCTGACTCACATATTGTGTTTAATAGAAACATAAAAATCACAATAAAACTTACTAAATTAGGACCTTTCCAAGTGCTAAAAACTTCAGCTGATCCTTTTTTAAGTGTTCATTGAAAAACCTTTAAAATTCCAAGTTATTTTATTTCCTTAGGGCAACATCATTACAACCTATTCAGAAACCAAGTAAATTACAGATGTAAAATAAAATGATTAACCATTTCTTTTAGTATAAGAATATTCACTGTGCCCCAAGCACTATATAAAAATTAAAGATTGTAATTCTTATCTTATTACATTTGAGTCATCTCCCTTTCTATAGCAGTAGTTAATCACTTAATTAAAATAGTTTACACAACTGAGTAAAAATGAAAGATTCAGAAGTGAAACAAGAGGGGGCTTTTGTTTATAAAGTAAATTATAATTATGAGCTTGATCCCACATTCCTTATATTGGTACAAGTTCTCACTGTTTTAAGCATTTTCTACATCTCAAAACACAGGTGGATGTTGTCACTCAGGGCCTAAAACATGAGTTAAGTTGACCTAAGCCCACTATAGAGACTATTGGTTGACGGGATAATTCTTCTGCTTTTTGTGGGGGTTGATTAACTATAGTGATGGAAAACTCCCTTCCTTTGCTGTATCAAGTGTCTGTAGCATAATGCTACAGAGACACAGATATAGCTGTGTGATTGTGGTGTGGACACATCCTTAAATATTTGTATGGGCACTCATCATGGTAGTATTGGAGTCCCACACAACCTTTAGTGTTTTTATCATTACATCACCCTTGTGAAGGGGAAAGTACCATTATCTATATTTTATAAATAGGGAATACTGAGTATAAGGTCTAAATCTTCCAAATTATTTAGGTTTCTAACTTACACAAGGATCAATGGCAGTTAGGAGCCTAAATACATCAGGGTATCTGGGCATAAAAGCCAAAAACTTAAAGGTACTTAGGTATCTAAAAATGCTCATGAACATCCTAGCAAACATTTACCTGCTTTTTAGGTGCCTAAATACCTTTGTAAACTCAGCCCAAAGTAACTGTCCTGCAGGTCTAGAACCCAATTTTGCAGAGCTGCCAACAGATTGATATTGCCACCCTATAACCAACTTGTGCTCCATGGCCTCATAATCTGCTGTGGACACAGACCATAGGAAAGCCTGCCTCAGGGGACCTGAAGGCAACAGGCTCCTGGCTCCTGATTTGTTCCACATCCTATATAAACACAAGGAGCATTTCAGTAAGTATCAGGACAACAGTGTGGATCTTCTGTAGCTGCCTGGCTTTGACCTTGGTTTGACTTGGGTTTTGCCTCCTGCCCTGGACTCTGAATCTTGACTCAGATTCTGACTTTAGTATTGACACTGTCCTAGAACCTGAATACAAACTCTTCTGCTACTTCTAGATTCAAGTGTGCCCCTACTCTGATGTTTAGCCCTGACTGCCCTTTTTGGGGTCCTGGCATAAAGGAGGTTTGTAGAACAATATGGAATGGAACCCAGATCTCTCCAGACTGTATTAGTGTCCTAAGAACTGTATCATACTTCTTTTAGTGCTGTATTTCAAATTATACTGAAGACAGTGGTATTTATCCTTGAAAAATTATAGTATCAGACCCAATAATAAAAGTAACTTGTATTTCTATAATATTGTCATCTTGAATAATTCTAAATGTATTGGTGTACTGTGGACCTGAATTGGCTATAAAAGGCCCTACTCTAACCAGTATTAATTTTTGCAAATAATTTTTTGTGCCTCCTTTACTAGCCCATGGACTTCGCTGAGTGGTAAAAAGATAACATGTTACAGCTTCCATGAAGGTGATGAAAAGTGAAAATCCTATTGAAATTATTGATTGGGATTTTCAGAGGGATTGAAGTACCCATCTCCCATAAAAGTTGATGGGACCTGGGTGCCTAAATCCTTTAGACTTAGACAATTCTAGCTGGTATTTTTATTTGTATTACACTGAGACTCTATTCATGAATGTGTCCTTCATTCTGCTAGGTTCTGGACAGAGGTATAATCCCTCCCAGAGATTAGCCTGGTGTAATGTGGTTGTACAACCCCCAGCATAGGTAGAGGCAACTGCTACAATGTGGTTTCTGATAGATTTTGTTGATACAAAAGCCAACTAGACGCACTTTAAAAGAAAGGCTGTATCATGCAACATTAGGCAACAGTTCGATCTATATTTGAAATGGTTCTAATATTTCCTGGTCAGAACTAAATGAAAGAGTACTGACTATGGATGAAACAAAATATCAGTGGTGTCTGCATGCCTCACTGTTGTGGTCATAAAGATATAGCAATCATTAGTACTTCAAGCCTCCTGCTCCCAGAATTATTGAAGATCATTACCCGTGTACAAGCTGAGGCTTCTTAACAATCAATTAAGGCTCAATTTATCATTTTTCCACTGAAGTGCCTTAATAGTATGAGTTTGGGTTCATTATCTAGTATTCTCATATCTTCTGTACCCTTTCTCATTATGTGTGGGGAACTCAGCTTTTTTTTAAATCTTTTTCACATTAAATAGCACTCATAGACAAGTGGGGTTTTCTGGCTTTAATCCTTGCGAACTGAGGAGGCTCTTCTGATGATGCTTTGTGATTTTCAGTTGACACAAATGGAGATTCAGGCACCTCATGATGAAAAACTGAACCCTTACGCAATGTAGCTGGGAATCAGGAAGATATTCTCTTTTCTAAATGCATGAAAAATCAAATTTAGAATTCATTAGTATATTTGCAAAGATATTTTGAGATTGTATAAATTGGACAGGACAATTTGTAAATCTAGTTTTCTTGAGCATATCTCACAGTTGTGGTTATCAATGTTTATCTAGACATCTAATACATGTCTTTTCATAGGACTTTTCAAATTGAAAGATAAAATTTTATTTCTTAAAGAGACTATAACATAAAAGTTTAGAAAATATTCTATTTAGAAATAATTCTGCCTGGCATATTCTCTTTTATTTTTCTTCCCTTATTTCAGCATGAAATGATTTCACGACTCATGAAGAGCAGCATGAAAAGATTGCAGATGGGTCTTCTGTATTTGTCATAATGCTCTGTTTGTTACATATTTGGCCAAGATTTTTCCAAAATCAGGATCCTAAAATTAGACTTTTCAGTGTATAATCAAGCTGAGACTTTTTAAAGGTGCCTAAGGGAGTTAGGTACTTAGTGTCCTGGTATTTAAAAATGAAGGGCATCCAACAGCTCTGGTTGACTTCATTAGGATCTGATGGGTGATCAGCACTTTAGAAAATGGGCCCACTTATTTAGTTCACCAATTATAGCATAACAAGCAAGGAGTCCTGTGGCACTTTTGAGCAAATTCAATTGGGCGAGCTGAGTTTTCATGGCCTTGTACACCAGGGTAATTTGACCTGCAGGGTACACAGAGTGCAAGTTCCTGTTGTGACAACTGGAAACCTGTCTTCACCCATATGGTTGTTCCATAGATCTAATGCTGCAGTTCCTCCCACTCTGTAACTTTCCTATCTTCAAAGCGTCTGACGAAGTGGGATTTTCTCCCACGAAAGCTCATGCGATAAATAAATCTCTTAGTCTTTAAAAGTGCCACAGGACTCTGTTGTCTTACTAGGTCTTCTGTGACTGGTATAGGATGTTCCCCATCATGTTTACTGAACTGGAAATACCAAGTTCATAAATTATTAAAGAGTTTAAGGGATTCAGATGACCATCCTGGTTTTTATTAATGGCTGGGGAAAATAAGACGTTTTTACCTCACCCATTAGTGTACATTGCAAAAATTCTGTGATATGCATGTATGAAGCTAAATTTTACTACCTACAGACTGATTTCAGGCTGCAAAATTTGGTATCTGAAACATTACATGAATTTTTAAACATATTTGGCAAAATAGGGTACCTTTCTGAAATTTCACTAGTTTAAGTTATTATGATTGTTGGCTACCTTTGTCACATTGCATTATCCCAAAATTAAATACCAACCATTTACAAAGATGTGAGAATCTGCTGGTAGAAGCAGTGTTAAGTAGAAACAGTTCCAGCTGACTGACTATCTCTATAAATATTTTAATACTATTCACCTGAGTACCAAAAGGTAACATGAAAATACGCTAGATTTAAATGGATGGAATAGTGGCACTTGCAATTTCAAAGCCTTGAGTTATTTCTATACTAGACAACAGGCTAGTAACAATTTGTCTTTTGGAGGAGGAGGAGGAGAAGAAGAGAAAATGCGATTCCAATCTTTTAACATTATTGAACATTGGTTTTGCTTATATTTGGCAATATGGTGAAAATCATGCTATAAGGAATGATTTAAAATGTACATATGTAATTAACGAATTAAGAGGTGGTACTTCAAGAATGTAGCACAATTAATGGTTTTTGTAGGACCAACAGAACTTGTATTATTGTTCTGCACTGCAAATGGCCTTCTCTGTGTAGATGTTTACAAGGTTCTTTTAACACATGCCCTTGTTACTCATAGGCATTCAAGATACAGAAGATTTTATTTCTCACTTCCCTCAGTAAAATCCAAAGACCTGGCCCCTGAACAACATCAACAGGTTTCACTGGGGAACCAGATGACTTGCAGAGTCTAGGAAAGCAGAGTGCATATCTGCATCTGACTTTCTAGTTTTGTCATTCCTATATCATTCCTATACATTTGTTTCATAAGGATAAATTTGAAATGGAGCTTCTTTTTTTTGCATCATACTGTTTTCAAGGTGTGCAGGAAATCAAATACCACATAAATATGGAACAGAAACAAACAAAAGAACATAAAAAAGTAGAAAACTGAAATCAACTAAGCTGCTGAATTACAGTAACTTGTTAAAGTGTTAATGACAGAACTGTGTAGTGAAGTGTCAGGCAAGTTTACCTCAATTTGAGACTATTTTCACTAAAACCTGCAGGTGGTACGAATTTGTGCCACAGCAAAAGTTTTTCTTATTGGGCATTTTGATCATTCCTGCTTAATATCCTTGCTCAGTCCTACTTCAATTGTTCTTATATAAATATAGACCTCAGGCTATCTTCCCAGGTATTCCAAATAAAAGTTCCATGACTTCAGTCTGAATGTTTCTTTGCAACTTTGTTGGTCACTATGCTTAAGGAAGTATGAATTCTTTCTTTTCAATGGCTTGGACTTAGTGCCAAATTGTTCATATAGTTGATATTTGATGAAAATCAAAGAAATATTTAAGGGTGAATGGCAGTGAGCTCTTGAGGTTGGAGGGACTAATAAAGCTTCAAACTCTGTGGATTGCTGACTATAGCTCTATTGTATGTTAAGCTATTATAGGCTATGTCTACACTTGCTAAAATTAGTTCGAATTAGTTAGTTCGAACTAACTAATTTGAATTAATTTTAGTTAGTTAGAATTAGCTTAATTCAAACTAGGAAAACTTAGTTCGAATTAGCGAACCTCATTCATTTCAATGGCTGGTTAGTTCGAACTCAGAAATTAGTTTGAATTAACATGGCCACATTGGCTAATTCGAACTAATAAGTTCGAATTAAAGCCTTACTTCTAAAGCCCTATTCGAACTTATTAGTTCAAATTAAGGAAGCCCTTAATTCAAACTAACTAAAGCCTAGTGTAGCCATGGCTTTAGTTAGTTCAAATGAAGCCTCCTTAATTCCAACTAACTTGCCAGTGTAGACATAGCCATAGACAGCTTGATTTCCTTTTAATATACACTTATTCCATTCAATGGAGTCTTAAAGGGAGATACCATGTCTTGTGAAGCCACAAATCAACTCTGAATTTTAGCAAGAATTCTATCAGATAAGCCACTGTACATTTCCAGTCCTGGTTGCCTTACTAAAGGCTCTGCTTTAAGGAAGCCTGGAGGTCTCTTAGCTTTCAGAGTAGCTACAGAGTTGGGTTAACTACAGAAGTAAAATAAATGTACTGAAGTGGAAAAACTGAGAGGAAATTATGTCAAAGTAACTTTGCTTCAAATACATAAATACTTTTTTAAAAAAAAATAAATAACACTGTTCCCTCGACCTGAGGGACAGGTTACCTATGCTATTTAAGAGCATGTAAAGCAAGCTCTCAACCTGTGATCTGTGGACCACTGGTGGTCTGCGAAAGTACTTCAGGTGGTCCAGATGGCAAAAAAAAAAAAAAAAAAAAAAAAAAGATAATTATTGTAGGTAAATGTACTGTAATGAGTGCAATAAGTTTGTGAGTGAGCATAATAACTTACTAGAAATAGCTGCATTTTTAATACCCTTTGATATACAAGTTTGACTCCCTTCAGTCATAGGCTATGTTAAAAATGTTTAAAATGGCTTGCTTATGTGGTAGTCCGCAAAAGCTTTTGATGATGATGTAGTGGTCCACATAAAGGAGAAGGTTGGGAACCTCTGACCTAAAGCATATCCATTATTTCCTTCAAGGTCTTTTAACAGTAAATGTAATAGGTTTTAGCTATATGCCATGCATTCCTACAAGAAGATATATATGTAGATTTTTCTTTACTGCCACTGGGCCCCAGCAGAAGCATGGCTGCCCGGGAGACCTCGTCAGCCCTAGCAGCTGCAGTCACACTCCCACTGATTCCTAGGTCCCTAGGGGCAGCAGGGCTGCAGACACTGGGGCTCCAGGATCCCCAGCAGCTGCAGGCGCTGATGCTGGGGTTCCTGTGTCTGCTGCGGTTGCCAGATCCCTGGCAACATCAGGCATGCTGCTGTTGGGGACTGGGGAGCCACACCTGCTGAATTGCCTGCCGCCACCAGGAACTAGGAACACTGGTGGCTGCCTCCCCAGCTGCCATGACCCAGTTGCGTCTGCAGCTGCCTCCAGTCCTGCGTGACAAGAAGAGCAGCCGCTGGGGCTCCCCGGTGAAATTGGCAGTGAAATTGGCAAGTACCATTACAGCAGGGAAATTGACACGTATGACAGCTCCAGAGTGGCCACCAGAATAGCCTTGATTGTCATTCTGGAACATTTCTGGAAGCTACTTACTGCAGAAGAAAAATGAGTCACTGCACACACACAGTCTTTTGCACAAAAGGGATTGTGTAAAACACAGGGCAGTTTTGACGCTACAAAGAGCCTTCAGGTGTGTATGGTGGACTTGTTTTTACACAAAGTAGAGTTTTTGCACCAAAACTTGCTAGTGTGTACAAGGCCTTATACTAATTATTTGTTGATGTCATAACATGTCCTAGCAGATCACGATTTTTTTCTGCTGTATCAAAGGCTAGTTTTTCCTCTTTGTTCACATACTGTAATAATTTACTTATGACTGGCTCCTTTCTGTCTCTAAAATAATGAATTATTATTCCCTCATCTTTTACGGCAATGAAAGAGGATGCCTAAGAAATACTTGGAAGTTAACCCTATGATATGTTTTGATCATAATCAATTAGATCTCTGTATTGCTATAAAGTGTCACCAAAATGAGATGCATGTTGCTTTCCTGGCCACTATATACCATTTGCTTTAGCATAATGCTCATATTTTTCATTTTCTTGTTTTAACAAGAAAACGTTGTTTCCTAACCCTAAATTACATCTTGTTCTTGCTAAGACAATATGAAAGATAAATTCTGCCACCCCATATGACTACTTTCTAAAATTATGTATAGTCCCAGTCCAAGACAAGTGCCTGTGATCATTATATAGTGAAGAAAAGCTGGGGAAATATTTCAATTATGCAAAAATGTGGCATACTATTCAACAATTAAATTCAGTTCCAAATACATTAGATAAATATTTCAAGATTTAATGTAAAGGTGTATGGGAAGAATTTACATGTGTTCCACAAGAAAACATCTTTGCTAAATTGTCAAGCAAATTTACTAGCCGTGATCAGAGGGACTCAGACTGTGGCATTTCAAAGATGCCTAGGCACGCAAAGCACATCCACCCTGATGATGATGGCCATGAAATTTGACAACTGTGGAATCCTGGCCTGCATTCTCCAGTCATAAATCTCTTCCATGTCCATCCTCAGTCTCTTCATATGGGCAATTTCTACACTGCATGTAAACAGACCCTTGTCTACTTTCATTAGCTCCCTATTCTATCATTTATCAAATATCGGATCCATAGCCTAATTCCTTTCAACTTCTTAGATAGCATCTTCTTTTACAAGACAAGAGTCTAGTAAAATTTTTGGAAGGTTATCTATATGTGCATTTCCCCTTCCTCCGTGCTAAAGTTGCAATGATCTACTCACAGTAAAGCTCCAGGTGCCTCCTTTCTATGAGGAGAAATAGTAATAATAATTAAAAAACAAACAAACAAAAAATCCACGAAACCAAAGTCCTTGAACTGAGCAAAAGTGCTGAACAGTTTTACCACTAGAACCAAAGCAGAATATTTGCAACATATTCCGACCTGAAATAGGGTATAATATCTGGAGAAAAATAACTTAAATCCTTTGGCACTCTTTAAAACACAGCTAAAAAAGTTGGGAAAAGCATAGCAAATTAAGGTATCATAAGTGGATTTACATTAGCTGTGCAATATAAATTACCAAATCTATGTGGAAAGCATGCTAATTAAACATTTTGAAGTCAATACTCACCTAGAATACATACTAGCTAAAAAAACAAAACAAAACAAAACAAAGTCCTGTGGCACTTTTAAAGGCTAACAGATTTATTTATTGCATGAGCTTTCGTGGGAGAAAATCCCACTTCGTCAGATGCTTTGAAGATGGGAAATTTACAGAAGCATCTGACAAAGTGGGATTTTCTCCCACGAAAGCTCATGCAATAAATAAATCTGTTAGTCTTTAAAAGTGCCACAGGACTATGTTGTTTTTCTGCAATAGACTAACACGGCTACCCCTTTGGACCTTGAATACTAGCTAAAGAGCTAATAGCTAAAGTAAGTGTTCTTGCAGAAAGCTGTGTGTGAAGGGTTATGAAGGCTGGGGAAATCAGCAAGTTTCACTGTTTCTGTAAAAATTTTGATTCCTTTTTAATATGTGGCAGTTCCAAACAGTTTTTATATGTGCTGGCTGCTCACTGTTTATGACATTTATATCTTGCATTTGCATTACATCTTGGCTATGTCTACACTTGCACTTTTAAGTCAACTTAGTGTGTCTACACTTAAAATTAAAGTCAACTTAAAGGGGAACTTACAAAGTCAACCTAGAGCGTCCAGACTAGATGCTCTAGGTCGACTTTGTGGGGCTAGGGGGACCGTGGGCAGGTCCACGGTGGCAGGGAGGGGGGACCCCCTGTGTGCAATGGGGCAAAGGGGAACAGGGACCCTGGCAGGGTAGAGCCCTGTGTGTGATGCTGTCTGGATTTAGGGAAGCATTTATGATATTATTTTCAATGGATATCTCATAAATGCTATAATCCATAGGAACTATGTCACGTTTAGTATCAACAGAAAGGTAGTAATTTGCTGGGAATGATTATATAGTTTATGTCCAAGAATTGTATTTGGATTAGAAGTTAGGAATTTGATGTTATATCCATATTTTAACTTGTGTCATTCTGGAGGAAAGCCTTAGACGGGAGGGTGTGAACAACCATTGTCTCCTTAATGTTTAGGAATTTTCCAGGTAGAATGGTCCCAGGGAGTATCCTGATGAGCCATTAAGGACATAAAGAATACAACCATTGTGTCCTTAATAGCTCATCAGTTTACTCCCTGGGACCATATCACCTGGCAGATTCCTTAACATTAAGGAGACAATGGTTGTTCACACCCTCCTGTCTAAGGCATTCCTCCAGAATGACACAAGTTAAAATATGGATATAACATCAAATTCCTAATTTCTAATCCAAATACAATTCTTGGACATAAACTATATAATCATTCCCAGCAAATTACTACCTTTCTATTGGTACCAAACATGACATAGTTCCTATGGATTATAGCATTTATGAGATATCCATTGAAAATAATATCATAAATGCTTCCCTTAATCCAGACAGTTTTCACCCTGCCCACATGCCCTGCCCTTTGGGGGGCATGCCAGGCTCCCTCCATGCCCCCCCGGCAAGGAGGGAATTGGTGTAGTCCTGGGGTAGCCCTAAGTCAATTTAGGGCTACCCCAGGGCTACACTGGCTTAATTCGCCTTTAAAAAATTGAATTGTCTTTATTTTCCTTAAGTCGACTTAATGAAGCTGCTTAAATCGACTTAAGCAAAGTGTAGTGTAGACGCAGAGCAAATTAAGTTGACTTAAGCGAAGCTTAAGTCGACTTAATTTACCAGTGTAGACACAGCCCTTGTGTTTGACACACAGGTTTGATAGCACAATGCAGATCAACCATATCACACTTTTGCATCACTTGTTTGTAACTTTTTATGGGAAGATATAATATAGAGCTTAACAACTAGAAGGAACTTCCAGATACTATCAATAATTAAAGGCCAAATTCTGCAAGCCATATTCAGGAAATCTTTCATTGAATTCCATGTGGGTTTTGTATGTTTAAATAATATCTGAAAAAATATCTTTTACTCAGATCAGTGGGAATTTGAGTACAACAGGTGTGAACATACAGACTTCTCCATTTAAATCAATTAAATCTGCCTAATTATTATCTTAAGTACCTCTTATATATTCTCAGGCTATGGACACACGATCAGATTAAAGCGCAACATGGCAATCACGCTATAAAAAACATGAGACCTTTATTGCGGGATAGCGCATACACATGTCGCTCCTTGCAACGCAACAGAATTCTTTCCAATATCACGGTGTGGCGCACTGAATTCTGGCCACCTATCCCACAGTTCAATTTTCCCTCAATCAGCGCTTGGAATCATGGGATGAAGGAAAGGAACACAAAGCACCATGGGTAAACTCTCAGTTTCCCGTGGTGCACTGTGTTCCCCTTGCGTCTACCTCGTTGACAATAGCAACTCGCGCCTATTTTCAACAGTGCAGTGACGCACCGCACCACTTGCGAGCAATCACAACAGCGACAGCATGGATCCTGCTCTGATCGCCACTGTCACCTTCAGCATTCTAAATACATCTCGGCTGGTTGCTCAGTACGCAATGAGCTCCGAGTCAGACGAGGACGCTGAGGAGCAGGGGCTGATCAATGCCATGCAGAGCAACAGCACCGCGTTGCTCAGCTCCTTCACCGATCATCTGCACACAGTGCAACACCGTTTCTGGTCACGAGAGACGAACACCGAGTGGTGGGATCACATCGTTATGCGGCTGTGGGATGACGAGCAGTGGGTACAGAACTTTCGAATGTGGAAAGCAACCTTTCTGGAACTGTGTTCAGAGTTGGCCCCTGCCCTGCAACATAAAGACACCAACATGAGGTCAGCCCTAACCGTGGAGAAACGTGTAGCAATTGCTGTCTGGAAGATGGCGACTCCTGACTGTTACCGGTCGGCTGCAAACCAGTGTGGAGTCGGGAGGTCCACCGTCAGATTAGCCCTCTCACAAGTCTGCCGAGCCATCAATTGCGTTCTGCTACGGAGGACGGTGACATTGGGCAATGTTCGTGAGATTGTGGACGGCTTTGCTGCCATGGGATTTCCTAACTGCGGGGGAGCCATAGACGGCACACACATCCCTATTTTGGCTCTAGACCATCTCGCGACCGAGTACATCAACAGGAAAGGCTACTTCTCCATGGTGCTGCAAGCACTCGTGGATCACAAGGTTCGTTTTACGGACATCAATGCTGGGTGGTCAGGAAAGGTGCACGATGCCCGCATTTTCAGGAACACTGGTCTGTACTGGAAGCTGCAAGTGGGTACCTTCTTCCCTGATCAAAAAATTACAGTGGGGGATGTGGAGATGCCCATAGTCATCCTCGGAGACCCAGCGTACCCACTGATGCCATGGCTCATGAAGCCGTACACCGGTAACCTAGATTGCAGCAAGGAGCGCTTCAATTACAGATTGAGCCACTGCAGAATGACTGTGGAGTGTGCCATCGGCCGTTTAAAAGGGCACTGGTGCTGTTTGTATGGGAGGCAGGACTTGGCGGAGGACAACATCCCTGCTGTGATTGCGTTGTGCTGTGTC
This sequence comes from Pelusios castaneus, assembly GCA_007922175.1. Lineage (NCBI taxonomy): Eukaryota > Metazoa > Chordata > Testudines > Pelomedusidae > Pelusios > Pelusios castaneus. The sequence goes on along the minus strand of ML686006.1, from coordinate 3,936,121 downwards.
CTTCATAACATTTGTGAAAGTAGGGGAGAAAAGTTTTCCCCGGGGTGGGCTATGGAGGTACAGCACCTCAAGGAAGCATACGAACAGCCAGCCACTAGGAGTATTAGGGGGGCCCAAGGAGAATCTGCTCTCATAAGGGAGGCACTCGGGGACCATTTCAATGATGCCCTCCCCTAGTTAACTTCCAAGATGCATCAGGTGCACCTTATGAGATTTTCAATGTGTACAAATAAAGCCCCTCTTCAAATTATTTGTCACTGTTTTTATTAAAACCTAAAGGGGGGGGGTTACAGGTGGGTGTAGCTGCGGGTCTCTAAAAAGTAGCTCTGGGGAGGACTGGATGTTGCAGTGTACCAGGGGGACGGGTGGCCTTCAAAGAAATTCTTTAAAGGACTACGGGGTGTGGGAGTCAGACATGGCTGAACTGCATGGAGTGGAGCCTGTACATTAGTCGCCTGGGTCTGCAAAGCAATCATGCTCTTGAGCAGTTCTGTTTGCTCCTTCATCACGCTTATCAGTTCATCCCTGTGTTTCTGCCTCCTCTGTTGGGATTCCTCTCTCCAGGCTCGATTCTCCCTCGCGGATTCCTGTGCTGTTTTCAGCAGGTCCTGAAACATATCCTCCCTGTTTCTTCGAGCACGCCGCCGTATGTTTCTCATGTGGTCAGGTGGGGTAGACACCGGTCTTGTGAAGGTCGAATCTAAAAAGAAATATAATAAGAAAGCTGTTGTTAACACATAGCCTAGATAACCAATGTAACTTTCCAGTAGCACATTCCACTGGAAGGTGCAGGGCAGTCAACATCCTATGCTTCGCTGAAGCGGACAAGGTACGTCCTAATAGAAAGCTTACTGGGGGCTAACATTCTGCACAGGGCACACAGATGGAACCCGATATCTCTCTCCTCAGAGTGCTCCTGCCAGCTAGAATACATATCCTACATGCCACCAGTTGCAAGCCAGGTCCATATGCTGCTGCACTGTGTGCTGCCATGGTTCCCAGTGCTGTGCTTTGCAGCTGGCGAGGCAGAGTATCCGTCTTTGGGAGCGTAGACACAAATGCTCTCCCATCTAACCTGAGTAGTAGGCTCTGGAGGTACATTGAGGAAACCTTTACTGACCTAAATACAGATGATTTTTTGACAATCACTGCTTGTGTTGATGCACTTCTAATGAATACAGAGTAAAGAGCGTGCACAGCGGGGACTGAGACAGCAAGCACCTCCGCCCCGGACAATGATATTTTAGTAGGAGCCATAGCTGCATGAAACAGAAACTGTCCGGAACCCCCCTCTGCCGCCTCAGAGGACACGCTGCAATTCATGTCTCGGGTGGACATCTCAGCGGGGGTGCAGAAGAGCTCCTGGCTACACGCTGTTGCGCTTTCCTCCAGGTCATCCTCCATCTCCTCCTCCTCATCGATCACGTCCTCATCCTGCTCAGGTCTGGCATTCACTGGATGAGGGGGGGGGCGATGTGTCCACGGGACTCTTTGCAGTGGTTGTGGGGTCCCCACTGAGGGTGGCTTCTATCTCCTTATAGTACCGGCATGTAGCAGGCGCTGATCCAGAACGGCGGTTTGCCTCCTTCGCTCGGTGATAGGTTATTCTTAGCTCCTTCACCTTTGATCTGCACTGCACAGTGTCTCTATCATAATCTCTCTCTGACATGGCCCAAGGAATTATGCCAAATGTATCATAATTTCACCTGCTGCCGTGTAGCTGCGCCTGCACAGCGGACTCTCCCCAGATGTTGATCAGGTCCAGCACCTCTGCCGTGCTCCAAAGGGGTGCGCGTCTTCCACGACGGGCCACCATTGCTACTGATGATCAGAGCTGCACTCCACTCCACGAGGAAGAGAACAGGAAGTGAAACAGACGAGAGATTTGAAAATCGCAGGAATCTGATCAGGGCGGGGATTGTTTCGTCACGGCCACAGAGCAGGTGGGGGGAAGAGCAGAGAGGACAACTTTGGAATGCTGGGACACTTCCGGAGACCAATCATTGAGCGGTAAGCGTACACACGAGTAGAAAGGCACAACAGCTGTTCTGCATTAACTGCTACCACCCTCGTCGAGGTGGTTTTTGTATTGTGCTACAAGGCAGTTAACGCGCAACAGCCCTATTGCACGTGTGTACACTGTTGTTGGTATCGCGCGGTAATGATTGTTAATGCGCGATAAAGTGATCATGTGTACAAGGCCTCAATGTAGTTACCACAGGTTGTGCAAACTTGTTTATTTTGAATTCTGAGAGGCTTTCAAGTATGCTTGTCTCCTTCCTCTTCCTTTTTGATGCCATGAAAAACAACACTGTGGGTATGTCTTAACTGCAATTAAAATCTTGTGGCTGGCGCATGCCAGCTGAATTGAGTTTTCAGGGTTCAGGTTAAGAGGCTACTGAACTGCATTGTAGATATTTGGACTTGGGATGAGGCTGAGGCTATAGGACCCTGAATGGTAGGAGGGTCCAGAGCTCAGTGTGAAGCCCGAACCTGAACATCTACACCTCAGTTAAACAGTCTCTTAGCCCAAGCCATGTGAGCCTGTCAGCTGGCACGGGCCAGCTCTGGGTGTCTGATTGAAGGATAGACGTACCCTTTAAGACCTGAACTCATGCTGTCTTTTCTAATTTCTTAATGATGCTAAATACTTGGTCCCCATATACTCCCTCCCCAAAATCACCCTTGGAAGAGAAATATACACAGTACATTTGTTTCTAATAGTATCTCAGTTATTTGATTGGCTACTGTTCTTAGAATAGTTAAATATTCACAGATAGCTTAGCCATCCCATTCAGGTGTGGCCCACAGATACCTGAATGCAGCTTCCTTTCAATAGGAGTTGCTCATGAGCACCTGAAGGCAGAATCCAGCCCACTGTTTGTTTTATTATTTGCTCTTTCATTTGTTCTTTTTATACTGGCCAAATTAATATAAATGACACTGAGCTTTGCACTTGGATGGACTTCATTCTGTAACAGTTATTCCAGAATTGTCACTAGATGTCTGATGATGTAGCAGGCCACAACAGGTCAGTATTTATATTTCTGCATATTTTTGAAATAAGTATATGGTTATTGGGGGGCTCTTATGTTTGGAATTGTACTAAAATTAAGCTGTTTTTAGAGTTTTAATTGTTAGGACTATGAGAGCCAGATCTAAAGCCTACTGAAGACCATTATCAAGGTCTTTAGTAGTTAATATACATGGGTTCCATACTCTAGTTAGATGAGTGATTAATGAGAATGATTGATTTGTGTGTCTTTTCTTATAAAGCAGATTGCTTTCCTTATATCACCTAGGGTCTCTACTCTGTACCTCCCTTTCCATACAGAATAACACTGAGTGGATGAGACTACAGTGTTACATCATAAGAATGCTTTGGAATTCTGTAGACATATTAATGATGATAATTAACCACTTGCTTAGTTTTTAGAAGAATTCTTATAGTTTTATATAACTACAGAAATTGGCGCTTACTACCTGATGTTTTATTTGAATTTTATAAAAGGGAGAATGGAAGATATATTAGTACAAAACCCAAGAATAGGCAACATGAATGGAAATAAAACTATGCTGCCAATGATACTTTGTCTAGTTAGATTAATCTCCATTAGCTGGCATCATAAAACAGCAAAAGAAACAAAGCTGGTGGATCTCTTACAAACAATGTGTCTGCCATGGATGTCATTGTCTTTCATTTGGACAATACAATCTGCAGCACGTTCTGAACATGATGCAATTCCCAGCTCTGTCTCTCCTTGGAAAATTCTATGAAATCTGGACAGTTGAGATGACCTAAGATGGGGTCCCTGTCTTATCTTTTCCAACATTGAAGCCCAGGTTGGGAAATGAGCCCAGAATTGTAGAACAAGGAGTAGCTTGCAGCTCCCTGGAGACTAGTGGTCACTTTAGCTATAGGGCCTATCCCAGTAGCATGCCTTCCAAGAGCTGTGTTGCTAACAGTCCTCTTTCTGGGACAAAATATTAATAGCCATGCTGCCCCCATTTCCCTATTGGTGTATGCTACAGGGACAAGTCTTTAATATAGTGCTATCATAGCTTTCTCTAATTTATGTTACAGGAATATAATCTTCTATTTGCTCTGTCTTCACCCTTTCTTCTCTTCCTTTGGCCTGATGAAAGGCTACGTGTTGAAATCATAGAATCTTAGGGCTGGAAAGGAACTCATGAGTTCATTTAGTCCAATCCCCTGCTAAAAGCAGGACCACGCCCACTAAATCATCCCAGCCAGGATTTTGTCTAACCAGATGTTAAATATCTCCAAAGATGGAGATTCCACCACCTCCCTAGGCAATCCATACTAATGCTTCACCACACTCCTAGTGAGAAAGATTTCCTAATATCCAACCTCGAACTCCCCAGTTGTAACTTGAAACCATTGCTCCTTGTTCTCTCCTCTGTTACTACCGAGAAAAGTCTAGCTCCCTCCTCTTTGGAGCACCCCTTCAAGTAGTTCAAAGTTGTTATCAAATCCCCCTTCAGTCTTCTCTTCTGCAGACTAAATAAGCATACTTTCTTCAGTCTCTACTCATAAATCATGTGCCCCACCCCTAATCATTTTCATTGCCCTTCGCTGGACTTTTTCTAATTTGTCAACATCCTTTGTGTAGTGGAGAACCCAAAACTGTACACAGTATTCCATATGTGGCTTCACCAGTGCTGAATAGAGGGGAATAATCACATCCCTCAATCTGCTGGCAACACTCCTGTTGATGCAGCCCAATATGTCATTGGCTTTTTTGGCAACAAGAGCCCACTTACATTGACTTATATCCAGCTTTCCGTCCACCATAACCCCCAGGTCTTTTTCTACAGTGCTGCTACTTAGCTGATCTGTCCCCAGCCTGTAGCAGTGCATGGGATTTTTCCATCCTAAGTGAAGGACTCTGTACTTGTCCTTGTTGAACCTCATGAGATTTCTTTTGGCCCAATGTTTCAATTTGTCTAAGTCTCCCTGAATCCTGTCCTTGCCCTCCAATGTCTACCATGCCCCCCAACTTGGTGTCATCCATAAACTTACTGAGCGTGCAATCTATCCCATCATCCAGATCATTAATGAAGATGTTGAACAGAACTGGCCCCAGGACCAATCCCTGGGGCACTCCTGTTGGTTACCAATTACACATTGAGCCATTGGGTGCGTCTACACTTGTAAATTAAGTCGACTTAGGCTTGCTTAAGTCGACTTAATTTACTCTGCATCTACACTACACTTTCCTTAAGTTGACTTGAGCAAGCTGCTTAAGTCGACATAAGGAAAATTAAGTCGACTTTGTTAAACCTCATTTAAAGTCGACTTTAGGCTTAAGTTGAATTTCTAAAGTTGACTTAAGCCAGTGTAGTCATGGAGTAGCCCTAAGTCGACTCTAAGTCGACTTAGCGCTCTCCAGGACTTCCCCACTGCCCTCCCTGCCGGGGGGGGGGGTGGCACAGGGAAAGCCTGGCATGCTCCCCCCACCCTACCCCTATGCCCTGCCAGGGTCCCTGTCCCCCTTTGCCCCATTGTACCCAGATACAATGGGGTAAAGGCTGAGCCCACTGGCACTTGTTAAGGGGTGCCCCCCTGCCACCGTGGACCTGTCCAGGGTCCCCCAGCCCCTACAAGTCGAGTTAGGAATCCAGTGTGGCTGCTCTAGGTAAACTTTGTAGGGTTCCCCTAAGTCGACTTAAAATTTAAGTGTGGACATGCTAAGTCGACTTAACAAAGCCTTAGCTAAAGTCGACTTAAATTCACAAGTGTAGACATAGCCATTGATTCCTACCCTCTGAGCCCGGTGATCTAGCCAGTTTTCTATCCACCTTATGGTCCACTCATCCAACCCATACTTCCTTAACTTGCCAATGAGAATGCTGTGGAAACTGTATCAAAAGCCTTGCTAAAGTCAAGGTATATCACATCAACCTTATTCCCGCATCCACAAATCCAGTCATCTCATCATAGAAGGTAATCAGGTTGGTCTGGCACAATTTGTCCTTGGTGAATCCATGCTGACTTTTCCTAATCACTCTATTTTGCTCCAAATGTTTCAGGATGGATTCTTTGAGGACCTGGTCCATGATTTTTCCAGGGATTTAAGTAAAGCTGACCAGTCTGTAGTTCCCCGGATCCTCCTTCCCACCTCTATTCCCAAATTCTTTTTTGTTTGAAGCACATAACTATTGACTGAAGACTTGTTTCTTTTTCATGTGTGAGTTTTTTATTTTTTAATTATCCAAAGTGATATTAACCGTGACTTTAGGAGCTAGCAAAGAAACAAAGAAGCCATCAACTGAAAGCTTGAACACTTGCTTATTTAAGCCATTAGCTATTGGTCCCTTCTTCTTTTCCTGTTTCCTTGGAAACAGAAATTGGATAAGCAAAGAAGAAAGTAAGGGTTTTAAAATACTGACTTTAAAAACTGCTGCTTTATTTTATTTTCCTTGCTGTGATTCTTGTTTCCTCAGCAGTAAGGATGAAAATGTTTTTTTTCAGATTTACGTGGTATCATTGCTAATCTCTGTAACTGCTGCAGACGTGGGTGTCAGACATTTGGTGCCTCCCTCTGTTCTGTTTGCACATATCTTTTCAAAATAAAAATGTATGATTAAAGAGAGCTACAGAGGGAAAAGGGGATGAAAGAGTAGTCAAAGCCAACAACAGGAAGCAAGACCTCTCTGTCACATTCAGCTGCTGTGATAGCAGTAAAATTACCAGCATGCAAGATTCATCAACAGATGTTAGGAAACGTTAATGTAAAATATGTGTTCTAAAATCTGACATTTTTAATTGTCATTGTATTCAAATTTAAATAAATATAATAAAAATGTATTTTTAATAAAAGATTATATTTTAAAATAATACAGTTGTACCAGAGAGATATGCCACTCTCAGAGTTGAGGTTATTAATAAGTGATCAAAGATTTGACGTTTGGTGTCAGCTTATAAAAGCACCTAAACATTTGGTTGCTTATCTGAGGTTTTTCTGTACCCATTGCTGCGACTTATTTTTTTGGTAGCATGCCTAACATGGCTCAAAACCCAAAAGTGCAGTTTTGCAAAAATGGAGAAAAATCTCATTATTTCAGTATTTAACAGATGTTTATACTCTAAAATAGTAATGAGTTTGGGGCTCAAAGGAGTCAAAGGTAGGCTTAGTAATGGATGTGCAGCTATCCATTAAATGAGAGAGAGAGAGTGAGAGACTACTTATCTAATTTAGGATTATATATTTCATTAGATGCCTTGCATGTTGACAAGTTCCAAAGGGGTATCTATGTCAGTCTAGTTCAGCAAAATAAACGAGGAGTCTTGTGGCACTTTTAAAGACTAACAAATTTATTTATCGCATGAGATTTTGTGGGTGAAAATCCCACTTTGTTAGAGGTCCTCCATCTTCAACAGTCTGACAAAGTAGAATTTTCTCCCACAAAAGCTCATGCAATAAATAAATTTGTTAGTCTTTAAAAGTGGCACAAAACTCCTTGTTTATTAGATGCCTGTCTGTGGTTAGTCCTTTTCTGCAAAGGAGATTGAAATCTCCTAGTGCAATGATGCAACACTGCCATCTTCATTTAAACTCTTGTGGGGCAAGTGCAAACTTTGTTGTGGATTATTTTACTTACATACAGTATAAGAGCTCTCTATATAAATATATTTTGATGATTTCACATTTCTAAGATAGGTTCCATCTTTTGTGCAATAGTTCAGTGAGATTTCAGTCACTAATGTAATAATCGCCTTTCCTTCTATCATTATGGCTTCCTTTACTGCTGCTTTTCACTCCCTTGGGTTTGTTTAATTTTAGATAATACCTTTAAACCTATTGATGGAAAAAGACTGACTATTCAGATATTGTTTGTGTAAGATTTTTCAGTTCCAGAGGGTACTTTTCATACACCAGAGAAAAAAAAAAGTATGTTTCCGCTAAAAATCTCTCCCCATACTATTGTTCTTGACTCTGATTTCAGTAGCAGTGTTTCCTGAATGGCTGGTAGGCAACTCTTTCCTTCACTGCCCAATCAAAATGCAGCCTGCTCTCTTTCCAGCCTTTCTCACCCAGCCAGCTTTTGTCTTGTAGAAAATTTTTCTGTATGATTCCTCCCTCATTGTGTCTCTGTAGGTTCCTTCCTTCTTTACAATAAATTCACAGGGAGGAAAGTCTTATGATTGCAACCCTGGAGAAAGTGTAGGTACAGACCAAACAAACTCATCCTCAATCCATTTAAGAATGAGTAGCTTTTGGTAGAACTGTTCACAGAACTTGACCTGATGAGGCAGCTTAAGAAATCTACCTGCTTCTCTTCTTACCACCAGTCTCCCTACAAATCCTTTTATAAGACTTGGTTATAGAGATCTCAACAAAAAAGGACACTCTGGCTATGTCTATGCTCAGAAAGTTAGGTTGACTTTCTTAAGTCGACTTTCTAAAGTCAGCTTTAAGTCGACCTTATTAAGTCAACTTACAGAGTCTACACAAGACTCTTAAGTCGACTTAAAGGTGCTCCTATTAAGTCGACTTAGAGAGTCTACACTAGACTCTCTAAGTCGACTTGTTAGGTGGAGGGAGAGCCAGTCTTGCAGGACTGGCTCTCCCCAGACCAGGAAGCTGCTGGGGGCTTTTCCTGGCGAGAGCCAGCTGGCTCTCCCTGTGACAAGAAGCCGGGCAGCTCGTCCCGGGAGAGCCAGCCCTGCAAGGCTTGTGTGCTCCAGCTGACCAGAAACCCCAGGGTTTCCTCTGTCAGCGGGGCTCCCTTCTCCCCGGGACCTCATTGTCTCAGGCAGAAGGAAGCCCATGCTCCTTTCTCCCTGGGACTTGAGCAGTCCCGGGCAGAAGGGAGCCGCAGCCTGAACTCCCTTCTGGCCGGAACCCGATAGGTCTTAAGTTGACTTAATTTGTAAGTGTAAATGCGCCATCTGAAACATAAATAAGTCTCCACAGTATCATAGTCCAGCCAATAGGAGATTTTGACAATAGGGACCAGGACATGTTCTTCCAGCAACAGTGAGGGCAGATCATGGATGATCCCTGTGCACTCTGCATGATCTGATCAGGATACTACTGTGGTCTTTGAGATATTCTTTCAGGTTGACAATCATCCCATCCCCAATAAGAAAAGGTGTTTGCCTATGTCTCCTTAGGCATCCGAGCATCAACAAGGGTCCCAGGCCAGGAGTGTTCTCAAATGGCTCATCTCCTTTGTTGTCTATGGGAAATTTAAGAGAATATACTTGGATGGTCATTGCAATGCTGAAGCAAAGAGGTTTATTACATCACTAAACCTGAAAGGTGCCTATCTGCACACTCCCGTATAACAATATCTGTATTTCACCCTGGACTCAGAGCATTTTCAATATACCGTTTTGCCCTTTGATCTTCTCTTGATTTCCAGTATCTTTACAAAGATAAAGGTAGTGTAAGCAGCATCTCTCTGTCTCTACATTTGAAAACCTTACCTTGATGACATGTCTACAGTGGTACTTACTGCATGTAAATCTCCAGCATTCTACTATCTGTCTGGACCCTCCTGATGCACATTAAAAGTTTTGTAAAACAAACAAGGAGTCCTGTGCCACTTTTAATTTTTTAATTTGTTAGTCTGTAAAAGTACCACAGGACTCCTTGTTTGTTTTGCTGAACTAGACAAACATGGCTACCCCTTTGGAACTTGTGAACATAAAAGTTCTGTAGCGTGTCTCGACGTTCTGCTGCTTCAAACCACAGTACTTTGATTTGAACAAGGGAACTTTTAGAGCACAGTAGTTGTGTCTACAGTTACAAATTAAGTCAATTTAAGCCTGCCTACACTACAATTTCCTTACGTCAACTTAAGCTGTTGCTTAAATTGACTTAAGGAAATTTAAAGTCAACTTTATTAAACCTGGTTTAAAGTTGACTTTACTGGCTAAGTCGACTTTATTAAGTCAATTTAGCCAGTGTGGACGCAGATTAGCCCTAAATCAACCTTAAATAAACTTAAAGGGCTCCAGGGCTCCTCCACTGCCCTCCCTGCCAGGGTGGCTGGCACAGCCAGAGCCTGGCGTGCCCACTCACAGGGCAGGACACAGCCTTGCCCACCCCGCTCCTATGCCTTGTCATTGTCTCTGTCCTGCTCAGCTCCCATTGTGCTAGGGTACAATGGGGCAAATGCTGAGCCCCCTGGCACTTTGGAAGGGGTCCCCCCCTGGCCACCATGGACCAGTCCCAGGTCCACCTAGCCTCTAGAAGTTGACTTAGGAGTCCAGTGTGGATGCACTAAGTCAATTTGGCAAGGTCCCCTTGAAGTCAACTTAAATTTTATAGTTTAGATGTGCTAAGTCAACTTAGCAAAGTTGACTTATTTGGCCAAGTGTAGACATAGCCTTAGTGTGTAATACTCTGGCGTGCTGTAGATTTACATCCCATCTTGCCATACAGTAAGAATTAATATATGACCAGGATTATAAAAGAGAGAAGTTTCTGGAGGTTAATAAGAAACCCAGAAGTCTGTATCCCTTCTTCACTGGTGGTTTATTATAAATTTTAAGAACATCATAAGTTTCTTCTCGATTATCAACCCACTCTATGGCTGTCTTGAAGGAAACAAAACAAAGCATAACAGGGACACACCTCTCAGGAGAGAACAGGCCAGGCCATTTTCTTTACAGAAAATCAGACTGCCCAACACATTGTGATAACACTGTGCATGATGTCTCCTTTTCAGAGAGCTGGCCCTCTGGGTCAGGAAACACTTAAGTCATCTTCTAGTACAATGGGACACACACAAGGAGACCTATTTCATTTAATTTCTTATGCCATACCGATCAATATGGTGTCTGAGCTTGGACTATAGGTTAGGCTTGTCCTGGAGAATCTCTGTAGGAAGGAAAGAGAAGTGCTCTTTCGTCACATAGCGTTGATCCCTAAGAAGCCAATTCTACGTGTCAATGTCTCTGAATTTAAAGCAGTGTCTGGCCTTTCTGGTCTTCTGCAGGCAATGTCAATCAATACATATAATATGGCAGAAGTGTCTTACATCAAAATCAATGACTGTACCAAAAGCAGAAAATGAGCCAGATTGATAGAACAGGATGCCATCTAACTTTCTTCAGAAAAGAGGGACATTTACTAATCCAATCTGCTGCATAAACTAAAGATTCCATCTCCCAGGTGAATGGGAGTTGCCTCCAGAGAATCAATGAAGAATGTTCTACTCCCCAGGTTTTTTGGATCCTAGAAGATCAATACATTTCATATTCTTTTTTCTCTAACATATGCATTCCCCCCTCACACCTCTGCTCCTAGGCTATGTCTACACTTGCACTTTTAAGTCGACTTTAACTAAGTCAACTTAGTGTGTCTATACTTAAAATTAAAGTTGACTTAAAGGGGAACTTACAAAGTCGACCTAGAGCGTCCACACTGGATGCTCTAGGTTGACTTTGTGGGGCTAGGAGGACATTGGGCAGGTCCACGGTGGCAGCGGGAAGGGGGGCATCCCCTGTATGCAATGGGGCAAAGGGGGACAGGGACCCTGGCAGGGCAGAGCCCTGTGTGTGATGCTGTCTGGATTTAGGGAAGCATTTATGATATTATTTTCAATAGATATCTCATAAATGCTATAATCCATAGGAACTGTGTCATGTTTGGTATCAATAGAAAGGCAGTAATTTGCTGGGAATGATTATGTAGTTTATGTCTAGGAATTCTATTTCGATTAGAAGTTAGGAATTTGATGTTATATCCATACTTACTAAATAAGTACTTTGCATCTGTTTTCAATGAGAGTGAAGTTGAGCTTGGGGGGGGGGGGAGAGGTAGGGAAGCTAAGGGGAATGAGATCATGAATGTGGAAATTACCATACCTGAGGTAAAAGCCAAACTTGAGCTGCTGGATGTGACTAAATTCGGGGGGGGATGGACAATCTCCATCCGAGGATATTAAAGGAACTGGCTCATGAAATTGCCAGCCCTTTAACGAGGATTTTTAATGAATCTGTAAACTCGAGGGTTGTACCGTATGACTGAAGAATCGCTAATGTAGTTCCTATTTTCAAGAAAGGGAATAAAAATGATCCGGGTAACTACTGGCCTGTTAGTTTGACCTTGGTAGTATGCAAGGTCTTGGAGAAAATTTTGAAGGAGAAAGTACTTAAGGCTGTAGAGGATAACGGTAACTGTGATAAAATACAACATGACTTTACAAAAGGGAGACCAACCTGATCTCCTTTTTTGAAAGGATAATGGATTTTTTAGATAAAGGGAATGCGGTGGACCTAATTTACTTAGATTTCAGCAAGACATATGATACAGTTCCACATAGGGAGTTATTAGTTAAGTTACAGAAGATGGGGATTAATATGAAT
>ML686006.1:3886697-3922846 GCA_007922175.1 Pelusios castaneus | reverse complement strand
GGGGGGGGATGGACAATCTCCATCCGAGGATATTAAAGGAACTGGCTCATGAAATTGCCAGCCCTTTAACGAGGATTTTTAATGAATCTGTAAACTCGAGGGTTGTACCGTATGACTGAAGAATCGCTAATGTAGTTCCTATTTTCAAGAAAGGGAATAAAAATGATCCGGGTAACTACTGGCCTGTTAGTTTGACCTTGGTAGTATGCAAGGTCTTGGAGAAAATTTTGAAGGAGAAAGTACTTAAGGCTGTAGAGGATAACGGTAACTGTGATAAAATACAACATGACTTTACAAAAGGGAGACCAACCTGATCTCCTTTTTTGAAAGGATAATGGATTTTTTAGATAAAGGGAATGCGGTGGACCTAATTTACTTAGATTTCAGCAAGACATATGATACAGTTCCACATAGGGAGTTATTAGTTAAGTTACAGAAGATGGGGATTAATATGAATACAGTAAGGTGGATAAGGAACTGGTTCAAAGGGAGACTACAGCGGGTCATACTGAGGGGTGAACTGTCAAGCTGGAGGGAGGTTACCAGTGGATTCCCTCAGGGATCTGTCTTGGGACCAATCTTGTTCAACCTTTTTGTTACTGACCTTGGCACAAAAAGCGGGAATGTGCTAATAAATTTGCGGATGACACCAAGTTGGGAGGTATTGCCAATACAGAGAAGGATCGGGATACCATACAGAAAGATCTGGATGACCTTGTAAACTGGAGTATCAGGAACAGAATGAAATTTAATAATGGGAAGGGCAAGGTCATACATTTAGGGACAAATAACAAGCATTTTTCCTATAAGTTGGGGATGCATCAGTTGGAACGGACTAAGGAGGAGAAGGATCTGGGAGTAATGGTTGACCATAGAATGACTATGAGCCGCCAATGTGATGTGGCTGTGAAAAAAGCTAATGCGGTTCTAGGATGTATCAGGAGAGGTATTTCAAGTAGAGACAGGGAGGTGTTAGTGCCGCTGTACAAGGCACTGGTGAGACCCCATCTGGAATACTGTCTGCAGTTCTGGTCCCCGATGTTTAAAAAGGATGAATTCAAATTGGAACAGGTGCAAAGAAGGGCTACAAGGATGGTCTGTAGAGTGGAAAACCTACCCTGTGAGTGGAGACTCAAGAAGCTTGGCTTGTTTAGCTTAACCAAAAGAAGGCTGAGGGGGGATATGATTGCTCTCTATAAATATATCAGAGGGATTAACATCAGGGAGGGAGAGGAATTATTTGAGTACAGCACCAATGTGGACACCAGAACAAATGGTTATAAACTGTCCATCAAGAAATTTAGGCTTGAAATTAGATGCAGGTTTCTAACCATTAGAGGTGTAAAGTTCTGGAATAACCTTCCAAGGGGAGTTGTGGGGGCAAAAACCATATCTGCTTTCAAATCTGAGCTTGATAAATTTATGGAGGGGATGGTATGATTACCCTATTTTGGAAATTGACTGATATTTGGCTATGTGTGGTGGATTTACAAGTAGCCCAAGAGGGGAGGGTACGTGGGGCGGGTTCTGAGTTATTACAGAGAATTGTTTCTTGGATAACTGGCTGTTGAGACTTGCCCATGTGCTCAGGGTTTAACTGATCACCATATTTGGGGTCGGGAAGGAATTTTCCCCCAGGGCTGATTGGCCTGGGCTCTGGGGGTTTTTTTGCCTTCCTCTGTAGCACAGGGCATGGTTCACCTACCAGTGAATTCTCTGTATCTTAAAGTCCTTAAATCATGATTTAAGGATGTAAATAACTCAGTCATAGGTTGGTGGCCTATTGCAGGAGTGGGTGGGTGAGGTCTTGAGGCCTGCATTTTGCAGGAGGTTAGACTAGATGATCGTACTGGTCCCTTCTGACTTAAAGTCTATGAGTCTACTTTAACTTGTGTCATTCTGGAGGAATGCCTTAGACGGGAGGGTGTGAACAACCATTGTCTCCTTAATGTTTAGGAATTTTCCAGGTAGAATGGTCCCAGGGATATCCTGATGAGCCATTAAGGACATAAAGAATACAACCATTGTGTCCTTAATGGCTCATCAGTTTATTCCCTGGGAGCATAGCACCTGGCAGATTCCTTACTGCAGGGAGGAGGAGGGGGGGAGGTAGCGCTTAAGAGTGACACTACATAAGCCTGATAGAAAGAAGAAAATAATGCACATTCCTGATGTCGGTGTTTCCTTGCAAAAAGTGAATTTACAATGTAAGATAAAATCTTCTGCTTCTGTGATCTGTCTGTAAAAACATTAATCAAATGTGTGATTGCTATAGGCACAACCACTGAGTTAATGTTCTGCCTGAGACCTCAAACCTCTATTGATAGTGAACTCACTAGAGAGATGGGCATATTTAACTGAACTAGAATTAACTTGAAAAGTAAAGGTTGATTGATTAAATAGCACCAAGGCATAATAGCTTAAAGTACACTTGTCATATTCAAAGCAAATTCTGGAAACAACAAATAGATACTTGTCAAAACTTGTCATTTGTATGCTACTGCATGATGACAAAATGTGAGGTGTTTTAGGTGTCTCTTGTCAACAGAATGTAATTAATAGTTGCTACATTTAGGTAGGGGTTTTGCTGAGTTTGTGCTTGTTTGGAAAGCTTCTTTGACTTCTGATATTTTGTCATCAGATTCTCTCTGGGGGTTTCAAAGCATTCATCCCTTTCTCCAAGGAACAACTAGTAACAAAATATAAGCCAAAGCAAAAAAACTCCAAAAACCAGCCACCAAACAATGTTTGGGTTTCAAATGGGTAGAAGTGTTCTGTAACCCATAGTTTGCTTCCCAGGCTTTGTTTATAAATTATAACTCTGTAGACTACACTGAAGAAGTGTAATTAATCTTAGATGGAAAATAACAGCTAATTAAGTGAAATTTAACAATTTGGAGCAAATGCATTTTCTTTGCTCTGTGTAATCCTGATAACAAGGTTAATGTATCATAAAATACTTCATATACCACTTTACAGAGCATGCTGATGATCATTAATAAATTTCTAAAATAAATCTGCAATCTAGATTTGAAATTCAGTGTTATTTTTTTCCATTTGCCAGATCCAGGCCCAGTGCAAGTCAATGCAGCTCTAACAAGGATCTTACTTTAATTAAGGCTGAATTTGGACTATGTAGTATGAGATGGATAGAATTTCTAGTGTATTCAATACCCAACAACCCCCACTGTTTTCAGCTGTGGTTTTGGGTGATGATCACTTTTCATAGAATCATGGAAGATGAATGTGATGTTCCACTCCTGCAGTCTGGCTTTTGTGCCACTGTGCACATCAGAATGAGGGTTGGAAGGGACATCAGGAGGTCACCTAGTCCAGCCTCCCACTCAAAGCAGGATCAACCTCAACTAAATAATTCCAGCCAGAGTTTTGTGAAGCTGGGCTTTAAAAACCTCTAAGGATGGAGATTCCATCACTTCAGTAGGTACCTCATTCCAGTGGTTTACCAGACACCTAGTGATCTTTTTTCCCTAATATCCAATCTAGACCTTACCTACTCCAGTTTAAGATCATTGCTCTTAGTTCTGTCACCTACTACCACTGACAACAGTCTAGTTCTGTCTTCTTTGGAACCCCCCATCAGGTATTTGAAGGTTGCTATCAAATCCCCCTCACTAATCTTTTCTGCAGACTGAGTAAGCCCACTTTCATCAACCGTTCCTCATAAGTCATGTGCCTCAGCTCCCTATTTTTTTTTCCTCTGCTGGATTCTTTCCAATTAGTCCACATCCCTTCTGAAGTAGAGGGCCCAAACCTGGAGTCAAAATTCCATATGTGGCCTCCCCAGTGCCAAATATATGGGAATAATAATTTTCCTTGATCTGCTGCCAATGCTGCTTTCTGCCATCACTGCTAGGTTTTAAGTTCTTGATTACAGCCCAATATGCTGTTAGCGGTCTTGGCAATAAGGGAACACTGACTCCTACAAAGCTTCTTGCTCACTGTAAACTGCAGATCATTTTTTTGCAGAATTGCTGATTAGCCAGTTGATCTCCAGTCTGTAGCAGTACAAGGGATTCTTCTGCCTTAAGTGCAGGACTCTGCACTTGTCATTGTTAGCTCAATCCTCCAATTTGTCTAGGTCATTCTATAGCCTATCCCTACTCTCCAGTGTGTCTACTCCTCCTCCCAGCTTAATGTCATCTGCTAATTTGCTGAGGGTGCAATCCACCCCATCATCTTCTAGATAATTAATGAAGATGTTGAACAAAATTGGCTCCAGGACCAACTCCTGGGGTACTCTGCTTGATACTGGCTGCTAACTTAACATTAAGCCATTGATCACTATCCGTTCAGCCTGATGATCTAGCCAGGTTAGTAACCACTTTATAATCCATACATCCAATGCATATTTCTTTAACTTGCTGGCAAAAATACTGTGGGAGACCATATCAATAACCCCTTTAGAAACCACATTTTGCTAAAGTCAAGGTATATCACATCTACACATCATATCATCATAGAAAACAATCACTTTGGTCAGGCATGAGTTATTCTTGGTGAATCCCATGCTGACTGTTCCTGATCACCTTCCTCTCCTCCAAGTACTTCAAAATGGATTACTTGTGGATCTATTCCATGATTTGTTCAGGGACTGAAATGAGGCTGAGTGTTTTGTAGCTCCCCAGATCTTCTTACTTTCCTTTTTAAAAAATGGGCATTATATTTACATTTTTCCAATCATCTGGGACCACCCCCGATCACCACAAGTTTTCAAAGATAATATCCAATGGCTTTCTATCATATCAGCCAACTCCCTCAGCATCCTTGGATGCATTGCATCTGGCCCCATGGACTTGTGTGTGTCCAGCTATTCTAAATAGTCATTAACTTGTTTGCTCACCACTGGGGTCTGCTCACTCCCTCTCCATATTGTAGTCTCCACTGCAATAGACTAGGAGATGACTTTGTCTGTTAAGAAAGAAAAAACAAAACCAGAACCCTGTTGAAAACTGTTGTCCAATCCTCCATTTGTTACTGAGGCAAAACTCCATTGAACTCATAACAAATTTTCTCAGAATAAAAAAGTAATTCCCCAAATTTATTTATTTATCATATTGAATTTGAAGTGAAATGAAATACAACAAAGAATATTACCTGTGGATTAGAAACAGTTAAATGAAACAATGCATTAGAATATGTGAAACCCCATTTGGACTGTAATATGATCTCTGTTGAAGTAGTATTCAGTGAAAGCTTTTATTCAGTTATTTAATAACTTAATTTTGCCTAATTATGCCAGGGTTTCACTTCTTGATTATACCACATACCAATTATTTATTGTTTTTATTAAATGTTGGATGAGATTTAGAATCCTACATTTTTATACTCTCAAAAGAGAATTGTCTGGGACATTTTCCTAAGAGACAATCCTTTGTCCTCAAATCTTTTGAGTATCACCAAAAGAACATATTTTGAATATGATTGTGTTATGTGTAAGTAGGTTGTTGCCAAGGTAATAGAAGTGTAATTTTTTACTGTTCAGGAACATGCCATCGCTATTCCTGTGATCCTTCTGGGATTATAATAGCAATCCCTGAAGAAAAAGTATGAAACTGATACTGTGCAAGTTGCAATTGGTCACAGCAAAATTTTGAGCCTATCTATACAGTTAACATATGGACACAAAATTAATTTGGATTATCTATCTATCATCACTCCAGTTTTAATTTCCATCATACACATCTATCTATTTGAATGACAAACAAATACTAAAATGTTTTATTGCTTTCAGTTTGTAACCCCTTTAATTTTTTTGTCCTAAGGGGTAAGTGTTGATTGTTCCAGGAAGAGGAAATGTTGGGTTTCGGAGGGAAAGTGGAGAGGGTGCATGTCTAGACCTCCAGACAGAAGGGCAACAGCAAGCAGGCCCATACCTAGTGAAACAGCCAAGAACCTGCCAAAAGTCTGGGAAGGGCAGAGTGTCCAACCAAGGATGCCCCAGGACAGCAACTAAGAGGAGCACTGTGCCACCTTAGAAGGACAAACCAGAACTGGACCCTGAATCACTGTCGCCCACAGCTGTATGGGGCCACGAGTACAGGGGCTTTGCACTAGGAATAAAGAAGGAGGCTATAGCTAGCTAAATGGAGAGAATGTTGCTTTAAGAGAGCTGCAAAGAATGGCAGTGTAGGAGGTTGTTGGGGAAAGTTTCCTGGTGCCAAAGTCACCCAAGAGCACCCTCGGTTCACCATCAGACTGGAGCTGTGCTCAGGATTCCTAAACTCTTGAATGTAGACACATTGTTCAGTGTGCCCTTTCTACCTGCCCTTTCTACCTGCCCAGTGCTGCCCTTTCTACCTGTGGTACCCCAGGGCCAGTGTGGCCTTGTGTTGAATGTAACTGTGTTTCTCACACCCCCTGTCTTTTCCTCTGTTGTTTTTCTCCATTCATCCCTTTGTAAATAACTATTTCCTTTTCCTATATTCATTGTACTATCCCTGTGTGTGTGTGTGTGCATGTGTGTTCACTCCAGGAGATTTGGAACAGTTCCCCTGAGGTTGAAGGGACTTTCCCTGCTGTGTGCCTGCATGTGCCTTTTCTTGGCCAAAGCTTCCTACAGAGCAGACTCCTCCAGAGTCACAAGGGTGCTAAAGTTACAGATTATTTTGCTATGGTTGCTTAAGTTTTATACAAATGGTATCTTCTGTAGTGCTGCTAAATTAATGCTATATATTAACATTATTTTATTAACATTTAGTATACATGTTAGGAAGTGAGAAAATTAGCCATTAAATAATGTTACTTAGTGCTTTTATAGTTTTAATGGAAATCATTAGAGGAGTATGTTTTTCATTTCCCCTTCCTCTGCTTCCACCCCCCCATTAATTCAGAGTGGCAGTGATAAAAACAATGTTGAAAATGAATAATGTCATGTCAATGGCATCTCATGCATCGGCTCATTTCAGTAGAAAGCCACCACCTCCTTCAGAGCATCACACCAATCAACTGTTGTCTGCTCTTTAAATGAGACAGAGGCAGAAAATGATTACAGGACACAACCACATCACAGAAGGACAAGAAAGGTTGGCTTCAAGATGTCGGTTTAGCTCACAGTTTATGTCTACAAGTTTATGAATTTAGGATCAACAGAAGTACTTTGATCATCTTTTGTAAAACACCAGCATGCTATATTTGCTCTGAGCTTAACACTTTAATTCCTTGATAAGTTTTGCTCTTGGAGACTGATGTATTTGTTTTTTCTCAGTTGATGTCTGTTATGCAAAAGTGAACATTCCTTCTTGTTCTTTTGGTAGAATAAAAGAGTGATTCATCAAAGTAAGAGGGCATTACAGTAATAGGGTCTATGGTGACTGATATAGTTAAAATATATTATATATTAATTCAGGTTAAACACTCAGGAACTATCATATTCCATAAGTGTGCGTATGACTTGTTTCCCTTCTCACTTAGCACATGGCTACCTTTAATCCTTTGAGAGGTCCCATGGAGTCTTTATTTATTTATGTGTCTCTAGGGATGACATGGAGAATTACAGACCAGTTGCCTTATGTATGATCAGTCATTTGTATAAATATTTAAATTAGAAAAATAAAACTTCTGGGGCATGAAAATGTTCATATAGGTGCCTTACATTTTTTAACATTTTTTAATCAATGGAAACAAATAACTATTAAAAAATTGCAGTTCAGTGGGATGGTGGTTCTTGTTATCATGCGATAAATAAATCTGTTAGTCTTTAAAAGTGCCAACAGATTAACACAGTTACCTCTCTGGAATTTGTTATGCAAAGAAATCAATAGACCCCTCACAAGACTTAGAAGGCTTCTGACCACAGTGTGAGAACCACTTTGATGTCTAATACCTTAAAATCTTTCTGAAGATTAAATCTTTTGTGAATAGCATAGGTTATATATATATCATTATTCTTTATTTCATAGTCTTTATTTTATATATATATATATATATATATATATATATATATATAAAATAAATAATAAAGAATTAATGGTGGATCTTTTTTAGTCTGGATTTTGCCAAAATTCCATTTTTAACAAAATATGGTCAGATACAAAGGGTAATGATGATGTTTTCTAGACTAAAGATCCTGAAATATCTTTAATAAACATCCATCATCTACATTTGTTTTGAAACTAATTCAATGATATCGAAGGGGAGAGAAGCCCCAAGCAGAAATGTTCTGATTTTAGGTGTGCTTGATAGACCGAATCAGATGCTCAAAGATGAATTGAGTAGATCAAAAGTGATCCTTGCATTTTATATTTTCCACTAGTAATGCTTTCTGACATTTTTCAGAGTGAACCAGTCCTGTGACAACTATGCTTATTTTCTGTCAGGCACCTGCAGCACTCAAATGAACACTAAAACAGCAATCCACCTAGAGGAATCCTTCACCTTCCGTTGTCATATTACTGAAAGATCTCCATTTCAAATGTTTGTTCAGAACTGAACCAAAATCACAGATGACAGAAACAAACCATATTTATACCCATCAAGGAAACAAAGATGTAAACTGACATCATTTGGACTGAGAAGTATACTATATTTTTGTTTGTGAGCTGCTCCGCTAACCTGAAAATAAAATCCTATCAATAAGTCCCTTTCACTGGATATCTTGGGTTAAAATAGGAGTTTCAGCTGTAACATTAAAACCAACAAGAGCAAAGAGCTCCTGAGGTTTTGCAGTACATTTTTTTTTTCAAAAACTGCATGCATGCAATTACATATGCAAAGTTGCATATTCAACTGCACACTTAAGGTGGTCACATGATTACCAAAGATTTGCAAACAAATATCTATTTACATGTCTAAATAATCAGTTCTTTAGGCATGCAGCTGGCCACTTGCAGGCTTTAATGTGATTTGCATGTGCTATCATATGCAAATTAAGTATATAATTACACATGCATTTTTCAATAGATATTTTTTTAAATCAGTCCCTATTGCCTAGATTTGTAAAGCGATTTAGGTGTTGCTGAGCTCAGTGTTGCAACATCTAACTGATTTAGTTGCTTAAATCTGATTTTCAGAAGGAATTTAGACACCTCAGAATCAAAATGCCATAGACAGTTGCAGACAGAGCTCAGCAGCAACTAAATGGCTCTAGACCAGGGGTTCTCAACTGCTGTGTTGTGACACAAAAGTGAGTCTGTTACAGCAGGAAAGCACCACTGAAGCTGCTCCAGCAGCTTCTTAAGAGCAAGCAGCAGAAAAGTGGCTTTCAGCACTTTCAGCAGGGCAGTTTCATCAAAGCACCACCATTGAAAGCTCTCGAGGCTGCTTTTATCCTGCTGGCCCTTTAAGGCTGGAAGTTTAAGGAACATGGAGAAAAAAACAGCTCCCTCTCTCCCAATGCTTTCAGCAGTGGTTCTTTGCTGAAAGTGCTGGGGAAGAGGGATACTTTTTTCCTGATGGCCTTGCACTTTTAAAGGGCCAGCTGGAAAAAAAGCAGGGCCTCCTGAGCACTTTCAGCAGCCTTTGGGTGAAAGCATTGGGGTAGGGAGCACTTTTCTCCTCCTGGCTCTTTAAAGCTGCAGGGCCCACAGGAAATAGGTCTCCCCCTGTCCTAGCACTTTCAGCAAAGTGCTGCTGCTGAAAACACTGGAGAAAGGGGTGCTGTTTTTTTGCTGATGGTTCTTTAAGGCTGTAATGGGCAATCTTAGGGATTCTGGGGCCTGGGCAAAAGTTAAGAATGGGGCCCCTATTCCTTATACTGTCCTGGCAACCCTCCTCCCCGCCCTTCTGCTGGGCCCTCTGGCTGGCTCCCACTGGAGCTGCATGGGGTCACTCATGCTGCCCGCTCATTAATACCACCTATGGGTGGGATCTAGCCCCCACCACTGAAAATACCTTTGTAGGCCATTCTTATTCAGCAGCGGGGGCTACTTGAACCCACTGCTGAAAGCAGGTAGATCTTTGGTGGCAGAGGAGGCTTGGTGTGTCGCGTACAGCTGGGAATCCTCCCAGCTGTGTCGTGACACTCTAAAGGTTGAGAAATCCTGCTCTAGACATTTAAAATGAGAGGTCTGTTCCAAATGAGCTGCTGCCCTGATAGCTCTGAGGAAGCTTCTTGTAGCTTGTCCTATTACTGTAGTTGCACTTGCTGCCATCTGGTGCAAGAAGTTTTTGCTTCCTTTAGATATGTAGTAGCCAGTCAGCGCACCACAAGCTCTGAGGCAAGTGCTGAAGGTGATCCATACAGTAGACACTTAATCTCCCATCTTCAGCAGGTTCTCCGAACAACTTACACACTTTAAGTAGCAGAGTCCAGTTGAGGCTCCCTCTGAACTATTTTCCGGCCTGTAGGCTAGGGTCGGGTATACCCTATCACTATTACAACTGATCCTTGCCCAGCAACACGGTATCTCTGACTAGCTTTCAGCTTCCGAGCTGCCTGGCCTTCCCCTGCAGCATGTGCATTACTTGTTTTGTTATTTAATCAACTGCCTAGAGAGCTGTTATTACATTTTAACAAGTAAATCACTTTATTTGCTAGTACTTGGATTTGTTCTGAGGATTTTATGATTTTTTTCCTATGTAGCACATGATAATGTAGATGGTTGTTCCAGCTGGTTTCAGTGGCTTTAATTAATATACAAGTTAGATCTGATTGCCTGCCTCTGTCTTGGGACAACTCAGCAAAGATCCAGACAGAATTTCAAACACCCATCCATCCCTTCACTCCCTCTGCTTTGGGTACTGCAGCCAGGAGCCCAATTCCTCTTCAGCTGAGCCACTTTTGCCTTTTATAGAAAACATCTAAGCCATTTCTAGATGGGTCTGATCATTGAACAGGGCTGGCCAGCCCCTGGATCTTCAAAGGGCAGATCACTCTTTTACAATATTTATTGTGTGTAGCGCTTCATGAGTATATATTTAACCTTAATCAAGCACCCTGCTTTTCCTTCACTAAAGAAGACGACACCAATACAAACTTTCGATGTTCACCACTTGGCCAAGAAAGCTCATGTAGTTGTGATTTATTTAGAAGAGACACGGTGATTCTGGAAGGTGAAACTCAGCCCTAAAAGCTAGAGGGCTGGGTTGAAGAACAGCCTCCTAATGGTTTATTACATTAGTTTACAGGGTGAAGTAATAGCTCTAGTCTTTCTGGGCAACTGCATACATGTGGATTCCTGGCCTGCCACTAGCCTGCTCTCATCAGAGCTCTCTGTCCCAGTCTCTGAACTTTAAAAATTACCCTTAGTGTAGTAACAATATGTATATACGATAGTGTATACAATAGGGATGTACACACATTCCTTCCCAGCTGCTCATATATGACTTCCCATCTGCAGGTTAGATGTGAACTTAACTGTGGAAAAATTTCTGCTGCCCTTGCTGTCTACGGCTGAATTTCACCCACAGAAAAAGTTTGTCATAAGGAGAAGGATTGAGATCCGGAATATTTTAGGTGGGGTGTTCACTAGGTTATGAGTAACAAAAGCATTTCACTGGTGTGTTGTCTTATACAAACAAGCTTATTGTAAAAATTGTATGATGCACTGCCGCAGATGCTGTTTGTCTGCTATTGAAAGGAAATAAATAAATAAAAGATTGGTTTTAAAAAAACATGATGCTTTCATTTGTTATTTTTTAGCCTGATGAGAAGAAAAACAGCATAAATTAGTAATTAAAAAAGCATTTTGCTCTTGAGCAGAGTGTCACTTTTTTTTTTTTTAATTATTCCCACTGTCACTCTACCTTCTCCACAGCAAACATAGAGCAAGCCATTTTAATTTTATTTCTTCTTCACTGAGTGGTCAGGAGGAAGCATTTGACTTACAAAGAGGACTCTTCATTTGTTGGGAAAGAAACTCATCAGGTGCATCTATACTGGTAACTTAGGTCAACTTAAGGACGCTTAAGTCGACCTACACAATGCCGCACCCACACTGGGCTTTTATTAAGTCGACTTAAGTGCTTCCTTAGGTCAACTTAATAACACCATCTTTGAAGGTCAACTTAAGTCTTAAGTCGACTTCTTAAGTCTAATTAAAGCCAGTGTGGATGGAGAATAGCACTAAGTTGACCTTATTAAGTCAACTTAAAGCCAATGTGGACAGCTATGTCTACTGTTAAGTTGACTTAACAGAGTCGACTTAACTTTGCAAGTGTAGACATAGCCATCAACACTAACACAGAATGCTTCTACAAAATCATGCCAAGAGTAAAGAGATAATATTTCCCTAAACCAGTGGCTCTCAACCTATTTACCATTATGGCCTACATATGTGACCCACAATGTGTTATGTGAGTTGCATCCAATACTACCTTTATAGTCAAGAGGATGTCACATGGGCCGCAGCTGTGTGCTGAGTGGGTGCAGTTTTTAAACAATAGCCAGTGGTTGGTGGCTGAAGCACAATATTACCAGCTGTTTCACTTCCCACTAGCTGCACCATTGCAGCAGATTTTCCCCTTGCTTGCAGAAGATACATGTAGACCCCTGTCACAGCCCTAACTTCACTTGTAGCTTGTGAGTAGAAGACAGGAGAGGCCACCAGTGTATTCCTGGTTCATCCTGAAAGGGTCTCTGTATCAGTCTGCCATACTGAAGGAATTTTCAGTAGAGGACTAGCCAGGGGTGGGGGGGATACAGGATCCAATTATGCTAATATATGGTACATATACTGTGTTTGGGCTATTCAAGCTCATAGACTGAATTAGCAGCTACTAAAGGCTGCGCTACATCCAAGCTTCTTCATTTTCTCTTCATAAAGCCAAATTACTTGACCTTGATGTGCATTATATCAATTAAGCATAAAGTGAAAAAAATATAGAGGGGGATCTGCAACTTCAGGATTAAATTCCCTGCTAGTGTAAATATTGACTTTAATGGAGTTAGTCCAGCAGAGAAAATAACCCTCAAATATTATAACACATTTAAAAGACAATATGGTGCCAGATCCTCAGAGCTATTAGGGTTGGGTTTTTTTGTTTGTTTGTTTGTTTGTTTTTGCCATTCCTGTGGTGCCAAGGGACCATAAACCTAACCTTATTTGGCAGTTGAAATGCCTGTGGGTGTGGTAACCCAAACAGCATAGGTTCAGCACTGTGCCTTTTCCTCCTGCCCCCTCCCAGCATAGGGATTGAGAGTATTTTTTGCTCACTATGCCTGGGTGTTAATGATTACATACAGTGCAAGTCAGTGGAGGATAAGGTCATTTGCTTCTGGACTCATTTTTCTATAAATTTCAAACAGGCCATGTAATATGTGATGTGGATGTTAGTACGACAAAAATGCATTGCCAATACACAGAATTAGAATTATGTATCAGTGTTCAAATGGCTGTTGGGAGGCATTAGCTCTGAGGAGTAGTGAAGCCTTCCTGCTGTTTGACATCCATCTGAGAGATTTGGATTACATCCATGATTATCTATTTATCTTGCATGCAGAACATTTTCTATGAGATACATTTGGTTGATTGTCTGTAGGTTTCCCAGTTTAATGAGTTTTGCAATTTATTGATATAAGAAGAGCAGAATGGTATGCAAAACTGACTGTAACAGCATGAGTCAAGGGAAATGGTGCAGATTTGAAACAAGAATTATGAATATTTGATGCAGGCTGATTTAACAAATTAACTTGCCAGTGTGCTAATTTAACTGCTTACCAGAGCCTACATATCTGATAAGAGAAAATTTAAATCACTTCTACTCAGAGACCTTTGTGGGCAGGATTCCACTGTAAGGATTTTCGTTAAGTTGTCAGAGTCATAACAATCCCGTTTCTTCTAAATCACATTGGTAAACAATAAATGAAGGGGATCATAGGCCAGATCTTCAGCTGGTGTAAATGGAAACATATCCATTAATTTCAGTGGTGATAGGCTGATTTACATCCATTGGAGATCTTGCTATGAGGCAGTGTCTTAAACTTTCAAGACCCAGGCAAGATTCTCTTCTGGGCTGTCACAGATCTGAATGGCACATACAAAAAACTTCTTGTGCATATATCAACATGGAGGAATTTTGCCCTGACTTCAGTCTGCTTCTCCTTATCTCCTTTGCTGCATGCAATGGACGGAATCAGGCACTAAGTGCCCCATCCAGCCTCTGTCAAAGGGTACCAAAGAGGGATGGCGGAAGTTCTTTTTCTATATCCCATGCAGACCCTGGCCAGAATCAGTCCCTAAGGTTGCCAACAAGAGTACATTATGCTTGCCTACATAAAGTTACTTATGTGCTAAAATGGCTGCAGGATCAGTATATTTATTTGCCTTTCTTTACACCTTTGGAATAGTGAAATAAGATTCCTTCTGGAAAATATGTAGCTTAAGTTGAAAGAAGGCAATAGGTTTGAAAAAGTGTAAATGAAGACAACATTTGACAAGTCAAATGATTATTACTAGAGATGATATACAAGGATGAGATACATCAGGTTGACTTTAACAGGTTCACTTTAACATCCTAAGCTGCATTTTCAGGGATGGCAACTGGAAAGAAAAAAAAAAAAAAAAAGGCAAGGTCACATCATGAGTTGATACAGATCCAAATAGTTTCACTGACATCAATAACCTAAGAATTTTTATGGTAGGGTGTTTTACTAAGTTTTTCTTCATCATCCCCCTTAATGGGATGAGCTAACATAATACAAATAAGAGGAAACAATAAACTAAGCAAATATAATATATAAATCTTAGTACATATGGAACATGTCATTTTGTCTGAATGAACACACACTGCAGGGAGTGTATATAACAATAGTGCAGAATGATGGATTTGGACTGTACAATCCAACAGAAATCACATCCATACATGATGCTAACAAATATACAGAAAGGAGACTCCATGACCCTGTATTTCCAATAGACAGAAAGATTTCTGTAGATTGGAATCTATAGCACACATCCTATATAACACACTGATGATATGTTTTTCAAAATGATTTTAGAAGCTCTTTAGCATTAATATATAAAATTTGTTTCTGGCTTTTTCAACTCAGTAGCTGTTGAAAGGAAGTCTTATAGTTTCCCTCTTGTCTCTCTCTCCCTCCCACCATTAAAATAGGTTTTTTAAATTATTTCAACAAAATTACCTATGTCACTTAGAACAGATTGGAGAAGAGAACCTGTATCAGAATGAGATAGTGTATGTTATCCTTCATGTTTAATTTGGATGTTCTTTCATTTTCTATTAAGCTATATAGCACTGTTCCACCAAGGATTTTTTTTTTTTAAATCCAATATTGCATGTTCCTTTCTTTACTAACGGAACAAGCTATGCTAGGAAATAAAATTGTGAGAAATATTTCTGCTAGATTTTGATTTTTTGATCTATATTTGTAGCAAGGTAGGAATTTGATAAAACAAAGGAATGGAGGAATTGCTGTACTGGATCAGATGTGGGGGTGGGAAGATTGCCAGTTCCACCCTGTTAGGTTTCATCCTAATCTTTAATAGTTCTTCGTTTAAACCTTGAACATGAGATTTAATATTAAAGTATGATATTGGATAGCTCAGATTAACTATATAATTGAGCAAGATCCCAAATTCCCCACAGTTTCAAAGTGTATTGTTTTAAAACCATGTACTTTGCTATGACTATAAGCCAAATGGGATTTCAGGTATTGCTAAGTGCACTTCTTGCATTGTAAGCATTATTTGCCTTCTCAGCAGCTAGAATCGTCCCAGGAACTGGAATGCTTCCAAAAGCATTATGTTGATACGGTCATAACTTTTCTTTTATGGATTTACATGGAAGAGAAGAGAAACTGTATGCATTCCTATTTTAGTTATGCTGTATGTAGGCCACAAAGCCAGCTGAGATTGTGTTATTTCTGCCCCATCAGTTAGTACCATCAGATGAAAAGACAGATATGATTTATGGTGCAACAGAGGCTGACAGTTCCCAGGTGGAAACATTTATACTACAGTAGCTGAAATGAAAAAAATTAGGTTAGAGCTGTAATACAAAATTTAATCTATGGCATACAAATGGAGCTAAGTAATTCATTCACATGCACTGCCAGAAAAACACCTGAAAATAACAATGTTTGCATCTTCTCTTTTGCTTAAAGATTCCAGTAATAGCGTTAAAATATAAATTAATATGCCCCCCTTCACACACTCCATTGCAAATGAAAATCTATTATCACCTGTGGGTGTTCAATGGCCTGTGAGACATGAGTTGCCATCCTAGCATAGTCCATAGTGGACAGCTTTCCACCACATCATAAGACCTTCACAAGTGGCACTTACTGTTAACCTTGCTGAGCAGCTCAGCAACCATGACATTTGTTTTGACATAGGAATTGGAAAAAAAGACTAGACTAATATTTAATATGGGCTTTAAATCCACAAAAAACAAGAACATTCTGAGTTAATATTATCAATTCAGTCTGAAATTTATTTATTAATTACTATTTGCCATAAAGCGGTTAAAGATCACAGACCAACTATCATGTTAATCTTCAGATTTAACTTCTGTAGATATAAGTGACACCTCAAGAAGATAATTCAACTTATGTTTTTGTAATTTAATTTCCATTCCTGTCCCAAAGAAAAACAAAAATAATTATCTTCTAAGTTAATGGAATTTTGCATGAGTAACAAGAACTGGATTTCATTTACTCTATGATGAAGCACAGCATATCATGAGATTTGATGCAGAAACTCCATTGTAATATCTCATGTTATCAGATGATATCTGGAACATACAGAACAACTCTATTGAGGCTATTTGAAGAAAATGTGTCAATGACATATAAAATGTCATGTGTGTATTATAAAAAATTGCTTTGTAATGCAAACAATGAATTCTGAACGGAGTGATGGATCATTTATCTGCATCATAGTTTGGGCAGAATTGTTTTGTTTGTTTTTGTTTGTTTGTTTTTGGTTTTTTTGAAGGGACAGGGTGCTCTCTGGTATGCTTATTACTATGTGTGGAAGATCTTTTCTTGTTTTTATTATTTTGTACATGTTGTGAGGTAACTTAACTGTGAACAATTACATTGTGTATAAATTCCGATGAGAAGGCAAAGCAGACCTGTTTAGGTGGCCTGACTTGCTGGGAAATTCGCAGAGTAGGCAGGGAATTGAGCAGCTTGGAAATAACCTGGTGAGGAAAGAAAGAGACGCATGTTTCTGCTGAGGAAAGGGACAGCTGGGGAGTTGGAAGCCTTAGATGGGTGCTTTTGTTGGACAGAGAGGAATATAGGTTCAGTTGGCCTCAGTTGTCACAGATGTAAACCATCATAAATTGATAACAAGGATTGTCACTTTTTCATGAAGTTCACATTCCCCTCATAAACTCCCAGAAGTGGCTTTTGGATTCCAGAAGAACTATATCCAGAGGTTATTCAATTTGGGGGTAGAATTCAGACTGCTTCTCTGCTACAGGCTTCTTGTTGTGTTTTGTTTGATTCAGGTACACTCTTCAAGGCAAGGACATCTCTTTGTTATGTTTGCGCAATGTCTCACACAATGGGGCTGAAACATCTAGGTGCTATTGTGATCCATAAACCCCCTCACTAATAGGTGGCCAGATGGTTAAAAGGTTACCTGAGCCTGGGATACAGATTCAGGGTTCACCAGAGAATGTCATGTGAAGTCTTAAAGGAAAACCAGGGTTACACTGGTCATTAAGATAATTGGGAAATGTTGAAGGATTGGTCTTGGGATTTAATATTTTCATTAATGACCATGGCATAAGAAGTAAAAGTGTACTAATGGAAGCTTTTGATGACATAAAGTTGGGAGGTATCATCAATACAGAGAAGGATGTCTCTTCTCTTCTCTTCTCTTCTCTTCTCTTCTCTTCTCTTCTCACTACTAGTCCAGACTAGTTTGGGTTTTTTTTCCCCACCTTCTTAAAGGAATTTCATTTAATATTTCATTTATACTCTGGTTAGGTTCTTGTATCCTTTAATGTTCCCCCGTCCCCTTCTTGTGCCATACTATCCATACCATTTCTATACTGCAACTATCAATTAGAAACACAATACAAAAATAAAATCCTTTTTAGAGTTGCTACTTTTAGGGAGTGTAGTCTGTATATTCTTTGAGTATATCTTATACCTAATTTAATGTCTTTCAAGACTTGCAGTAGCATATGAAACATTACACTGGAGAAACAAAATTGATTATTCACATGCGGAAAGGTATCTCTGATTTCTAGGAAATATGAATGAATAGTTTATAATTTGGTGAAGACTATATAATTTATATCTCTTGGTAACAGTCAGTTTGCCTCATTTGACCTTCATTTTTCTGGGTCTTACATCAAGTTCAAAGAATAACAGTTTATTTGATTTATAGTTCTATACTCTTTTCTGGCTCCTGGTTAACAAGTAAGAGATAATAAGGCATTCAACTCAGGAAAAAGGTAGCAGTTATTCTTATCTGAAACCTGACACTCTTTAGCTAGACCAAGAGAAATGGAAGTTTCATTCACAAGGTAATTATGGGAATGCTTGGTTTGAAAGTCTAATAATAGATGGAAGATTCCTTTTCTGGGGAATGTGCATTGCAATTTTAGCTTAACTGATGCGGGGTGTGCAGACAAGATGCGGGGTGTGCATATTGATTCTAATAGAGCGAAGAAGAAGTTAAAGGGTTGGAATATGCATAGGGATAATTGATGGTAATCTTAGGTGCTGCAGACAGATAGTTAAAAGGATAGAAAAAGAACTATAAGTTCTATAACTATAGTTGTCTATAACTATAACTTGTCTACACTGGCAAGTTAGGTCGATTTAAGGACGCTTAACTCGACCTAAACAAAACCACGTCCACACCTGGCTTTCATTAAGTAGACTTAAGCACTTCCTTAAGTCGATTTAATAACTACCACTCTTTAGATCAACTTAACTCCTAAGTCGATTCGTTAAGTCGACCTAAAACTGGTGTGGATGCCCTAAATCAGCTTAATTCCTTAAGTCAACCTAGGACTGGGGACCAGGAAGCTGCAGCTCCCTGGCAGAAGAGAGTCACGGCTCCCGCCCCAAGGACAAGGAAGATACCTATGGCTCCCTGGCAGAAGGGAGCTGTGTGCGGCACCCTTCTCGCTGGATAGCCATGCACAGCTCCCTTCTGCCAGGGATCCACATGCAGCTCCCTTGTCCCTGGTGGGAGCCGCAGCTCCCTTCTCCCTGGGAGTCACAGCTCCCTTCTTGCTGGGGAACCGGGCAAGTAGGGAGCCATGGCTTCCTGGGACAAGGGGAGCTGTGGGTCCCTTTGTCCTAGGAAGCCGTGTCTCCCTTCAGGGCCATGGCTCTCTGTTGACCTAGCCAGTTGACTTAGGTTTAGTGTAGACTCTCTAAGTCGACTTAACAAAGTCGACTTAAACTTAAATCGACCTTGTTAATTCGACTTACAAAGCTAAGTCGACTCTATTAAGTGTAGACATAGCCATAGTTTTTAACAATATACTTTCAAGGCATATTTGATAACAGTATTTTTAAGTACAATGACCAGCCTAGTGTTATGTATTGTAACTTGCTTTCTCACAAATGCTATCTTAAAAGGAAAAATAAATTTAACCAAAGCTAATTTTCTTTGTGCAGTTCTTTCATCTTGCTCATAATTTCTTTTAGGATTTTGTTCAAAGATTTTAAATTCTCTTCAACTGATGTTGTTTCTGGTGGACCTTGCTTCTTCCTTTCTTTGTTTCTGGCTTGCAAGAGGTCATATTGTCCCAATTAATTTGTATTTGATGTCACTTGATAAAGAAAATAAATTAATTTTGCAGTGTTCACAGGGGACCCTAAGATGGAAAAAAGGCAAAGAATGTAAAAATGAGGTGAAAATAATTAATCAAGCAGAACACCACCAACAAAACTCACTTTAAACATGCAAATTCCAAAGGGGTAGCCGTGTTAATCTAGTTCAGCAAAACAAACAAGGAGTTTTGTGGCACTTTTAAAGACTAATAAATGTATTTATTATGTGAGCTTTCATGGGACAAAATCCCACTTCGTCAGATGGGGAACTTATAGAATGGGAGGAAATTAAATGCAGAGAAGTGTATGACATAGGACAGCCTGAGCACAGTGTCTGGTTGGCTTGAATTCCTACCTTTCACAAGCTTTATTTGGTTTCCTAGTCTACTTTTTTCTCTTTACCTCTAATTTAATGACTACCTTCACCCTGCTCCTTTAGTTTTGTGACCTGCTCTTTACATTTACTCATTTTATTTTTATTCAATCTTTCTTTCTCCACCTCCTTAATTTATTTCCCATTAGCATGGGCTAGATCATGAAATACTTAATCATCATACTGAACATTTAATCATTATTCCCATTAAAACCAGTGGGCCCATTCACTAAATGCTTATGAGAATGAGTAAGGGCTCCATCATCTGGCCCTATATTTTAATACCCCTTATTTTTCATTCTCAGATAGAATATGCTTTCCTTCTATTTTTGTTCTTTTCTCTTTAAAAATCATAACAGAAAGAGAAATTCTTGACCAAATATGGTTGGCATCTTCATTTTCACCAAACATGCTATTTATTGCATCGTTTTTGTTCTACTTGCAGCCTACATGTTGCTGAAACAGACAGTCTCCCCCTCAACTTATGTTCTGTTCTTCAGAGCTCTCAGTATCCTCTTATTAAGCCCTCAATACCAAAGGAAAATCTGGGTTAATTCTTCTCCTTCTGACTACATCATTGTTCTGATCACACTCTTTTACTCATTGTCCCAATAAGCTTAGTACTCAGCCACTTTAGCACATCTGCCACAGCCCAGCACAGTGATTTTTCAGAGAGGAAACATTTCAGTATCTATCAGCATAGCAGATGCAATGTATGGGAGACTGTGGGAAGACTGGAAGAGAGATTAGATTGTAGGAGGCCTGTGCTTCAAGATCCTGAAAAATAAGATGATGAGGAAAAGATAAAGCTTGTGGATCCCTGTCTTTCTCTGAAGGGGAAACACTATTTTCAGATATCAAGCCTTCATGTAGGATCCAGGCTCCCAAAAGCTCCTTTGCCTAGGCCACAGCAGTTTACTTTCACCCCAAAACCTTATACTTATTTGGCTTTTTTTTTCTTGGTTCCTAAGATGGTTTCTAAAATGTCCTGCTCTGCTCAAAAAAATTAGGAGTTGTTGTTCTGTTGGAGAAAGCAATTGCATCTAATGTTGCCATGGGTAGTAGAACTGAGCAATTGAATAAATCAAGAATAACTTTACCAAAGTGAAGTAGGGTAAGTGAGATGTAAAGCAGGCACTGAAAGCCTTTAGAAGTGGGAAACAGGATGCTCTATCGATGTCTTAGT
This sequence comes from Pelusios castaneus, assembly GCA_007922175.1. Taxonomy (NCBI): domain Eukaryota; kingdom Metazoa; phylum Chordata; order Testudines; family Pelomedusidae; genus Pelusios; species Pelusios castaneus. The sequence continues at coordinate 3,901,621 of ML686006.1, read as the reverse complement.
TTCTAAAGCCTATTTCCTAACACAGTAGTAACTTTCAGTTACTATTTTGATGTCAGATTAGGTATTTATTTTTAGTGATGAAATGAATCAAATTTGAAAGCAATTAGACTCCTGTGGAATCTTAAAAACTGACAAATTTCTTCGGGCATAAACTTACCTAGGCTGTAACCTGCTTTGTCAGATGCATGAAGTGGAAACACTGAAGTTTGTTTTTGAAGTAATTTTGTTGAAATATAGAAACTTTCAAGTCTGCTACAGTGTCCAGGTAGACTGAAGTGCTCTCCCATTGGTTTATAGATGTTACCATTTTTTATGTGTGATTTGTGTCCATTTATTCTTTTGTGTTAGGACAGTCTGGTTTGGCCAAGTTACATGGCACAGGGTATTGCTGGCACATATCACATTAGTAGATGTGTAGGTGAATGAGCTTCTGATCTTTTTTCAACAAAAATCATTAGTGCCCAAAGTATACTGGCACTTCTTATTTTAAGCTTTAATTCTGCTAGGCAGTGTATATTGCAAATCACAACACAATTATTCTAAACAGAAAACAAATGAGAACTTAAAACTTAATTTATTTTTTTTTCAAAGAAGAGGCCAAACATATTCAAGCCTACAATTTTTCCTTTGTTTCAGCTTCATAGGCATCTTTTTTTCTTTTTAATCTTTTAACTTAGCATGTGCAGTAATTTTACATTTGAAGGAAGAGACCTTGTATTTTATGATAGTGTCTTCATTTTATAACATCCACTTTTGTAAACATATTTTGGTAAGTAAGATGAGCCAATTATTTGAACTTTCACATGAAATATGCAACATTTTCAGAATTTACTAGTACTGAGTTTTCATTTTTAATGTTTATATTGCTTCTTTGAAGGGAGAAATTAAATGCCTTAATGTGAGCCTTACTGCTTGAAATGTCTCTTTCCCTAAAATGTCACAAGCTAGTGAAGCATGGTCTATTTTTAAGGAGGACAAACTGTGATAAAATGTGTTTTTAGGTAACACGGTCAATATCTTTTTTTTCCTGAACCGTGCTGTAATGGAATATATAAATGCCATTAATCATATATTTCAACAGAAGCCTGAGCCCACTTAGGCCTTTGGGTAGCACCTGGAAGGGTGTTAAACATAATTGGTGATCAAAGCCACTGGGGAAAGGGGAGGCTGGGGTAGGAGAAAGAAGAGCAGGGAGACAGACCAACAGAAAGGTATTTGGGAGTTTTTACTCTTGAGATGAAGGCAAAGAGAAGTCCAGGAGGCCAGGAGTGAGACCCAGAGAGGTCTGAACTAAGAGATGACCTGGTTGCAGTGGTGGGTTGTCTTGAGCCAGAAGAAAGCCAAAGGTTGTGAATCCCAAGAAGCAGGGATGGCATAGCTTAAAGGGCGGAAGGACTGAAGTGTGAGGGGTTACACTGTGAGAGGGAAGAATTCCACCATACTCCCTGAGGGGAACAACAAGGCTACAGCATCATCAGCACATTGTAAATATCATAAATGAAAGTTGAAGCTGTGCAAACTTTTTAGACAACCTTTTTCAACAAATGTCGCAAATTTATATTGAATTTGTCAAATTGTTTCCATCGAAAGCAAAAGAAAAGTCAACATGTCATCTCTTAACATTTTCAAAATGTAACATTTTCAACTTAGATTCTAAATGAAATTTTTTAAAAAAAGTTTTGATTTTAAAATCTGAATTGTTTAGTGCCAAAAGCTTGTCATACGTAAGGGATCTCTCAAGTTCTCCTTCTACTTTTTGCTATTCCCGCTTCAATAGATTACAATGTATTTACTGCAATGAAATTTTTAAAAAATGTGGAAAAAAGAGTGGAACACTTATTTTTTAAAAATTTGAATATCGTCTTTCATTTCACTTAACACTTGAGGTGGAGTCCTAACCCCAGTGAAGTCAATGGGGGTTTTGCCACTGACTTTAGTAGAGTCCAGATTTCACGCATGTTCAGGTCACCTTTTGGTAAACTCAATTATTACAAATATTTGTTTAAAAAAAAAGAACTCTGAATATTTCAGAGTGTAATTAGAGAGGTTGCATATATCATTGTTTTTTTCTTTTGTATATGACTTATGAGGCAAGCATAACTTATATAGGAACAACTGAAAGATGTTCCTATTATACTGTAACAGTATCATAGACATTCATGTTGCAACAACATTCATTATAAAATTCATATTGAATGTAACAGAGACCTTATATTAAATCTTTAGTTGATAACAGAGCTTTATGATGACTTATAGCTCTTGAAAATCTAATTATCTCAGCTACTAGAGATCATATTAAATAACAATATACATTGATCCATCCTCCATGCAGGCATAATATAAAAGAGCAAGACTTTTCCACTCAGGCTCCATTAGAAGAGAGTACTATGCCTGAATCCTTGCAATCCTAGCTTCCCAGCCTAATCCTAGCCTAAACTTCGAGTTTTTCTTTAATATTACTCGCTGTTGCCTCCCATAAAAATGTAATTTGAATGAACACTTTGAAAATAAGAGATCTATAAATGTAAGGTGTTAATGGACATGTTTTAGTGTCTTGAACTTAGAGGATGAAGTTATCTCAAAGATGAGTGAAGTGCCATGTGACAGGGAAATAATTTTGCTATAGTGTTGCATCACTTTTAGATTCAGCAAGTTAAGGTTATCTACACTAACAAACTTCACAGTTCTTTGCACTGCTTGGTCTCAGTCCTTTTGCATTAATTTCATAATGGCAAGTCTGTAATTTGAAATTTCTTTCACAGTGATGCACAAATATGTAATTACACAGGTTATTTTTCTTTAAAAAAAATGGATGCTCAGCATTTCTTTTAAAGTGTTGTGTTATTTCCACAATGTCAGGAGATAAATGGAATCACTTTATGCTAACCGGTGTACTAAGATTCTGAAACTTGGGTTTCTTAAACTTTGTTGAGAGTACTAGAGAAGTAGGTCCCACTGGCGTACAAGGAGATTTCTTATTTGAAGGACGAAGCTGGAAACTGATCAAAGCAATGCTTGTGATAGGCTCAGAGAAGTGAATTTCATGTGCACTTTTTGGGAATCAGGTGTATAACTGACACATTCAATTTTTTTCATGAACGTCAGACATCTCCTAGGGCTATGCAGGCTGCATGTGATTCCATTTTGACTTATCCCTGGTGGCATATACAGCACGGGGCTCCATGTGAAGCTGCTCCTGCCTTTACCACCCAGAAGCAGGAAAGGAGTTCCACCTGCTAGTCATTGCCACTTGCCTCAAAATGCACAAAGAGGTGAACAGGAGAGCCTCTAGCTCTATTCCCAACCATTAGGATAGAGAGAGGATTGTTCGACTGGCTCTTCACCACTCACCTGGTCAGAAGAAGTCAAGAGCAGGGTACAAGGCAAAAGATTCCATGGTGGCTCCATTATCCAGGACATGTGGAGAAGGTGAAGAGGATGTCTCATATTATATATATATATATATATATATATAAGGACAGGGCTGTCCTTGGGGAGGGGGGGCAAACAAGGCAATCGCCCCAGGTCCCGTGGTTACTTGGGCCCCGCGCTGTCCCACTCCTAATGGGGCAGTGCCGGGCCCACGCTGTGGCCCCATGGTCACGCTTCGCCCTAGGCCCAGCTGCCTTCAGCAGCAGGCCGATGACAGCGGGACAGGGTGAGATCACTTTGCTCGGCCCCTGGGCCAGCCCTCTCCACCCCCAGGTGGAGCAGCTGGCCGGCCCAGGGGCGAGGCAAGCGGGTATGAGGGCCGGGCCAGGCGGCAGTCGGCACGCAGCAGGCCTGCTCTGGGCTGGCTTGGCTTGCCCCAGACCCAGACAGGGTTCCCGGCTACGGCCGAGGTGGGGCCGGCCCCTGCCGGCAGCGTGGCCTCATCCGGGGTGGCTCCCAACAGTGGCGTTGGGTCCCCAGCTGCGGCACCGGTGGGAGCCTGGGGTCCTGGCCAGGGCCAGCTCCCAGTCCCTGGGGGGTGACAGGGCTCCCGTCCCTGGAGGGCAGAGCGGGAGGGCCTGCCACGGTCCCCTCCAGCATGGGGACGGGGGCCCCGCCTTGCCCAATTAGCCCTGGGCCCCGCTCCCCTCCATGGGACAGCCTTGTATAAGGAGCCTGAAAAAGATATGGGTGGTGGGGGGGTTGGCAAGCAGTGTACTGAACTGATTTAGCAGCAGGAGTTTTAGCAAACTGAAATCATTCAGGAGGTCACCCTAGTAGAGTTCAGGATCACAGCTTAAGTCTGGAATGTGTGTAAAAGGCTGATAACCATCTGTCATATGAGTTACTTTCTTGAAGGTAACCTTATTTGATCTGCTTCCCTTCCTATTCCTTGTTATTTTGCCTAATGACTAAGAATTTCATGTCTATTCAGTTGTGATCCCAGCATGCTACTACTCAAAAGAGCAATAGATATTCTTCTAGACTTCAGTAAGTAATGAAATAGTCTCAAAAGTATTCTCAAAATTAGCACTGGAACTGTTAAAGTAGTTTCAGTCTGCAAGCTAACAGTAAAATTGACAATCTGGTAGTAAATTAATAAAATATAAATAAAGGTATAGAATTGTGAACTGAACCTTTGATGTATTAACAATATGTTAATGTCTTTGACATGTCTTTGACTGTAACAAAACCCAGGATCAATATGCTAAAGGAAAGGGGAAATTTGAAGCAAAAGTAGAATTTGGTACTAGGTTTCTTTATTATACTTTTATAGCCCCATAGAAGGTCTGAGGGACTAGAAATGATGGATCCTGTTTAGATCTGGCTTTTGTTGTAAGAGTTGATTTTGGATTTGAGCTAGATTACTTTACTGTAGAATAAACAGAGAAGGAGTTCTGTGGCCCTTTTAAGGTCTAACAAATTTATTTATCACATGATTTTTTGTGGGAGAAAATCCCACTTCGTCAGATGGTTTGAAGATTGGGAATTTACAGAATGGGAGGAAATTAGATAGATGGAAATGTGACACAGGATGTATGCCAACTTTGTTCACATATCTACACAAAAAACACCATCACAGGACCTAATCAAGCCAGTTACTTCATTAAGGGCTCATTCACTTGCTCATCCACCAATGTGATTTATACCATCATGTGCTGGAAATACCCTCCTGCCTTATATATTGGACAAACAGGACAGTGGCTACACAAAAGAATAAATGGACACAAATCTAACATCAGAAATCACAACATTAAAAAAAATAGAGGAAAACTTCAATCTCCCTGCTCACTCCATTGATGACTTGTTAATAGTGGTGCTCAAACAAATGAATAATAAATCACAGCTTCAAAGAGATACGGCGGAATTATATGTAAATTCAACTCCATTGCCTCAGAATTAAACAGGGACTACAGATTTTGTTCTTATTATAACAGGTGATTTGACCTCACCTTCCTCTATGTGCTGTTCCCCAGTGTTCAAATCCCAACACCTATTCTGATTTGCTGTTACAGTCTGACCTGATTCTGCATCATACATTTCCCTGCATTTAATGTCCTTCCATTCTGTAAGTTCCTCATCCTCAAAGCATCTGACGAAGTGGGATATTCTCCCATGAAAGCTCATGCGATAAATAAACTTGTCAGTCTTTAAAAGTGCCACAGGACTCCTTGTTTGTTTGGCTGAACTAGATTAACATGACTACCCCTTTGGAACTTACTGTAGAGTGTTATTCTGCCTTGTATACTATGTCTAGATGATTTCACCCATGTGAGCATATTGTAGCTATGAATGATATATTGATTTTTCTGCTATAGTACCTCGTGTTCTCTTATCAAAATCATTTTAATGTGGATTTTATATTGTCAGGGTTATGAAATCCCTAATCAGAATTAAAATTGAATTGGACTCAGTGCAGGTGTTCTGCTTGCAAGACTCAAGCTGAAATTTGCAAGTCTGAATAACTTGGAGATTTTCCTGCAGCTATGATTCATATGCACAGGTCAAAGGATATACTAATGTTTGAAGGACAGATTGATCTAGCTAGCTTTTATTTCATATTCTTAGTTTTCTCTGTGAGCACTCTCTCCCCCCACCTATTAATAGATGACTCCCCGTGAGAGAGAATGTTGATAACAGAAACTTGACTGTAATTAGGAAACCCTATATCTTAAAAAATAAAAACAAAAGCTAACAACCCTCTCTCCCTTCCCCCCCTCCCCACACACACACACACTTGCCCTGACCAAAGACAAAAATAATTAAAAAAACCCTTTTTTCATCAATACAACTTACTTACAGAACTCTTCGAGGCCGCGTTTACATTGTGTAGAAAAGATTTCCTGGCATTTTCAAATCTACATGGATGCTATGAAATTTGGACCTTTAAGAGCTGTGGTGATTGAGTATGATATGGAAAATTCTGGGCTGACAGAGTTCAAAAGATTTGTCAGTTGGAAACGGCTTCAAACTGGAGCTGGATTGGACACTGAAATGAAACAAGGCTGCATGTAGCTTGTACACAATAATTCTCTCACTGTGCTATCTCAATTATTTTGTGATTATTTTTCTAAAAGGGCTGATCCAGTTAAAATGTTTATATTTAAATCAAAAGATGGGATTGGCTGCTTAGCTTTTTGGAAGATATAACATTTCCATTTATAAAGTAATAATCATCTTTGAGAAATTTCATAGTTATAGTTCTACATTCTAAAAACAAACAATTGGGAAGATTTCAGCAGTACATTCTGCTTTGTTGCTTAGCGTCTTCACAGAGTATATTTTTTACATATTCTTGTTTTCCCCAAAGGTTTAGACTTTCGGGAGATTTTTGTGGAATAGTTTTGTATAGAATGGAAACAATCTAGCTTGTTCAGAATGTAATATATTTAGAGATTGAAACATGTCAATACAGTTCTGGCTGTGAATTAAGTCAATGTTTATCTTTCTCCATCTTTAGATTGCCTTACTGAGGTGTTGATTAAATGATGAGGAGGACTGCTATTGCAATTAACACTAAATGAGATTTGTTAATTGGCTTTTTTTGAGGCAAATCAGGATTTTTCTTCTGTTATCCTCTGTGCTCGATATGAGTTGACGTATTGAGCAGGAGAGTGAAAATTAACTGTAGAATGACACTTTAAAAGTTCAATCTCTTTAATTTATGTACCTACAACACAAATTAGAATTTAAATAGAGTTAAAGGAAATTATAAATGCTGTGTAGTATCAGTTGTATAATTTGTTCATTTGCTAATTAAATTAATTGAATTTGGTATTTTACATTTGAACACCACCACCAACAAAAAATCCCTAGTAATAATCAAAGATACACGATCCCTTTTCAGGACTAATTCAGGATGCATATCCGAAAAATCTTCTATTTCATTCTGTTTTTGTTTGCCATTATCACCTTTATTGTAGTGATAGGCTGGAAAAGGAAGCTTTCAAACTGTGTGGTGAAGAGGGATGTCACAACATTTATGTCTAGATGTGGAATTATTTTTTAAAGAAAAAATAGTGTTCACAGAGCCTGAGTTAATACTTAAACTTCAGACTCAGTGAATGAGAAGAGATAGGAACCTAAGATTAGCATCCACAAAAAAACATGTTAGGTGTGGTGATTCCTAAATTAACCAATAGAAGATGCAAATGAGAGGGGTGTGTCATACACTCAGCATCTCTCATAGAGTTTAATGCTTGAGTCTGGAACGGAGAGAGGTGCCACTCTCTGCCTGGAATACCTTTTCTACAGTCTGGCATCTTAGGTTTCAGAGGCATTTCTTGTGAGAAATTGTTAGGTGCCTGCCACACTCTTCACAAAATGGCCAGAAGAGGTGGTACTAGTTCCCAATTTATAACCTTTTAGCCCACATTCACTTGGGATGTGGGAAACACATGCTCAAGGCCTCCTGAAATATAGGGTAAGAAGATTTGAAGAGATGTCTCCTACATCTCAGGAAAGTGATCTAACCACTGAGCTATGGGATATTCCGTTGGGGAAAGAGAAGTCTCTCAATTTCTCCTGTTGAACCTATTCCACTAGTTCATCAGTGCTTTTGATGTGATGTAAAAGAAAATTATTCCTTGTGGTAGAGTAATCTCATATCTCAGACAGTATTATATATTCCTTTTTATAACAGCCCTTGTCACTTATGAGAGTCTGTGGTATTTGGTAAGGTCTATTTGAATCTTGTTTGATCAATTGCAGTACCTTGCACTGAAATGTTGATCTTATAAGTTCAACTCCATCAAAAGACCAATGTGACCAATGTACTGATCTATTTAATTCTTTGTCAATTGTATTGAATTATTGATTTTTAAAAAGTGCTAGTTATACATTTCTTAAGATATCTACTTCCACCTTTGTCTGCCTGTTCTCTCACAGTATATAATCAATAAAAACCTGATTCTGTATGGTGCTGAATTCCTCTGAGTGGTGCCGAGTGCCCTGACCTCCCATTGAAGACAGAAGGGAGCTGGTGGTGCTCCTATCTCTTCAAAGCATTACATACCTTACAGCAGCATCAGGCCTGTAGAGTGTTTGCTAATTAATGTCCTAACTACTTAGGATCCTGGATAATTCAACAATAATTATCCTTAATTCTAGTGATTCTGCATGGAATGATCTTAAGGAGGCCTTCCAACTCTGGAGGGTTGATACAATAATCTTTGGCTATGTCTACATTGGCAAGTTAGTTCGAATTAAGGAAGCTTAATTTGAACTAACTTAAGCCTTGGCCACACGAGGCTTTCATTAGTTCAAATTAAGGGTTTCCTTAATTTGAACTAATAAATTTGATTATACCTTTCAAACTAACCCTTAATTTGAACTAATTAGTTCAAATTAAGTCAATGTGGCCAGGTTAGTTCGAACTAACTGGCACATTGAGCTTAATGCAACGGACTAATTCGAACTAAAATTCTAGTGGGGCTATGCTAGTTCAAATTAAGTTAATTTGAACTAACTAAAATTAGTTCGAATTAGTTAGTTCGAATTAACTAATTCAAACTAACTTTGATAAGTGTAGACATAGCCTTTGACTCTTGAATCATGTCAAGTACTCAATGCCCTCATACGAAATCGTTGATTCTTAAAATTGTAGTAAGAAACAACTTGCCATCTAATAATAAACATGGACAGAAACACAGTCAGATGTAGAAAAATTCCTAAGCAATGACAAGACAGAAAATATATTAATACTCAAAGATAGTATTTTTCCGATATGCCCTATTTCTTTCATTGATGTCATGTTTCAATAGAATGAAGTCCACTTTGGAACTGTGTTTTTTACAATCACTATTCTGTCTTCTTCCCAAATCAATATGGTCCTCAAAACTGATGGGCCTAATTTTCTTCTCAAATATATTGGGAGACAGTGGATTTTACACAGATGAAAAAATGGTTAGAGGAGAATCACACTCTATCTTTGAACCTTTACATGTGGTAGATTTACATAATTTTCTTCTATTCCTTTTATTTATTTATTTATTTTTACTCCTGTCATAATGCTCTGACCCACTGGTGCTAGGTCTGTGCCTCTTCTCCTCCTGTGATCCTCGGATGTTCTCTTGTATTTGAATCAGTCACACCGTCTTCTCTAAATTGACTTTGTCAGAAGTAAAATTCTAGATGCAGTTTAAAGTGGCTAAAGAAATGGAAATGTTTGTGGAAACTTGATAAGCAGGCAGATGAGTCTGGCATTGTGGAGGAGTGAAAAGAAAGGGATGATGTGCTGATATTGTTACAGTTCCCAAGGTAACTGCACCACTAATTTCTACAAGCTGTACTTGAAGGTGATCGTTCAAGGTTTTGATCCTCTCACCTTTTTTCATGATTTTCTCTCCCGCCAGAACAGGGATTTAGGCTTCAATTTACTTTTGCATCTCATTGTGATCACATTAGGGGGCAAGATGCTTGAATTTGATACTATTCTTGGAAGAATCAATGGAGGGATTCTAAGAAGGGGATTCTGCAATCTTTCAGGACAAAAGCTAAGATCTTTCAATAAAGATACAGAGAGTAAGGCACAGAGACTAAAAGGTATAACATCATTCAGTCAAGGCAGTAAATATGAACTCCTGGATCACTGTACTTCTCTTGCCATGGAGTCACAGGCATTCTTTAGACTCACCAGGCAATGTGGATGTACAGACACACTGGACTTAGTGATAAGGATCCCATAAACCAAGAACCATACCACATCAGGTTGCTCCCAGTCCCACATGACTAAGCATTTACTCCTGATCAATTGCTATTTCAGATCTTACACCAAAGACAGCTCTGGCAGTCAATTCTATAGTAAACTAACTCTGAGTGCATCTACACTGGCACCTTAGGTCGACTTAAGGACACTTAAGTCAACCTACAGAACTCTGTATCCACACTGGGCGCTTGTTAAGTCAACTTAAGAGCTTATTTAAGTCGACTTAACACCACCTTTGAAGGTTGATTTAAGGCTTAAGTCGACCTTATTAAGTCAACTTAAAGCCAGTGTAGATGGGTATGTCTACACTACAGGCTCTGTTAAGTTAACTAAACAAGGTCAACTTAAGTCAACTTTAAGTGTAGACGCTCCATTTAGTCGACTTAACAAGGTCAACTTTAAATCGACTTAAAGTTGACCTTGTTAAGTTGACTTAACAGAGGCCACTTAACAAGTGTAGACATAGCCTATAAGCTTATTAGCCAAATGAAAGAAATATATCATTGAAAGTAAAATACAGTAACATGCGAGCCAAAAGTTTGTAAATCAAATATCATAGCATAGATGTAGTAATTTGCTAGTTTCCCAAAAGTCTTTTCAAGATGACTCAAAATAATTCAGAGGATCTCTGTCACCTTGTTCAGTAATTCTTCCTTGTAAGAATCCAAATAGTCCAGAGGTAAAGAATGTCTTTGAATCAAGTACTTACAGCTTCTTTTCACAGACAAACTGGCAAGTGTCTATAGCCACACAATGGCCAATTGTTTTCAATTTAGCACTCTTCTTTATTTGCATTTGATGAGTTATTTAGCTACAGGGATATACATAATATTAATGCCTGCCATTGTATTATCATAGAAATAGATACATGATAATAATACAAGTAACACTCCATTAGTTTTCATGAAGTCCTAAAACCTCAATAAACTCTTGCATTAACATACATTGTCATCTAGGGTTATTTAATTACTGGCATGCGTATGTAAATATAACTCAATACAGAATATACATAGATGAAAATACTACAATTAGCATGTCCTCCTTTTATGTCCTTTCATCTCTATTAACACACAAGTGAATTGAGTTGAATATATACCAATACATTTAATTCTTGATATTCATAAGTGAAATAACTTATGGCTCTGGACTGAGCTGGTCGGTCAATATCAAAACTGCATTACAACCAGTATAGCTAACTATTGATTGCAGTCATGTAGATTGTAGATTCCAACTGTGTTGACTAACCTTCTTTATGCTGCTTTCTTATGTGGATACCATACTGCTCAGCAACAGTACATGACTATAAGAAAAGGGTCAGAGAAGGCATTGCCCAAGAAGAGAATTGGGCCCTAGTATATATTTTCTTTACACTAATATTTACATGAAATCATTTCTGAGTGGACCAAGAGTGGTCTGAAAATCATGATTCGGTCAGTGGGACTGTTTGCAACACATCCATTCTTTGGATTGTTTATAGTATTTAGGAACAAATCTACATGGTAAGGAGTGGAGTAAACTTCTGCAGAAAATATTAGTAGGAACTAAGAATAAATCACAAGCTGCTCCTAGGTCAATGCTCTTATCATATTAAACACTCTAACTCCTAGTTCCATCATAATACACACTTGAAAAGCAATCAAAATCTTAAACCTTGCTCTAAATTAGTATATGTGCGCAATAAAACTTAGCAAAATTAAATGCTAACATCACCAAAACAGGACACTCAAACGCGGACACCTTTTTCTATCTTAGGACTTTCAGCTTCTTTAGAATTTTAAAGGCCAGGCAACGTGAAGAAAGGGGGAGAAAAGATACAATAAGGAACATCAAGAGACAGAAAAGGTAAAAGAAACCTAATTCAAATTCCACCACAGCTACCAGACAGTAGGAAAACTATTTTTTTATTTTCTGCTGGTATAAATTGCATTAGCTTCATTGAAGGCAGCATCTATTGATATTACCATTGAAGTCAATGGAGTTAGGACAATTTATATCAACTGTAGAGGTCTGTGAAGAAGGGGCAATTGTTTGACATAATAAATTAATGTTCATAAAACACAGAGCCTATTAATATAGTATTCACATCTCTCTCTCTATTTGCTCATACTCCTAATTCCTCTCATGTACCTTGTGCCATTACAGAACACAAAGCATACTACAGATTTCATTCAATAAGATCAGAAGAGATAATAAGGCTATGTACACACGATCAGATTAAAGCGCAACATGGCAATCATGCTATAAAAAACACATGACCTTTATTACGGGAGAGCGCCTACACACGTCGCTCCTTGCAATGCAACAGAATTCTTTGCAATATCGCGGTGTATCGCAATGAATTCTGGGCACCTATCCCATAGTTCAATTTTCCCTGAATCGGCGCTTCGAATCCTGGGATGAAGGAAAGGAACGCAAAGCGCCATGGGTAAACTCTCAGTTTCCCGTGGTGCACTGTGTTCCCCTTGCGTCTTCCTCGTTGCCAATAGCAACTCGCGCCTATTTTTATCAGTGCAGCGCCGCACTACTTGCGAGCAATCACAATTGCGACAGCATGGATCCTGCTCTAATCTCCACTGTCGCCTTCAGCATTATAAATACATAACGGCTGGTTGCTCAGTACGCAATGAGCTCTGAATCAGATGAGGATGCTGAGGAGCAGGGGCTGATCGATGCCTTGCAGAGCAACAGCACCGCATTGCTCAGCTCCTTCACCGATCATCTGCACACGGTGCAACGCCGTTTCTGGTCGTGAGAGACGAGCACTGAGTGGTGGGATCGCATTGTTATGCAGCTGTGGGATGACGAGCAGTGGGGGAGCAATAGATGGCACACATATCCCGATGTTGGCTCCAGACCATCTCGCAACCAAGTACATCAACAGGAAAGGCTACTTCTCCATGGTGCTGCAAGCACTTGTGGATCACAAGGGGCGTTTTACAGACATCAATGCTGGGTCGTCGGGAAAAGTGCATGATGCCCGAATTTTCAGTAACACTGGTCTGTACCAGAAGCTGAAAGGGGGTACCTTCTTCCCTGATCAAAAAATTACTGTGGGGGATGTGGAGATGCCCATAGTCATCCTCGGAGACCCAGCATACCCACTGATGCCATGGCTCATGAAGCCGTACACCAGGAACCTAGATCACAGCAGGAAGTGGTTCAATTAGAGATTGAGCCACTGCAGAATGACTGTAGAGTGTGCCTTCGGCTGTTTAAAAGGGCGCTGGCACTGTTTGTATGGGATGCTGGACTTGGACGAGGACAACATCCCTGCTGTAATTGTGGTGTGCTGTGTCCTTCATAACATTTGTGAAAATAGGGGAGAAAAGTTTTCCCCGGGGTGGGCTATGGAGGCACAGCACCTCGAGGCAGCATACGAACAGCCAGCCACTAGGAGTATTAGGGGGGCCCAACGAGGAGCTGCTCGCATAAGGGAGGCCCTCAGGGAGCATTTCAATGATGCCCTCCCATAGTTCACTTCAAGGACGCATCAAGTGCACCTTATGAGATTTTCACTGTGTACAAATAAAGCCACTCTTCAAATTTTTTTTACTGTTTTTATTAAAAGATGAAAGGGGGGGTGGTGGTGGGAGGTGTTACATGTGGGTGTAGCTGCAGGTCTCTAAAAAGTAGCTCGGTGAGGGACTGGATGTTGCAGTGTACCAGGAGGATGGGTGGGCTTCAAAGAAATGCTTCGAAGGACTACGGGGTGTGGGAGGCAGACACGGCTGAACTGTCTGGAGTGGAGCCCGTACATTAATCGCCTGGGTCTGCAAAGCAGTCAGGCTCTTGAGCAGTTCTGTTTGCTCCTTCATGATGCTTATCAGTTCGTCCCTGTGTTTCTGCCTCCTCTGTTGGGATTCCTCTCTCCAGGCTCGATTCTCCCTCATGGATGCCTCTGTTGTTTTCATCAGCTCCTGAAACATATCCTCCCTGTTTCTTCGAGCACGCCACCGAATGTTTCTTATGTGGTCAACTGGGGTAGACACCGGCCTTGTGAAGGTCGATTCTAATAAAAAAAAAATAATAATAATAAAGCTATTGTTAACACATAGCATAGATAACCAATGTAACCTTCCAGTAGCACATTCCACTGGAAGGTACAGGGCAGTCAACATCCTATGCTTCGCTGAAGCGGACAAGGTACGTCCTAATAGAAACCTTACTGGGGGCTAACATTCTGCACAGGGCACACAGATGGAACCCGATATCTCTCTCCTCAGAGTGCCCCTGCCAGCTAGAATACATATCCTACATGCCACCGGATGCAAGCCAGGACCGTATGCTGCTGCATTGTGTGCTGCCATGGTTCCCAGTGCTGTGCTTTGCAGCTGGCGAGGCCGAGTATCCTTATACGGGAGCGTAGACACATACGATCTCCCATCTAACCTGAGTAGGAGGCTCTGGAGGTACATCGAGGAAACCTTTACTGACCTAAATACAGATGATTTTTTTGACAATCACTGCTTGTGTTGATGCACTTCTAATGAACGCAGAGTAAAGAGCGTGCACAGCGGGGACTGAGACAGCAAGCACCCCCGCCCTGGACAATGATATTTTAGCAGGAACCATAGCTGCATGAAAGAGAAGCTTACCTGAACCCCGCTCTGCTGCCTCAGAGGACATGCTGTAATTCATGTCTTGGGTGGACGTCTCAGCGGGGGTGCAGAAGAGCTCCTGGCTACACACTGTTGCGCTCTCCTCCAGGTCATCCTCAATCTCCTCCTCCTTATCGATCACGTCCTCATCCTGCTCAGCTCTGGCATTCAGTGAATGGGGGGGGGGG
>ML686006.1:3870785-3886297 GCA_007922175.1 Pelusios castaneus | reverse complement strand
CTTACTGGGGGCTAACATTCTGCACAGGGCACACAGATGGAACCCGATATCTCTCTCCTCAGAGTGCCCCTGCCAGCTAGAATACATATCCTACATGCCACCGGATGCAAGCCAGGACCGTATTCTGCTGCATTGTGTGCTGCCATGGTTCCCAGTGCTGTGCTTTGCAGCTGGCGAGGCCGAGTATCCTTATACGGGAGCGTAGACACATACGATCTCCCATCTAACCTGAGTAGGAGGCTCTGGAGGTACATCGAGGAAACCTTTACTGACCTAAATACAGATGATTTTTTTGACAATCACTGCTTGTGTTGATGCACTTCTAATGAACGCAGAGTAAAGAGCGTGCACAGCGGGGACTGAGACAGCAAGCACCCCCGCCCTGGACAATGATATTTTAGCAGGAACCATAGCTGCATGAAAGAGAAGCTTACCTGAACCCCGCTCTGCTGCCTCAGAGGACATGCTGTAATTCATGTCTTGGGTGGACGTCTCAGCGGGGGTGCAGAAGAGCTCCTGGCTACACACTGTTGCGCTCTCCTCCAGGTCATCCTCAATCTCCTCCTCCTTATCGATCACGTCCTCATCCTGCTCAGCTCTGGCATTCAGTGAATGGGGGGGGGGGGGGTGATGTGTCCACAGGACTCTTTGCAGTGGTTGTGGGGTCCCCACTGAGGATGGCTTCGATCTCCTTGTAGTACCTGCATGTAGCAGGTGCTGATCCCGAATGGCGGTTTGCCTCCTTCGCTCGGTGATAGGATATTCTTAGCTCCTTCACCTTTGATCTACACTGCACAGTGTCTCTATCATAACCTCTCTCCGACATGGCCCAAGAAATTATGCCATATGTATCATAATTTTGCCTGCTGCCGCGTAGCTGCGCCTCATAGCAGACTCTCCCCAGATGCTGATCGGGTCCAGCACTTCTGCCGTGCTCCAAATGGGTGTGCCTCTTCCACGCCATTGCTAGTGAAGATCAGAGCTGCACTTCACTCCATGAGGAAGAGAACAGGAAGTGAAACAGACGAGAAATTCAAAAATCCCGGGAATCGAAACAGGACAGGGACTGTTTCGTCACAGCCACAGAGCAGGTAGGGGGAAGACCAGAGAGGACAACTTTGGAATGCTAGGACACTGCTGGAGGCCAATCATTGCGCAGTAAGCGTACACACAAGTCGAAAGGCACAACAGCTGTTCCGCATTAACTGCTACCACCCTCGTCGAGGTGGTTTTGAGCCCTATTGCACGTGTGTACGCTGTTGTTGTTATCACGCGGTAATGACTGTTAATGCGCGATAAAGTGATCGTGTGTACCTGGCCTAAGATGAAAAGTACAAGAGTACTAGAGTAAATTTTCTTTCAAGACAAGATGATGGCCATATTAAATTTATTATCAATTTACAGCTATGTATGCTACTGTCAGTGATTAGGAAACTAAACACTTCTTTGATTTCAATGAAGTTATGACACTCCACACATGTAATGGACTTATTTAGGAGAATTATCTTTAGTAATAAAGAAAGACCTACAACAATTAACAGTTTAAACAAGGAATATTAGTTCCATGTTCCAAATAAAATGTTTGATCAGCTCTTTATTAATTATCGGATAGTAAGGATATGTTATGATTGCTCATTATTTTATCTTTAAATTCTCATTTCAGTTTGATTCTGTACAAAAGTAAAATCTTATTTAAACCATAATGACTAACAGTGCAATCTGACTTGTGGCTGAATTAGTTAAGAAATACTTTAAAAATAAACCTTATGTCCTACTGTGACAAATGAATGCAATGACATTGCTGTTACAGACATGAATTCTTTGAAATATCCAAATACATATATTATACCTTATTTTAAATAGGTTTATAGCAATTTGAAATGCCAGCTATTTTAGAATCATATTACCATTGAAATTTTTGGGACAAGAAATGGTTGTAGGCTCAGCTTGGGAAACAGTCTGTTGGACTCTGAACTCCATTACAGATACCCCTACCTCTCATTTGAGGTCATTGGGCCTGATTTTTGGCTCAAATCATTTTGATAGCAGTATAAATCTTCTAATGATTTTGAGCTACTCCTGACTTATACAAGTGTGTGAGGACATAATTGGCCCTTTTGAATTTTATTTCGGAACATGCTGTAAAATCTGTGATCAGAGTAGTAGACCATTTAGTTCAGTACTCGACCTATGACTTGTGTCAGATGCTGCTTAGGAAAATGTAAGATGCCAAATAATGGAGAATTATGTAATAACCTGCCCAAAGGAGAAGCTTGTGGATGCTATTTGAATAAAGGTTTAAATTTGTCTCCTATCAGATGTAAATTATGTTTTTATCATTTACATAAACTTCTAATCCTTGGACTTGATATGTTGTGACAATGGATTCAGTGGCTTATTTTTTTTTTTCTGAAGAAAATATCAGTTTTACCATTTAACTTCATTGCTTGTCCCGTTTTTTTTTTTAAAAGGCAATTGTTTTTTTTAGTAAAGAGGCAATCAGTTTGACCTTTTCTGTTTTTTTGCAGAATCTTATGAATTTTAGAATTTTATGTCCCTTTATATTTGTCTCACCTAAAGCCTATCTTCTAATTTTTTCATATAATATTTTTGTTCATACTTATAATAAACTGTGTTACCAATCTTTGCAGCACTTCTATTTCTGCGCTACCTATTTGTTGAAATAGGTTGATAACAAATGAACATATTGTTTGAGGTGAGAATGTACCATCAATTTAGTATTTTGGCATTATGTTTTCAGTCCAATGCCTCCTTTTCCTTGGTAAAATTTTGTTTATAGTTTTGTCTGTTGCTAAATTTTGAGCAAATGGTCTTTACTGAGCCATTCACAGTGATCCCTGGATTTAAACATAATAAATCTTGTCTTTCACCCTGAAGGGTTCTGAAGCACTGTACAAACAATGTTTACACATTGGAGCCAACAGAAATGGCAGATTAGAAAGCAGTAACAAAACAGCTCAAATGAGGCAAAATTCACACATATAGAAAATTTTAGGCCTGCCAAAATGACTTTTTTTTAAAGAAAATCACAGTTAACCACAAGATTTAACAAAATAATCATGATAAATTGAAGATTTAATCACATGGTTAAACAATAATAGAATACCAATCTGAATTTATTATAAATATTTTGGGATGTTTTTCTTCATTTTCAAATATATTGATTTCACTTACAACACAGAATGTACTGCTCACTTTATATTATTTTTCTTACAAACATTTGCACTGTAAAAAAGATAAATAGCATTTATCTGTTTACCTCACAAGTGTAACTAACAAAAGTAAATTTTTGTTTTACCATAACTGCACCAAAACCAAAACAATATAAAACTTTAGAGGGAACATATGAATGTTTAGCATATCTGGCACGTTAGCTACAACAGTGCCATGCAAATGCCTGTTCTCACTTTCATTTGAGGTTATACATAAGAAGTGGGCAGCATTATTTTCTGTAAATATAACCAAACTTGTTTGTATTAGCAATTGATTGAACAAGTAGTAAGACTGAATGGACTTCTATGAGGTTTACTGAAAAATGCTATTAAACTGTGATTATTTGTGACTATTTTTTAAATCTAGTCAACTTGTTTTGTGTTAATCACACTCATTAACTGGAATTAATTGACAGCCCTACAAATATTAATTATGTCCGTCAGACCCTTCTCCTCTTTTGGAGCCGTTTGAGTTCTCTCCTCCCTCTGCCCCATCCCCACAGCAATAAAGCACTATTCTCTTCATTTGGCCAGCCAGACAAATTCCACCCTGCTTAAAGGTGCAATGCAGTGCAGTCATTGTTTGGCTAGACCGAAAGAAGGTCAGGAGCCATATTATATGATTTTAATCTGGATGCAACTTTTTTATTAGATGTCTGGGACTACCCAGAAGATAAAAATGTACAGTGCAGTGTAAGATCTGAGCTTACCATCCACCTCTGCTCCCATCCCATGTAGGAGAGCTAAAGTGGGCAATAATAAAGAGGAGTTGGCTCCCTGCTGTACTACTCATACGAGGCCCAAATCACCTCCTCTGTTCCACTCATTAATGAATGCCTCTTTTTAAAGTCCAGGTCAGATTGGCAAGGACTCTTGGGAGTTTTAAACCTTCCCCTGCAACATGGGCCACAGCTCACTTGCTAGTAGATTCTCCATACTTAAAAGTCTTTAAATCATGATTTGAGGACTTTAATAACTCAGTCATAGGTTAGAGGTTTATGACAGTTGTTCCTTAAGTCGACCTAAGGAAAACTTAATTCGACCTAATAAAACTTTGATTTAGGTCAAATTAAGGCTTAAATTGACTTCTTAAGTCAACTTAAGCCAATGTGGATGCCCTAAATCGACTTATGACATAAGTTGACTTAGGGAAGGGGACAAGGGAGCCCCTGCTCTCTTCTCCCCAGACCTGCGGCTTCGGTCCAGGGGAGAAGAGCTCCCCAGCCAGAGGGAATCCCCCACTGGAAACCTGGCTAGAGATCCCCGGGTGGGCTCCCTTATTCTCAGGAAGCCACAGGCTGGTTCTCCCCAAGACCGGCAAGCCACCACCGGCTCTCCTGGCTCCCTTTCCCCCGGGACCACGTAGGTCCCGGAGAGAAGGGAGCACAGGGCTCCCTTCTGGCCAGGACAATGGGGTCCTGGGGAGAAGGGAGTCCCCCACTCCCTTCTCCGGGCCTGCGCTCCAGCTGGTAGGGAATCCCCAGGGTTTCCCTATCAGCTGGAGGGCCATGCAATCGCTGGCCCTCCAGCTGGCAGGGGAAACCCTGGAGATCGCCTGTCGGCTGGACCTTGCTCCCTCTTGCCCAGACCCAGAGAGTCCGGGGAGAGGAGAGTGGGACTCCCTTCCGGCTGCGACCGCTTGGGTCCCAGGAAGAAGGGAGTGCGGGGGCTCCCTTCTGGCTGGAACCACTTGGGTCCTGGGGAGAAGGGAGCCCTGCGCTCCCTTCTCCGCGGGGTCCGGTCAAAAAGGGAGCGTGCTCCAGCTGACAGGGGATCCCCGAGGTTTCCCTATCAGCTGGAGTGTGGTTCTGGAGAAGGGACTGCAGGGCTCCCTTCTCCCCAGGACTCCATTGTCCCGGTCAGAAGGGAGCTGGGAGAGCTGGCGGCGGCTTGCTGGTCTTGGGGAGAATCAGCCCCGTGGAGGACTGGCTCTCCCCAGGACGAGCTGCTAGCAGCTTAGTTCATATCCTCCTTGCCTTATCCACCCAGATAGTGCTTCATCACATTGAAGTATCAGCCTCAAGTCCCTCTTTGCTCTGCGCATTAACCCCTTTCCACATTCCCAAATAGTATTTTCCAAGGTCCACCACCTTTGATCATGATAGAGATCTCGAATCAACTGATCCCATAACATGCTGCTTCTTTCATGAAAACTCAAATTTGTCCTATCACTGGAATCTGGCTGCCAGTTCTCAAGACAACAAGGACATCCACCTGTGTGTATAGAAAACAATCTTGTACCCACAACTCTACACCATCATCTGCATGGCCAGTGTTCGAACATCTGGAATGAAATCACAACATATTAATATTGACTCACCACTCAAGATCGCACACCTTTTGTATGCTTCAAAAGCCAACATACAGTTCCCCAAATTCCCTCTGCCCCCATACCTAGCTGTACTGCTGCTATTGTGGTTCTAAATTTGAATGAGTAGGAACTTAATTTCATGAGGCAGAACTGAGCTCACAGTCTTCCTGGAGGATAACAAATTCTCTCTGGCATTCTTGATCAGTTGTAAACTGTCACAAGTTTAATATCCCTACTTGCCCCTTCCAGTGTACGTCCTGCAATTCCAAATCACTCCCACAGAGCCTCGATAGAACTCAACAAGCTTATCACAAAAGCAAATCCCAAAAGCACAAGAAACTGCTAGCAAGAATGCTGCTACAAACAAGATTGACTAGATTCCTGAGAACGTTAACTAGGACTGGACAATATGACTCCTTCACAGGGCCACCCTGCCAGAAACCTTTGAATTAAAACTGTTGTGTGGAAATAGGTAACCATTTAACCTGCTGATGAACATAACTGAGAGGCAATTCAAAATTGTTGAGAGTACAGTTGACAAGTTGCCAGCTACATTGTATACTGCAGTACCTGCTCCTCTGTAATGGGCCATTTGGTGACCAGCCTTCCCAGAGCTGAAATTGCATGCATTCATTAAAGATTATCTTATAACTCTACCATGTGAGTGGAGTCAGTTGGTCTCCGCACTACACTGATAGCCAACCTACCCCAAGTTTCCATAGCTCTAGTAGCATTCACTCAGGTTCCTATCAGTCTTCTGATGCCAGCTCCGAACCTGCCCATCTGAAAATGAGACAACTTCTGCCATGCCAGTATAACCCAGAAAAGGTGACAGAGTAATCAATAATCTCCTGGAGCCTATTTGAGGACCATGTTTTGGGGGGGAAATCCTGCAAGTCTGTATAGGATATTATAGGAATGTCCCTGCTGTCCTGCCCTTAGTTCGTTCCTATGGAATTATTTTTGTTTGTTTTTTGTACAGCATAGCTCACCCATATCCATGTCTTCACATTTGTGTGTGTGTTTGATATCACATTACTTCTCATTCTCATAAAGAGGATCCTAAATCCCATCTGCTTTGTTAAAATAATCCCACGCGAGCACCCTTAACACCCACAGCACAACTGTAAATGATGCCCTTGCCAAACCTGTGACTGGCACTTAATTTAACCCCATCCCATTTCCTCCTAGGTCATTTTTCTCACCTCTCTGGCATGAACATGCTGTATTCATCCCAAAATATATTTTGTACACTTACCTGCCCCATACGGATGTTGTGGAAAAAAAAACACTATCATTAAAATTCTAGAAAATATTGTTGTGACTGAGGTCTATCAGTGCGGGTTTCTGGTCCCTGCTACATCATCCTCTCCAACTATAGTGAATTGTGCAGTATATCTGAATGGATCCCCTTTTGTGTTGCTTCCTGCAATATAACCTGCTCCTGATAATTAAATCATGACTGTCCTTTGAATGTATTTAAACCAGGCTGGGCTCCTCCATAGGTAAGCCTCTACCATAATTCCAGAGAGCTGAGGAAGGCAGCTGCCCAATTTTCCCATGTTTTATTTATCATTAGGTGCTTGGGCATCTCTCTCTTCTGCTTGTCCTGACCCAAATTACTGTCTGCCAACACTACCCTATGCAACAGTAATCATATGTCCACGTGTTCACCTCTCAGGATTTTATCCCTACTAGTACTGAGAAAGTGAACTCCCTGAGGATCAGCCATATCATCACTACCTTATTCACGACTGACCTTTATTGCCCTATAGTCACGCAACTTCCCCATGTTAGAACTTGACAGTACAAGAGCAAAATGGTTCCCAGTGCTCCTCTCCCCACTGAGGGCTCCCACACCAGTACAGGGGTCTGCTCCACTTGCCTATCATCTATGTCCCCAACCCATGCTCTTCTTAAGCATCCCTTACCACTCAGCCAGCCATTAACTTTGAGTTCCCAAAGCTGTTGCAACAACTACAGGTAGTAGCTGTGTAAAACTATGAGCCTCCTTACTGCACTGTGCTTCCAAATGAGTCTAGTTCAGCTTCGTGATGCATGCAATGACCCATTTATTACCAGACTAGCTATGTCCCCATTCTCCCCATGAAAGCCTAAAAGACAAGTAGTGCCTGGACCCTCCCCTCCCTGAAGCCTCTGCCATCCTTTTTAAACCCTTCCATCCATTCATTTTCCACAGGATGACTCAACATCATCACATTGACAGCTTCTCCCCTTCTGCTATAATTTGACTTCTCTCCTCTGACTGTGCTCCTCCCCGCAATTTCCACAGGCATAAATAAGCACTTTCTCCTTCATTCAGACAGTCAGACAAATTCCTGTTCCCCACACTTAAAGATGTGGTGTGGTTATTAGATTGCCTGGGATCCCATTAAGTCCAAAGTGGATTCATTCCTTACATTGCAGCTATATTCACAGTTCCTATAGAAAACCATTTAAAGTCCCTAAACAACATAAAACATCCGTATACTATCTCTATCTGCTTTGAAGCAAGAAATCACAAACATTATTTAAAAAGACATGTTCAAAAGCCCTAGAGGTCATTATTTGTTTGGTCTCTTTTGAATGTTATCCATTAACAAGAATTAGGCACTGACAAAAGGATATTGGAAAGTAATCAGAGATTATTGTTGCCTACAGCTGAGCAGACCACATAGGATGTGCTTTAAAAAAGACTAATCATACTTAAAGCTCTCATCTGAAAGACAAAAAGAGAGCATTAAGCATTGTGTGACTCTTTAGCTAGATTGAATTTAGAAGATTGTCAAATATATATATATATATATATATATATATATATATATATATATATATATATAAGCTAAAGCACTGAATGAACTCTGGGTAGGGATGCTATTATATTTGGCCACAGGAACTCAATTTATCTGTATGGATGAAAGCAAAGATGGTTGTCAGAAGCAATACGATTCAGCTTTATGAAACATCATATAGTGTGGATCATATAGAAGAATAATAAGAAAGTGGAGTGAGCAATCTTGATGAGTAAGGGTACTGCTCTCTGAGACCAGAGAGGGAGAAGAGAAGCTACGGGCAGGCTGCATCCCGTATGTATGGAATGGACAGATTTACATTTGCTGAAAAGTGTTTAACAGGATACATGGGAGTTTTTTGCTCTTGTTAGTTTCTTATTACAAATAAATATCTCAATAAAAAGATGGAATTGCAAACTCAACTTAAATATACTAACAAAGCTGCTCCTTTTCCAATACTGTGTACAACTCACTTGGTTGGTAGAAGGGATGAGGGAGAGTACATTACCTAAGTAGACAAAAAAATGAATAAAACCCCTGTTTTTATGGAATAACACATAAACATACAGAACATATGTGCATTTTTTGAGAGCAGCTAATACAAATCTAAGCAATAACTTCTGTAAATGTCCAATGTTAAGTTTTGAGCTTTCAGACACCTATGCACATGCTTAATTTTAGCCATGTGGGAAGTCAACCAGAGATACTGATTTTAAACATTTGACTATTTACATAAGTCTTTACTAGACTGGGACATTAATCCCTCATGCAGTTCCACGGGGCCATATTGTATAATCTCAAATGGTGGTTCCCTAATCTCATGCTACACATGGTTTATCACTTATATAAATCTAGTAGGTTGCTTTATCTGTACTGTCTGCACCAATACTTGAACCAAAATGTGTTTTCAACATCCAGTTTGGTGCATGTCTTTTCACACATTTAAATGAATTTTTAACCAAGGTTATAAATGTCAATTCACTGTATTTTATTGTTAGAAATAGGTACATAAATCAGACATATAAGCACTGTGATTTATGTATAAATAATTGTTGTTTTCCTATTTGTAACCTGCCCTTGAGGTAATTGATAGACACATAACACTGACTAAATGTGTGTAAGTAATTAACATGAACATTTAGAGAGGTCTGTTTTAATGTATGTTTTCTCTCTCCCTGATAAAAAAAAAATCATTCTGATAAAATAATGCAAATATACTATTTAAAGATTTATAAACTATGGACAAGAAGTATTTTGCATACAGGATTCACTGTTCAAAAATGATTTTCTTAATCTGACCAATGACAAGAGTAGGTAATAGTGAAACAGACAAACTGAATAACTGACCTTGTCAGTTTCTGGAGCTTCAGGGCATATCCAACACTTTATGATTGCCTATTCTGTTGGCAGCATAAAAGAGGAACTACAAGTACTTCCTAAGCAGCAACAACTCTCCTTATTCCGTTCTCTTCCTTGTGCATCTGCTCATGAGAAGTCAAAGTATGGCCCATAATTTAGAAAACATTAATAGGGAGATGAACTGGATGGTTCAGTAGGTTTTTTATCTCTGTAACATAGAGCCCTATAGAACTCCTTGTGTCTCTCAGTGAAGACCACCCGCTATTTTGTCCTGGGAAACTTCAATATACATGTTGACAAGGCCTCAGACACAAACTCAACTCATCTACTCACTAACCTTCCTCAGGCTTTCACATGGAATCTCTAGTCCAATTCACAGTGGCAATAATTAGAGTTGATTGGAAAATATTGCATTTTTTTCCATGGAAAAAAAAAATAGTTTCTGCGGGGGGGGAGGGGGAACCCTCACAATAGTGTTAGAGCAAGATAAACTTCCTAGACATCAACATAGAAATGTAATGCTGGAAGAAACCTTCAGAAGTTACCAAATTGAGGCTAGACTCTTTCTGTTGAGGTAATATCAAGTATATCTAGACTATCTGGGTGTGTCTACACTTGTAAATTAAGTCGACTTAAGCTTGCTTAAGTCGACTTAATTTACTCTGCGTCTACACTACACTTTCCTTAAGTAGACTTAAGCAGCTGCTTAAGTCGACTTTATAAAACATAGTTTTAAGTTGACTTTCTGCTTAAGTTGACTTTCTAAAGTCAATTTAAGCCAGTGTTGACGTGGAGAACCCCTAAGTCAACTCTAAGTCGACTTAGGGGACTCCAGGGCTTCCCCACTGCCCTCCCTGCCAGGGTGGCTGGCACAGGGAGAGCCTGGCATGCCCCCCCAAAGGGCAGGGGAGAGCCCTGCCCACCTTTCCCCTATGCCCTGCCAGGGTCCCTGTCCCCCTTTGCCCCATTGTACCAAAGTACAATGGGGCAAAGGCTGAGCCCCCTGGCACTTGGCAAGGGGTGGCCCCCCTGCCACCGTGGACCTGTCTCAGGTCCACCTAGCCCCTACAAATCGACCTAGGCGTCCAGTGTGGACGCTCTAGGTCGACTTTGTAGGGTCCCCCCTAAGTCGACTTAAAATTTAAGTGTGGACATGCTAAGTTGACTTAACAAAGTTGACATAAAGTCGACTTAGCTAAGTCGACCGAAATTAACAAGTGTAGACATAGCCTCTGTTCACAACAGTGCTTAATATATATTTGAAAATTGTTATTGGTCCCCACTCAGTCTTCTTGTCTCATTACTAAACACGCTCTTTTTTTTAAAAAAACCTTTCCTCATAGGTCAGTTTTCTGAATCTTTTATCATTTTTGTTGCTGTGCTCAGGACTGTCTCTAACTTGTGCACATCTTTGTTAAAATGTGATGCCCAGAACTTCAGCTGAGTCTCATCAGTGCTAAGCAGACGGAGACAGTAATCTCCGGTGTCTTATATATGACACTTCTTTAATAAACTCCATAATGATAGTTTTCTTTTTCGCACTGAATCATACTGTTGATTCTTACTCAGCTTGTGATCCACTTAATCCCCAGATTCTTTTCTGCAGTACTACTGCATAGTCAGTTAGTCCCCATTTTGTAGCTGTGAATTAGATTTTTTTTTCCTCATTTGTCTTTACTGAACTTGATGTTGGTGATTTCAGACCAGTTTTTCAATTAGTTAAGTTTGTTTTGAACTCTAAAGTTGTCCTCCAAAGTGCTTGCAACCCAGCTTAGTGTAATCTGTAAGCTTTTTAAGCATACTCTCTACTCCTTTTCCAAATCATTAAAGAAAATGTTAAATAGTACTGAACCCATAACAGACCCTTCCAGCACCTTACTAGATATGCTCCACCAATTTGACAATGAACAATTGATAACTACTCTTAGAGTACAGTTTTGAGTACATCCATTGGTGCACCTACTTTACAGTTATTTTAATCTACACTACATTTCCCTTGTTTACTTATGAGACGGTCATGTGGGACTGCGTCAAAAGTCTTACTAAAATCAAGATATATCATATCTCTTTTAAACGAAATTACCCTCCACTGGAGAATAAAGTAATGAAAGACTTGGAAGAATGGAACAAATATGATTTTTTTAGCTAGGCAGAGTAGCCTTAGTAAAGATGAACATCTTCCCAAAACTATTACTTTTGTTTCAGTGCATCCTATTGATGTGTCTGACATGATGATGAAAGCATGTCAATATGTGCTATTCAAATTCCTATAGAAACAAAAAAAGGAAAGGGCAAATTCTCTAGTTCAACAAATTGAGGTGGGATAGCTTTCCTAACTTGGCTTATTGTTCATACACATCATAATTAAGACTTAATAATTGGGTTAATAATAGACAGACCATTCAAACACTGGGTAAGAACAAGATTGGAGCACAAATATAGCTATTTACATTATTTATGTCTTAAAAATAGTTGCTATTTATTCAGGCCACCTTAGCAGCTTTTGGACAATATATAATTCCTGTTGTTGAGCTCTTCTCCTTTAGCTACTTTAATTAATACTCAGGAATACTCAGTTCGTTAACTTCAAAATGAGAGATGTGAAGAGAATACAGTTAATGAGGTACAAGATTCAGAATAGGGTACAAGAAAAAATAAAAGTAAAAGGTAGCTAGTGACTAACTTAACAAGCTAGAGTGAATTCAAAGTAAAGGCCCTGTGCACATACTTCAACAGTTTCACTAGCTAAACTTCTTTCAGTCAAAATCCCTCCCTCAGTCCAATATTGCCTGGTCTTCTTTCACAGCAAAGCATTGTATGAGCCAGGCTTGATTGGAGAAATCCGGGAACACATCCATTCAGATTGCATCTTAGGTGTGACACAACATTAAACCTTGAACTTGGCTGAGTGTGCCTTTAATTTACCCATCTGTTAAACATGATTAATAATATCTACCACAAAGGGATTCGGGGAGGTTGTTTGAAGTATTTTGAGGTACTAGATGGAAGACATAAGAGCAGTTTGTTTGTTTGATTGTTTGATGTGTATTCTGATTGGAAATCTTCCAGCACTAGAGAGTTAATTACTGTGGACATATTGTACTTATGTCTTATGAGGATTTCTGTATGGCCAGTTCATCTTAAACTGTTAACTGATTTCTGGACAGTGTATTCTTCCACTGATTTTTTTTTTTTAAAGTATCATCACCTTCCTTAAACTCTTTAGTGTTGCAATCCATTCTGGATCATTATTTATTAAAACTGTACAAGATTCACTAGTTTTGAGGAATGTCCAAACATATTCTTTTGAATAGACAGTTTTCTACCAGTTTAAAAAATGAATATGATAGATAATTGGAGCATGAAAAATGTGCACATTGGCACTATAGAGAGAAATTATTTTGCACCTATCTTAATGCAACGGGACTTTAAATCTGTTAAAATAAAACTGGCAAAACAAATCCTGCTAAAATAGAAAAGGGGAAGGCTTTTCATACAGACTTGTCGCGGATTACATCCCCCACTGGCCTCTCAACTGGGGAGCCTCTGAGAGACACATATATGGGGAGGCTTCCGCAACGCTACTGCTCACCCTTCCAGTCAAGGCTGCACGACCCAGTGGCCACAAAGTCTGTAAGACAATTCCTTAGGTCAGGGTAGTTCAGCCTAGTGGCCACAAAGTCAGCAAGTCAAGCCCTTGGGTCAGGGCAGTTTGGCCTAATGGCCATAGAGCCAGTAGCGCAAGCCCCCAGGTCAGGACAGTCCAGCCTAATGGCCACAGGGTCAATAACACAGGCCCTCTGGTCAGGACAGTTCAGCCTGATGGCCACAATCAGCAAGATAAGCCCTTAGGTCAGGGCAGTTTGTCCTGATGGCCACAGAGCTAGTTGCACAAGCCCCCAGATCAGGGCAGTCTGGCCGAGTGTAGGAGGAGCAGGGGGGGAGGAAATGGTGCCCAGGTAGGGGGGCTCAGGCCCTCCTGCTCCACTGAGCCCCAGCCCAGGGCCGTAGGGGTGTGGGGATGATGGCACCCTACCAGCAGGGAGTCTGACTGAAACACACCAGCCTCTGGCCACCATACCCCAAACCTTACAACCTGGGCCCCTTGGGCTGCTTCCTACCCAAATAAGTCCTGGTCAGTGTCTGGTCCTCACTCCTCCGGGGAACTCTGGGATCTACACGCCACAGTCTGCATCAGCTGGTTGTCCTCAGGATGGCTGTCACAAGATGGCTGCTTCTGCTGAGTACTCAGAGGGCTTCCCTCTCCTGCTGCTGGGGATGACCACACTTCTGGGAGAGAGCTCCAGGCAGAGGTCCTTCCTCCTCCCCGGCCAGCCCCAACTGAGCTGAGCTGCTTTCCTTTATACTGGGGCAGCAATCAGAGCATGCCCAGCAGGGCTTAAGGGGCGGGGCTTCTGCCACCCACAGGGTTTGCTGAGCTTCTTTAGTGTGGGGTAGACTCACCCCATCACAAGACTACTTACGTGAAACCCATCGATTACCACTGGAGCTCATACATAAGAAAGCAATTAGGCCAGTTTATGCTGCTACAAGGAGAAAATAAAACAGTTACGCACTAGGCCATCCCATCCTAGTGAAAGTTGTCCCAATGTTTAAGAAAATGGGGAAAAGGTACACATCAACTTTATGGAGAGGGACTTAAAGAGGAATTGATGTAAGTGGATCCATCCTCTTCCACTAAACAACCCTCCTGTTTAACCTGGTTCCTGTCTCTACCCACACACATGGCAGAAGGAGGAATCATAACTAAAGTTGCAGTGAACATTGCAGCTAAGGACATGGAGGTGTATAAGAGGAAGGACACATGGAATTGAGATAGGTGCCTCTTTGATTACGCCTTATACACGCTTAGACCTCTTTAGAGCTATATATCAGTGTTCTGAAATTTAAGAGAGTATAAATTGATAGTACATAGTATAATGGGGAGATGGAAGAATATGAAGGAAATAATTAAATGTAAATTAATGTAGTGTGAAGTTAATACAACTTGAACCTAATCCATATCCTTGATTTGGATATTCCATCATTTTTTATTCCTTTATACATCAGCAGAGTATGGTGACCAGATTGCAAATGTGAAAAATTGGGACTAAGAGTATGTATGTGGTGGGGGGAGAAGAGGTAATAGGTGCCCATGTAAGATACAGCCCCAGTGTCTCACGAGAGTTGTAATTCTAGCATATCATGCTGCTGTTCTACCCCATATACCGATATTGCTGGCTGGACTACATCTAGAATGATGCACCACAGCCATATTATCTCCATGACATGCATCATGTGTTCAACCAGAGGGAAGATCCATGGTACATGGCTAAACTAAGCCCCTCCCCCATCGGTTGAACATTTCAGTTGTCCCAGTGCAGGTGGAGAAAAATCACTTTTGCAGAAACTACATTTAGTATCAAAACATTTTGATAGAAAATTTCCAGCCAGCTCTCCAAACAAGTAAGAATTTCCCTTTAGTTCACGAAATATCATGTTATATAATGAGCACTGTCTGTTCTCCTTTCTTGTTTAACCATAATCTAGTGACTGCTTTTATGCATCTCTGGATTTATGACAACTTCAAGAACCAAATCCTCCAATTTGTACATTGGGAATTTTAGGAATGCAAACAATGCAGGAGCCTGTCCCATGCAAACTTTATTTTATGTAGTCTAAACTCTTTCTTTTCAAGGATTTTCTTTTTGTTTAGTTTTATAAGCACTTTCTCCTGATAGACAACAGAGTCCTGTGGCACTTTTAAAGGCTAACAGATTTATTTATCGCATGAGCTTTCGTGGGAGAAAATCCCAC
>ML686006.1:3834864-3865123 GCA_007922175.1 Pelusios castaneus | reverse complement strand
GATAGATAGATAGATAGATAGATAGATAGATAGATAGATAGATAGATCAAAAGTGTCTGTAGCTTCAATGAAGCTGGATATATTGGGATTGGAATATTCACTTATTTCCCTTCTATTAGGTTGCTTAAACACAGTGGCTATGTCTACACTAAAAAAGTTAAGTCGACTTAATAAGGTCGACTTTGAGTCAACTTAAAGTCTACTAAAGTCGACTTAATTTTTCTAGTGTAGACATTGCCCCTGGTTGACCTTATTAAGTCAACTTAACACTTTAATTTGACTTAATATGGTCAATTTAGGCGCTAATCCCCGACCACACCGTCTTTAAGTCGACACAGGGCATGGTTCACCTACCGGTGAATTCTCTGTATCTTAAAGTCCTTAAATCATGATTTAAGGAGGTAAATCACTCAGTCATAGGTTGGTGGCCTATTGCTGGAGTGGGTGGGTGAGGTCTTCAGGCCTGCATTTTGCAGGAGGTCAGACTAGATGATCGTACTGGTCCCTTCTGATCTTAAACTCTATGATTTAAGGCTTAAGTCAACCTAAAACCAGGTGTTATTAAATTGACTTAAGCTTTCCTTAAGTCAATTTAAGGAAATGCTTAAGTCAATTTAATAAAAGCCCAGTGTGGACGTGGCTTTATTTAGGTCGACTTAAGCCTCCTTAAGTTGACCTAAGTTGCCAGTGTAGATGCTCTCAGTGGCTATGTCTATACTTGTAAATTTAGGTTGACTTTAGCTAAGTCGACTTAGTTAAGTCAACTTAGCGTGTCTACACCTAAATTTAAAGTCAACTTTGGGAGGAACTTACAAAGTCGACCTAGAGCGTCCACACTGGATGCCTAGGTCGACTTCTAGGGGCTAGGGGGACCTAGAGCAGGTCCATGGGGGCAGGGCGGGCATCCCTTGCCCAGTGCTAGAGGGCTCAGCCTTTCCCCCATTGTACTTGGGTACAATGGGGCAAAGGGGGACAGGGAGCCTGGCAGGGCATAGGGGCCGGGTGGGCAGGGCTCTGCCCTGCCCTGTGGGGGGGGGGCATGCCAGACTCCCCCTATACCTCCCCCAGCAGGGACGGCAGTGGTGGAGTCCTGGAGTAGCCCTAAGTAGACTTAGGGCTATTCCAGGTCTACACTGGCCTAAGTCGACTTTAAAAAGTCGACTTTAGGCTTAAGTCAAAGTAAAAGGAGGTTTAATAAAGTTGACTTAATTTTTATTTAGTTGAATTTATTTTCCTTAAGTCGACTTAAGCAACTTGCTTACGTCAACTTAAGGAAACTGTAGTGTAGATGCAGGGTAAATTAAGTTGACGTAAGCAAGCTTACGTCGACTTAATTTACAAGTGTAGACACGCAGTGTGACTACCCCCTCCCTATATAAAGCATGTAATGTATTTATATGTACACAGCATTGGTGTGACAATCTGGAATACTGTGTATAAATCTGGTCACGCATATTTCAGAAGATGAACTCAAATTGCACCAGATGCAGAGAAGGCTCACTAGATGGTCAGGGGAATGGAAAGCCTGACTTACAAAAGAAGGGTAAAAGACTAATTTATTTAGCTTAGCTAAATGAAAGCTAAGAGGGGATATGATTGTTCTCTCTAAATACATCTGGTGAGTAAAAGACCTGTTTAATCTAAAGAACAATGCTGACACAAGAACAAATGGGTATAAAACTAGCCATGAATAAATTTCCATTGGAAAGTAGAAGAAGTATCTAATCATCGGGGGAGTGAGGTCTTCTAATAGGAGTAGTGGGGGCAAGACACCTAAGGGGTTTTAAGATGGAGCTTGATAAGCTGTTGAGTGGAGTGATAGGATGTGACTGCTTCCATTCAAGTGACTCAGGAGATTCATTACAGCCTTTTGTTTGTTATGGCCAAGATTCACAGAGGTACATAGACACTGTGTTGCTGATTGCACACCCTAAATTTTAGAAGCTTGGAAAATTGCACTGAGATCTGCACAACCTGTATTACTTGACTAGGTGCCCTGCAATTCACAAAAGCAAGAATTCTAGGCAGCGAGCCATCAAAGCTAGTCAGTAAGAGATGCTGACAAAAGGGATTCTAAGCCCCAACTGTCTTTTAGAAATAGGTGCCTAAGTCTGGACTGCAGGGAGGCACCTACCTCTGCTAGAAATCCATGAATGGGAATCCTGGAGTCAGGTGGCTCCACTCAAAAAGGACTGCAGGGTAGTGATGTGCATTGTGTAATTTAGCCCAATGGTTAAAGCACTTATTTGCAGGGCGGATTACTGCAATGGCCTAAAGGGCTCATGCCAAGGGGCCCCCACGTTGTGGGAGACCCTGGAGTGCCATAGCCTGCGGCCTCTGGGCTGTGACCCCTTTGGAGCCACCCCTAGCAGCACTGGCCACAGCACCCTCCCGGCCCCACAGCAATTCCAACTGTGGCTCTTCCCCCCCGCCCCCCGCAGCCCTGCAACAGCGCCATCCCACAGGTCCCCCTCCATACCCCTCTAGCAGCACTGGCCAGGGCCCCAGAGCCCCTGACTTTGCCAACCTGTCACCTGGCAGGGCCAGGTGTCCCACCCCCAGGCAAGGCACCATCGCAAAGGGAGGGCCTCAAAAAGGTGAGCAGCCCTGCCCCAAGCCTTGATCCAGCCCTGCTTGTGACAGATGTGGATTCAATTGCCTTGTCAGGTAAAGGTGGTGAAAGGATTTGAATAGGTATCTCCAGCCTCCCCAGAGAGTGCTCTAACCACTGAGCTATTCAGTATTCTTCTGTGGAGCTCCTTCTAATTGAAGCCATTCCATTGGGGATCAATATTTAGTCATCGGGCCAAAGAAAACAAATGACTTGGTAGCATGGCAGGTAGGTTTCCTACCTAAAGATGGGAGATGCAGGGTCCAGTTCTCCTTCTCTTCTGACTCACCATCTCTTCCTTTGTTCAGATTTTGAATGGGACACATCCTGGTAGGTGGCTTCTGAGCGTATTTACTGGATCAGTGCCCACAAATGAGTTAAGTAGCCAAATGCCTGTCTTACACTGTTCATGCATTGCTTTGGGTTCAGGGTAGATATAGGTGCCTAAACACTTAGGCTATGTCTACATTTGTTCAAATAAGTCAACTTTGCTAAGTCGACTTAACATGTCCATACTGTAAATTTAGGTTCACTTAAAGTCGACCTTGCCAAATCAACTTAGAGCGTCCACACTGGACGCCTAAGTAGACTTGTAGGGGCTAGGTGGATCTGGGAGTGGTGCATGGTGGGAAGAAGGGCACCCGAGAGGTGCCCCCCTTTCCCAGGCACCCCTTCAAAAGTGCCAGGGAGCTCAGCATTTTCCCCATCGTACCAAAGTACATGGGGGCTGAGCAGGACAGGGACAGGGGCAGGGTATAGGAGCGGGGTGGGCAGGGCTGTGTCCTGGCCTGTGGGTGGGCACACCAAGCTCTGGCTGTACCAGGCACCCTGGGAGGAAGGTCAGTGGGGGAGCCCTGGGGACCATTTAGGTCAACTTAAGGCTAAGCCACGTCTACACTTGCTTAAGTTGACTTAATGAAGTCAATTTAGCCAGTAAGTCAAAGTAAAACTAGGTTTTATTAAGTCGACTTACAACTTCCTTAAGGAAACTGTAGTGTAGATGCAGAGTAAATTAAATTGATTTAAGCAGGCTTAAGTCAACTTAATTTACAAGTGTAGACGCACCCTTAGAGTGAGGCGATGATGCACATCCCTGGAGGTAGAAACTTAGGTAGAGAGGGGATTTTTACCTTGAAAACTGAGTAAGTTTAGAAGCCTACAGGGTTTGGTTTGAGTTTGTGAATCATGGTGCACAATAAAACCAGTATTTAGGTATTTAAACCCAGATTTAGGTGCCTAAATCTGGGGTTTGCATATCTACCTACTTTTGGAAATCCAAACCTATGTTCTTAGTTCAGCAAGAGAGATTTTCTCTAAATCCTGAGCTATCCAAAGTAAAATCTCTCAAGTCATCAAAAGATTGAGATATTGCTTCCACTTCTAGTCAATCTGGGTATGAAAAGATGTCTCAGGAATGTAAAAGAAATTCATTTCAAATATCAGCTCAGTCCTTCTCTGTAATGAATGTATTGTTCTTACTTAGGGAGAAATGACAAAAATATAATACTATTATGACTATTCTGTTCACCTATTTGTCAAACTGCTAAAAAGTCCAAATTCATATGTTAATTTCCCCATGAAACTTTTCTGGTAGGTCTACTGGATGTTTTAGAGTAACTCAGGAAAGACTCAGCTTGACCTCCATTGTAGACATTTCCCAGGAATCAAATTGGTCAGAGAAAAATCACTTTGGCTCTGCCCAATGTTACCTTTTTAATAAAGCATTTTTAGATTATATATGATTTTAAATTAACCTATAAAAAGTCAGTTTGATCTTTACAAAATCAATGGAAGTTCTTAAATTTAAATGTCTAATAATTATAACGTGAAAGGTTTTTGGTTTTGGTTTTTTGCTACGTTTGCTAGAGATAATTGCTAAGGAGGATTATTTTATTTAATTTTAAAATATAAAAATAGGAAATCAGCTACCTTTTCCCACTAAAATAAAAGTTTATTTGAAAGGCAAATGCTTCCTTGACTTCAATTGTTTCTCTAATTACTAACTCAAAGCTGTAGGTTTTTCCATTGTTTTGAATCAGGGCTCTTCAAATTCCACTTTAAAATAAAGTACAGTCTTTCAGAACTACTTACTTGAGCTTAAATGGGTATTGCATTATATGTCTGTAAAACAGTTTTTCATGCAGAATCGGCCATTGAAGCCAGTCTGCTAGTAATAGCTGAGATTATTTGAAATACAGATACTACTGAAAGTAAAGGTCAAGTCAACAATGTTCAAGTCCTTAAGAGCCAAATTCTAGAGTTTTGTTTAAAAATCCAGACTACAGACTCAAAGGTATTTTTAGAGTCCTTATGTGGATTGTGCTAAAAGGAGCTTGTTATTGGAGCTACAATACATAGTTTAAAAGTCATAGAAGTATATAACTTAAAAATTGCCTGTTCTTCATGGATGTAGCATATTACAGTCACTGGAATTCCCTTAATACAAAGGCAGCAACTGAAATATTTTGTTACATTATCAGTAGCCCAACAGAGAAGTCAAATTAGAACCAATAGTAGAACGACTTTGATTGATCCTTTTGCAGTTGTATTGTACTTTTCAAAAATGGTAGATAACGGTTTACAGTAATATGGAATTGCTGATTATGATTATGTGCTTTCTGATCTAGCATTCTTTGAAATTTTCTCTTTACTTCCAATAAGACTATTTTGATAGTGTTTTAAAATTAGAATAATCAAAGCACAAAAGCAGAGTTCTACAGCAGATAGTACTCTGGAGTAAAGTAAAATAATTTTAAAAAGCCTGATTCAGCACTCCAGTGCCCCAGTTTTACATTGATATAACTGCCAGACAATATTTTTTCAAATTTTACTAATTCTTCATTATTCATTTTAGAGACTCCTCATTTGAGATACCTTATGGGTTATCAAAGCATCTGACAAAGTGGGATTTTCTCCCATGAAAGCTGATGCGATAAATACATTTGCTAGTCTTTAAAAGTGCCACAGAGCTCCTTGTTTGTCTTACGGGGTAGATATGTTAGTGTTTCCAAGTGGGCATCTAGAACATGAGACATTAAAAATTAGAGGAACTTCTGAAATTGGTCATTCAAGTACAATATCCCTTACTGTGGTTGCTGCAATGCATGTGTGAAAGCAATTAGTGACTTCAGCTGCATAGTAGAGAGATAAATGTAAGAAACAGAAAATACCCAGGGAGCAGCACTCTTTATAGAGAAACTGGAAAGCCCTTTGCAGGACCATCACACACTCCATTCTTGAATTTATGATATATCTTTACAATATGTAGCTCAACCTTACCATCAATATACCATACATATGGCACATATTCAAGTTTGTTACTGCTGTGGCCAAGAAATGATTATGTCCAAGGATAATAGCTTTTCTGAACTTTTAATTATGGCAAATGGAAGGAAGAGGGACCCATTCTAGAATAAGGCCAATAACTGTTATCCGGGCACCAGTCATTTTATATACATTTCAACAGAGTAGTTGCCAATTTAATTAAAATGGGAAGTTCCAGGGACTGGCAAAATTTACATCGGGGGGTGGGGGGGGGACAATAGAGTTTCCAGGTTAGATCTCTCATAGATGCCAGGGTTTTTACACCTTCTGGTCAGGTAACTGCTGCTACCACCAGACTTTGTACCTGGAAATTTTATATTGTCACTCTTCACTCTGTTACTTTATTTTAATGACCTTTCCCTACGAACAGGGGAGTCACTGATAAATATGGTAAGTGCGTTTTGAAAGCCACTGCAGGAAAAACAAAACTAATAACAAAACCAAATAACATTGCTCCAGCACCACTTCAGACTTATTTAATGAGCTATTACTTTATTACTCACAAGTAAACCCAAGAAGGGGCTCAGTTACTGTTCATCTTAAGATGCCCTCTGTACCCTCTCATGGGCTATGTCTACACTTGAAAAGTTAGGTCGCCTTTTTGAAGTCAACTTAATAAGGTCGACTTCAAGTCGACTTAAAGTGGACCTTATTAAGTCGACTTAACATTTTAAGTCGACTTAAGAGGTCTAACTAGGCACTACTCCGCATCTCCACTGGCTTAAGTCGACTTAATAATGTCGACTTAAGCACTAGTTCGAATTAAAACAAGGTGTTATTAATTCAAACTAACTTTTCCTTAATTCGACTTAATGAGCAGCTTAAGTCGAATTAAGGAAAGCCCAATGTAGACGCGTAGTAAATTAAGTCGACTTAAGCCTCCTTAAGTTGACTTAATTTCTAAGTGTATACACACCCATGGATAGGAAAGTCCTGTCGCAGATCACACTTCTAATTTCTTTTGTAGAAACTGTTGGCTCCTATGGCCTCCAAACTTGATTTCAACGGAACCTTCCTGGTAGATTCCAGAAAGACAATTTTCAGTTCTCCCTTCTCCCAGTCCTTATCCACTGTCACTTGGAAGGATTTTACCTGGTGGCTCTTAGCATTCAAATGGGCTTTAACATCATCTTCAGAAGTGAATTCATTGTCTTATGTTCAATCACAGGTTTTACTTCTGACATCTCAATACACAACATAACATTAAATTACCATAGAGTCCTGTGGCACTTTTAAAGACTAACAGATTTATTTATTGCATGAGCTTTCGTGGGAGAAAATCCCACTTCATCAGATGCTTTGAAGATAGGAAAGTTACAGAGTGGGAGGAAATTAAATGCAGGGGAGTGTATGACATAGCATCAGGTCAGGCTGTAACAGCAAATCAAAATAGGTGTTAGGATTCAAAACACTGGGGAACAGCACATAGAGGAGGGGGAGGTCAAATCACTTGTTGTAATGCGAGAAAAATCCAATCCATTGACAGTCTTCCAGAAAATTCCATCCTGGCCACTATGGATGTAGAGGCTCTTTACACTAACATCCCTCACAAGGATGGATTACAAGCTATTAGAAGAACCATCCAGGATGATGACACAGCTAAACTTGTGGCTGACCTCTGTGACTTTGTACTCACCCACAACCATTTCAGATTTGAAGATAATTTATACCTTCAAGTCAGTGGCACTGCTATGGGTAACCACATGGTCCCACAATATGCCAACATCTTTATGGCTGATTTAGAACAATGTTTCCTCACGTCTCATCCCAAAGCACCTCTACTTTACATATGCTATATTGATGACATCTTCATCATCGGGACCCATGGTAAAGATGCCCTTGAAGATTTCCATAGAGATTTCAACAATTTCCACAACACAATTAAACTTAGCCTGGAACACTCCACACAAGAGATCCACTTTCTGGACACTACAGTGCAAATTAGCGATGGGCACATAAAGACCTCCCTATACCGCAAACCTACTGATCAGTATAGTTACCTACATCCCTCGAGCTTTCATCCTCTACACACCACACGATCCATTGTGTACAGTCAAGCCCTAAGATATAACCGCATTTGCTCCGACCCTTTAGAAAGAGACAGACACCTTCAGGATCTCTACCAGGCATTCTTAAAACTACAGTACCCACCCGCAGAAGTGAAGAAACAAATTGACAGAGCCAGACAGGTACCCAGAAGTCAACTACTGCAGGAGAAGCCCATGAAAAACAACAACAGAACGTCACTGGTCACCACCTACAACCCCCAAGCCAGACCTCTTCATCACATCATCAAAGATCTACAGCCTATTTTACAAGATGATCCCTCACTCTCTCAAACCTTAGGAGACAGACCTCTCCTTGCTTTCAGACAGCCCCCTAACCTTAAAAGGATACTTACCAGCAACTACAGATCACACAACAGAAACACTAAAGCAGGAACACAGCCCTGCAACAGACCACGCTGCCAACTTTGCCCTCATATCTACACTGATGACACCATCACAGGGCCTAATCAAGCCACCTACTCCATCAAGGGCTTGTTCACCTGCTCATCCACCAATGTGATTTATGCCATCATGTGCCAGAAATGCCCCTCTGCCTTATATATTGGACAAACAGGACAGTCTCTGCACCAAAGAATAAATGGACACAAATCTGACATCAGAAATTGCAACACTACAAAACCAATAGGGGAACACTTCAATCTCCCTGCTCACTCGCTTGACGACTTGTTAAGAGCTGTGTTGAAACAGATGAATAACAAATCACAGCTTCAAAGAGAGACTGCAGAACTAGAATTTATATGCAAATTTGACTCAGTTGTTTTGGGGTTAAACAGAGACTATGGATTTTTCTCGCATTACAACAAGTGATTTGACCTCCCCCTCCTCTATGTGCTCTTCCCCAGTGTTTTGAATCCTAACACCTATTTTGATTTGCTGTTACAGCCTGACCTGATGCTATGTCATACACTCCCCTGCATTTAATTTCCTCTCACTCTGTAACTTTCCTATCTTCAAAGCGTCTGACGAAGTGGGATTTTCTCCCACAAAAGCTCATGCGATAAATAAATCTGTTAGTCTTTAAAAGTGCCACAGGACTCTGTTGTCTTTCTACAATAGACTAACACGGCTACCCCTTTGGAATTAAATTACCATGTTACCTAGTATTCTTCACACAACCTGACACTACTTTCACTACTCAGGAGCACAATTTGTATTGATTTCAGAGGCTGTGGATTCTATTTGTGGTCATGTCCATCTCTTTGAATGCTTGCCGACAAGCACACCGACTCTTAAAAGGTCCACCTAAGCACTACTCTGAATCTCCACGGGCTTAAATTGACTTAATAAAGTCAACTTAAGCGCTAGTTCAAATTAAAACCAGGTGCTATTAATTCAAACTAACTTTTCCTTAATTCAACTTAAGGAGCAACTTAAGTAGAATTAAGGAAAGCCCAATGTAGACGTGCAGTAAATTAATTTGACTTAAGACTCCTTAAGTCGACTTAATTTGTAAGTGTAGACGCACCCTCTGAGTGCACCTGGGTGTTATGTGTATGGGTGTGAACTAAGGTAGTAATTAATGTTAATGTTGGTTTAACTGGTGATATGTATCTGTGTTAGCCTTAGTGTTATACAAGACAGGTTTCACTATCTATTTATTACATTACCCATTAAAAAACCCTGGTTGTAGTTGCTTATACCTTTGTCAAACGTCAACTGTTTTTCTCTGAAATTTTCATGCTTGTTTCTGCCTCAGATGGGTTGGCTTTTGTTTTGGATATGATAGCAGCAAAGCAGTCCAGATGTTTCTGAGAGCAAGGATAAGTAAAATATATATTATAAGTATTCTGCTCATGTTTATATCTATATCTATATCTAGATCTAGATATGTGCCAACCTTCTTTTTGAGAAGCTCTAGTGCCTCTCTTGTTTTGGAGCAGGGTCTTGAAACTTGGCAGGGTGGGTTGCTTTTCTCTCAGGGGTGTAGCATTTGCAATGACTGTGAATATCAATAGAAATGTGGCCAAGTGATAAGCTTAAAAACAGCAATCTATACATATTCAGGGTGTGTCTACACTTGTAAATTAAGTCGACTTAAGCTTGATTGAGTCGACTTAATTTACTCTGCGTCTACATTACACTTTCCTTAAGTTGACTTAAGCAAGCTCCTTAAGTCGACTTTTTAAAACCTCGTTTTAAGTCGACTTTTGGTTTAAGTCGACTTTCTAAAGTCAACTTAAGCCAGTGTAGACCTGGAGTAGCCCTAAGTCGACTCTATGTCGACTTAGGGTTCTCTAGAACTCCCCCACTGCCCTCCCTGCCAGGGTGGCTGGCACCGGGAGAGCCTGGCGTGCCCCCCCACAGGGCAGGGCAGAGCCCCTATGCCCCTAGGGTCCCTGTCCCCCTTCGCCCCATTGTACCCAGGTACAATGGGGCAAAGGCTTAGCCCCCGGCACTTGGCAAAGGGTGCCCCCCTGCCACCGTGGACCAATCCCAGGTCCACCTAGCCCCTACAAGTTGACCTAGGCATCCAGTGTGGAAGCCCTAGGTCAGCTTTGTAGGGTACCACCAAAGTCGACTTAAAAATTAAGTGTAGACATGCTAAGTCGACTTAAATTAACAAGTGTAGACATAGCCTCAGAGACTAGCTTCACAGCTACATTTTTAAGACTCTGTTCATATTGCCTGCTCCAGTCCATGGCTTCAGGGGACTTAGCAGGATTTCTCTGTGATTGGATATCTGGGCATTAGCGATCGGAGGTGCCATTTGTCAGTGGCTATGCCACAAGTCAAGAAACCTGAGTCCTATTCCAACCTCTAACTTCCTCTGTAAAGTTGAGTGAGCTTTATAACTTCACTGTTCCTCAGATTTTATATATGTAAAATAGGGATTGTTCGGATAGAATTTTGGCAATGAGAGAAACTGAGAGCATGTCTATGGTAAGAAAGAGGAGGGAAGGCAGAACAGAATATCAAGTTTGTCTAGAGAGAAGGAATAGAAGCCAGGACCTGTTCTTCTGGATGTAAATAAAATAAGGAGCTGATTTAAAATTACACGTAGGTTAATTTACACTCCTATATTGTCAAGTCTTAAAATATGTGTAAATGTGTAAATATGCACACTTCACGCCTTTTTCCATTATCAGAACAGTGCAAAGTTAAAGAGATATAGATTCATTCATATATTTTAATTTCCAATGTGGCTACTAGGTTCAAGGGCTTCACAAATTAGCATCAATCTGCCATGCACCACATCTTCATTCAAAACTTCTCCAGTGCTGCACTATGATAGTTGAATGCATAAGATGATCTGTGAGAAAGGGAGAAAAGGGAACAAGATATGTAATTGGAAGCTTATAGGGAAAATGAAGACAAAATAATATATAAAAAATGATCAAGCATAACTAG
Organism: Pelusios castaneus; assembly: GCA_007922175.1. Taxonomy (NCBI): domain Eukaryota; kingdom Metazoa; phylum Chordata; order Testudines; family Pelomedusidae; genus Pelusios; species Pelusios castaneus. The sequence goes on along the minus strand of ML686006.1, from coordinate 3,853,771 downwards.
TTCATTGTCAAAGTCGGCATGCCTAGAGTAAGGCCAGTGCATCCAAATAGAAGCATCTAAATAAGTGGCCTAATTTTAACAGTTGTTGAGCATGCCCATCCCCTGATGACATTTGCAACTGCAGAGACATAAGTTTGAAAATATTCCATGATTTTACACAGAATCGCAATGAACCTTTCCAAGCTGCTCTCCACCCCCAGAGCCTTCCCCCTCCAAAGGTTGCCTCCCCTCTGCAAGAGCTTTCCTTGACAAAGTGACAGGCCCCAGTAGTGGGCAACTGCTGAAGCCTTTACTTGCTTCCACCTTTCTGCCAGAGTCTTTCACTGACAAGTATAGCCATGATGTTGACACAGACTACTTTTCACTGTGGGATGTTGCTACCTACCACCAGTGGCATGTAGTATAGACAGCCTAAGAGCAGTTCCTCAGCTTCAGTACCTGTTACTTTTTTAGCTATCCCTTTGAATGAATTACTCAGCATGAATATAGCAGGAAGAACAGGGCCCCACATAAGCCTACTCTCAGTCCCAAAATCTGCTCTGCCTTGTGGAGTACTGGATCTAGGACAACGATAAAAATAATGGAGAAGAGAGGACAGTTAAATCTTTCCTGTGTATCTGAAATGGTATTCTGTAAGCATGGCATATCATGTCCTGGAAGAAATACACATTCAGCTGGGCTGAGTACTTCTTTCTCATGAGCTGGCTATTTCTACAGTGAGATGTTGTGGGAAATATAGTCCAAACAGGGAAGCTAGGTCAGAGAGAAAAATGGGGGCATGAGGTACCATAACTGTTTAAACATTTAAATTCAGGAACATAAAAAATACAAAATTTTCAACATTTCTCTGTCAAACATTTTAGAATATTACATTCCACAGCACTTTTTGACATTTTGACATTTCCTTTCAATTTGGGAATACAATTTGGAAATATCAGAATTTCCTGTGGACCAGATTTTTCAACCAGTTCTATATTATATATACATATAAAATAGACATCCCAGGATTCAGTTTTCCAGTACCAGAAAAATTCCAGGATTATGAACATTATGGAATCTACACTGCAGCTCTCAGAAATCTGATAAATCTTCATAACTGTCCTTATTTAGAGATTTGTTTTAGCTTGTGCACCTATCCCCTATACAAACACTCATGTTCTTCACACAAAGAACTTAATTTGATTTCCAGAACTTCTTTGTGCTCCTCTTTTTTCTGTCATGGTGCCTGTTAGATCTTAGAATCTCTCACTCCCTCTCTCTATCCACCCTCTTCCCCTGCCATTCCTCTTTAAATTCCCTGCCTCTAAGGTAAAGGTAGGAAAGATTGCAAAATATTTTTCTTTTATTTCCATGATGTAAAATCAATGGGGTATGTCTACACTAGGAATTTAGGTCGACTTAAGGACCCTTAAGTTGACTAAATTACTCCATGTCTACACCTGACTTTCATTAAATCAACTTAATGAAAGCTTAAGTCAACTTAATAACAACCGCCCATTAGATCGACTTAAGGGTGGTTAGGTCGACTTAGCAAAGTGGACCAAGTTGATTTAGTCCACTTTGTTAAGTTGACTTAATAAGATCAACTTTAACAAAGTTGACTTAACTTTTTCTAGTGTAGACATACCCAGTGAATGAAATTAGATTCTTCCATGAGACTCCATGAGTTCTTTTTAAGCACTTTAGCTCAGCAATAGAAAACACAGACCCCAAAATCAAAATAAAATTAAAGAGCAGAACAAGTACTGAAGGACTAGGAAGCAATTCTTAGTGCTTCTTTAATGTATCACAAAGGTTCATCGTGGATCATACCATGGAATATGTCTGTTTTCCCTCCTATTTAGGTATTCACTCAAATTGGCTTTTGATTGACTTTTTCTTGATCACATTCAATTTACAACCTTGCTTTTTTTTCTTGATCATAACTAGATTCTCTCCAATTAAAATGTAATTACTTCAGACACAGCTAGTAAATCTGACCTGTTTTAACCAACCCAAGAAATGGGATAATTCTGTAAATGGAAAACTATTCAGATTTCTTGGAATCATCCCTGTTAAATTAGCACTATTTTTCATTTTTAATCAAAATCTTGAAATTTAGTGTATTGTATATTTATAAGGACAGTAGATTACCATGGAAAGCAATAGGCACAGCAAATAGAACATATCTCTGTTGCTACTGAATATACTAATAATGCTCTGATATTTTCATTTCATTGTAAAGTCAGTGGTACAATAGGTATGAGAGATGATCAGCAGGGACAAGGTTAAGCTGTCTCTTGTTCCAGATCAGTGGTGAATAAATGCATAATGTGAAAACTTAATAAATATCCACCTATTAATGAACAACTGTTAGAATAATGGGCCTATAATTAAAGGTGTGTAGGTAGTACAATACCTATGACCTGTTTATATATGCACTTACTAAAGAAGAACCACCCGCATTTCCCAAAGAGTGAGATCTGCTGATTGCTGACATAGTGTGTAGTACTAATATCTAATAAGATACCAAAGGGCACCACTCTTTTTTGTGTGTAACTGAAAGGATACTCAACATTTTTATTCATGGTAAATGCCACATTACCTCCTAGTGCCTCTGTAGCATATAGACTTTTTGATAGTCACCTTCTTTAAAGCTGATCTTTGAAAATTACAGACATGATTCCAATGCATCTTAGGGAAATGACACTTTTTGTACTCTGAGTTTTCTCTGACCTATAAGGAGAAGCTAGCTATTATCTTGACAATATATAGCCCTGGAATTTATTTATTTATGTGTTTTGTAGAGGGAGTCACTCCAACACTTATACTTCATTCCACAATCCCTTTAATAGGTGTTGAATATTTATGGAAAAGTGTGCTTTTAATGTATAAAAGAAGAGTGAGAATTCTCCTAACATTTTGGGGGAAGAAGCCAAATACACAGTAAATTACACCTCCTCTTCCCACCCCAGTTATGATCAAGATTCTGGTACCTTCAGTCACTCTGATTAGCATTCTACTCCACTAGTAGTTTCATTGATTTCACTGTGACTTTTCCAGATGAGTAAAAACACTATTCCACATGAATAAAGCTGTTGGAATCTGGCCCCATAATTTCATTCATTCTTTAAATAAAATTACTGCTCCAAATTGTAACATGGGGACACAGATAAATATTATGTGCATCTAATCATTACTTACAGCTCATCACCCTTCTTTCCAGTAAGTCTGTTATAGAAATTTACTAAAACACTATAGGAACAGGAAGGAGGGAACATCTAGCAATTTAAAGACAAGGTCACAAGATACTTTCATTGCATTTCAGCATATAATGTAAGTGACATGCATGTAATCAATTTAAAATAAAATGTCAACTTTTCATAGTCAGTTAACAAATAATTTTTAAACCATCTTCAGCTGTATTTCCCAGCCACAGCATCTTCATTTTGATGAGCTTCCTTCTGAGCTAATTGTGTTAATAATACTTTATACGTTTCAATTTTGCTGGAGCCAACATGGAAGCTTGAAAGCCCAATTAAATGAATTAAGGGCACAAAGCCAACAATGTTCTTCTATGGCTACAAGGCATACCATTAACAATAAAATAAAATAAAATAGATCTAAACATTATATTACTCTTTCTTCTTTATATCATTCATGCTAGATAGGACTGCATCTTTAGCTGGTGTAAATCAGCATACTTCCGAAAATCACAATATAGGTGTAACTGATTACACTTGCTAAAAATTTGATTAATAATATTTTCCTGCTCCCACAGGACGAGGGCTAGATTCACAAAGTAATTTAGGCATTACAATGTTGAGCATCATCATGCCTAACTTTTAGTTTCTAGAAAATCCGTCTGATTCACAAAGTTTGAGTTAGATGCTCAGGCTTCCAGAACGATGAATGGAGGGACATAGCTGCTTAAGAATGTGATTCACAAAAGCCAATATGCTAGGTGGTTCCTTGCTCAAGATAGCCAATGAAAGATGCCAAGGCAAGCAGTATGTCCTCTGCTCTTCCTTTCTTGAAATGTTGTTCATGGCCAATCTCTGACTAGCATTTTCAACTGTGAGCCCTCTCCTAGGCTATGTCTACACTTGAAAAGTTATGTTGACTTTATGAAGTCGACTTAATAAGGTCGACTTTAAGTCAACTTAAAGTGGACATTATTAAGTTGACTTACCAAAAGTAAACTTAACATTTCAAGTGTAGACATAGCCCCTTTTCGACCTTATTAAGTTGACTTAACATTTTAAATCAACTTAATAAGCTCCAACAAGGCACTAATCTCCATCTCCACTGGTTTAAGTCGACTATTGTCTCCTTAATGTTAAGGAATCTGCCAGGTGATATGGTCCCAGGGAGTAAACTGATGAGCCATTAAGGACACAATGGTTGTATTCTTTATGTCCTTAATGGCTCATCAGGATACTCCCTGGGACCATTCTACCTGGATAATTCCTAAACATTAAGGAGACAATGGTTGTTCACACCCTCCGTCTAAGGCTTTCCTCCAGAATGACACAAGTTAAAGTATAGATATAACATCAAATTCTTAACTTCTAATCGAAATAGAATTCCTAGACATAAACTATATAATAATTCCCAGCAAATTACTACCTTTCTATTGATACCAAACATGACATAGTTCCTATGGATTATAGAGCATTTATGAGATATCCATAGAAAATAATATCATAAATGCTTCCCTAAATCCAGACAGTGTCACACCGTGCCCACATGCCCTGCACTTTGGGGGGCATGCCACGCTCGCCCTGTGCCCCCCCCGGCAGGGAGGGCATTGGTGTAGTCCTGGGGTAGCCCTAAGTCGACTTAGGGCTACCCCACATCTACACTGGCTTAATTTGACTTTAAAAAGTCGAATTAAGCCTTAGGTCGAGTGGAAAGGTGGTTTAATAAAGTTGACTTAATTTTCATCAAGTTGACTTTATTTTGCTTAAGTCGACTCAAGCAAGCTGCTTAAGTCGACTTAAGCAAAGTGTAGTGTAGACGCAGGGCACATTAAGTCGACTTAAGCCAAGCTTAAGTCGACTTAATTTACCAGTGTAGACGCAGCCTAAGGCATGGGTTTTTGACCTATTCTCTCAGTGCTGACATTACTCTCAAGCCTTGTCTACACTTGCAGGAGAATTTTGGTGGCAGTTGAAGGGAGATGTGCAAGTTAAAATAATTTGTGTATCTCTTTTTGACTGCCTAATGCCTTTGTCTTTAGATGGGAAATGCCCTACCATTGACACAGCACTATGCTACTTATGGGGATAGTCTTCAGGGATCAAATTCCCGATCTACTGAGTGGGTCTTCACAGATTTTCTCAATCGATCTGGAAGATAGATATGATGGCAGAGAATTTGCTGCCATCAGTGAACACAGCCCGCAGGCTGTGTATGTAGAAATATCTGTTCTATTAATACATCTTTACACCTTGTTTTTTTAATGAACTTTGCACACAGATAGATCAAAATGTGAAACCAATATGCAACAAATATGATGCACAGTATGACTCATTATCTTCTGGGATTTTTTCCCAGACCCTTTGGTTAGAATTTCTGATAGCCTCTAATTAATTACTGGTGTTTTTTAGAACCTGAGAATAATGTCACTTCTCTACCATGATTTCCACAGCAGCTAACTATGGCTATGTCTACACTGGGTAATTTAAGTCAACTTTAACTAAGTCGACTTAGTGTGTCTCCACTTAAAATTAAAGTCGACTTTGGGGGGAACTTAAAAAGGCACACTGGATGCCTAGGTCGACTTCTTGGGGCTTAGGGGGACCTAGGTCAGGTCCAAGGGGGCAGGGAGGGCACCCCTTGCCCAATGCCAGGGGGCTCAGCCTTTGCCCCATTGTACCTAGGGGGACAGGGACCCTGGCAGGGCATAGGGACAGGGTGGGCAGGGCTCTGTGGCCCCCCCATGCCCTCCCCGGCAGGGAGGGCATTGGTTTAGCCCTGGGGTAGCCCTAAGTCAACCTAGGGCTACCCCACATCTACACTGGCTTAAGTCGACAGTAGTGAGTCGACTTAAGCTTTAGGTCTAATTGAAAGGTGGTGTTATAAAGTCGACTTAATTTTAATTAAGTCGACTTTATTTTCCTTATGTCGACTTAAGCAAGCTGCTGAAGTTGACTTAAGGAAACTGTAGTGTAGATGCAGGGTAAATTAAATCAACTTAAACAAGCTTAAGTCGACTTAATTTACCAGTGTAGATGCAGCCTATGATAGCACGAACAGAGTAGGATTATTTTAACTGACACATAAGTATCAGGAGGACAAACATTTCAGGAGTGTGGTTTTCATGAACATATTCCTATCAAGGAAATACAGGCGAGAGAATTAGAATAAATATGGTATCCAACAGAAAGAGAATGGTCTCTAAATAGAATATTTTAGAATATGAAGTGAAGATCATTTGCTCAATACAGTTTTAATGGATATTATTCAAAACAGCCTGCTTAGCACTGACATGGTACACTGAAAGCCCCATTATAGTGCATTTTGTCTTAATGATGAAAAAGCAGATTAGTACACCCTGACCTTTTGATTCAGTGTAATCCCAAATAAAGTGTCTCATGCATTTTCATCTTTATTATAAGGCTTTGTAAATCTCCAATAGCTCCTGAAACCTAAAACAAAGTGAGGAATAAAAGTAAAGGGAACCTCAACTAGAATGGGGTGGTAATGGTGATTTTTTAAATTTTAATTGTATTTTATTTTTTATTTTTGAGATCATGTCCTGTGTATGATGCAAACTCTAAGAACCAATAATGAAGTTAAGAAATAAGACCTTTAATTTCTATGCTTTGTCACATTCTTGTCTTGCCCTTCATATTATTTTAATGTAATTTTAGTTTTAGTATAAAGTGATTACTTCCTTGTTCTGTTCTAAAGATAATCAGCAATTTCTTTTTTCCAATGGACAGATAGTATTAAAAAACAGGAATGCCAGATATATGTATTAGCTTTGGTCTGTGCTTTTTTTGTGATGGCATTCAGGGGTTTGGAGTATCATAACCTTTTTTGCCAGCTGGGTGGATGGGTTCAGCAGGGAAAAGGAGCGCACCACTAGAAGAAGAGGGGTGGCACAGAAAGAAGAAGAGTGAGAGAAGCATTTTTCAAATTTACTATCAAGATATGAGTACCAGCACTTTTTTTTTTTTTTGAAAACAAGAAAAGCGCTGGTTTGGGTCAATGTCAATTACAGTAACATCATGGTAATTTCATAAATTCTAAAGCCATGAAGGACCATTGTGATCATCTAGTCTGATCTCCTGTAGAATACAGGATATAGAACTTTGCAGAGTGATTTTAAGAGAATAACTTTTAGAAAAAACATCCATTCTTGATTTAAAAATTATTAATGATGGAAAATCCATCATAACCCCTGGTAAATTGTTCCAATAGTTAATTAGTCTCACTGTTAAAAAAATGCATTTTATTTCCAGTCTGAATTTGCCTAGCTTTGACTTCCAGCCAGAAGATTTAAAGTGCATTATTTAAAATTTATTCCCAAATCTAGTTACTTATACATTGCAATTAAGTTACCTCTTAACCTTCCCTTTGTTAATTATATTGAGCTCTGGGGCTATGTCTACACTAGAAAAGTTAAGTCGACCTTATTAAGTTGACTTAACAAAGTTGACTTAACTTCTCTAGTGTAGACATAGCCCCTTGTTGACCTTATTAAGTTGACTTAACTAAGTTGACTTAACTTCTCTAGTGTAGACATAGCCCCTTGTTGACCTTATTAAGTCGACTTAATTGTTTAAGTCAACTTAATAAGGTCGATTTAGGTGCTAATCCCCATCCACACTGGCTTTAAATCGATTTAAGGAGTCGATTTAAGGCTTAAGTCTACCTAAAACCAGATGTTATTGAGTTGACTTAAACTTTCTAAGTCAACTTGAGGAAATGCTTAAGTCAATTTAAGAAAAGTTCAGTGTGGACGTGGCTTTGTTTAGGTTGACTTAAGCCTCCTTAATTCGACCCAAGTTGCCAGTATAGACACACCCCTGGCGTCTATTACTATATGGTATGATTTCTAATCTTTTAATCATTTTTGTGTATGTTTGCTGAACTCTCTCCAATTTCAACATCCTCCTTGAACTGTGGACACCGGAACTAGACAGCGTATTCCAACAGCATTTTAGTTAAAAACAGAGGTAACCTCTCTACTCCTTTTCAAAATCCCCTTATTTATGCATCCAACAATTGTATTAGCCATTTTGGCCACAGTGTTGCTAGGAACTCATATGTTTGTCTGTTTACACCCACATTTTTTTCAGTCACTGTATCCCCATCCTGTAAGTATGGTAACATTCTTTGTTCCTAGATGTGCATTTGTATTTATCCATATTAAATGCTTATTATTTGCTTGCTCCCAGATTACCAAACAACCTATATTGCTCAGTGTTAGTGACCTGTCTTGTTAATTGTTTTATCACTCCCCCAGTATTTGTGTCATTTGCAAACTTGATGAATGATGATTTTGTGTTTTCTTCCCAGTTATTGATAATTTTTTAAAATAGTAGTGGGCCAAAAACAGACGCCTTTGGGATCCCACCAGAAACACATCCCTTCCATGATGATTCCCTGTTTACTGTTACATGTTGGGATCTATTAATTAACCATCTCTGACAGATGATGCCTAGCGCTCCCACTGGAAGAATGTGGCGAAGTATAGAAATGTTGTTAAAGGTCTTATTTCTTAACTCCATTATTGGTTCTTAGAGTTTGCATCATATACAGGACATGATCTCAAAAATAAATAAATCACACTATTCTAGTTGGGGTTTCCTTCACTTTTATTCCTCACTTTGTTTTAGGTTGCAGGAGCTATTAAGAGATTTACAAGGGGGTGCTAGTACCCTGCCTGTTCAGACCTTGAAGAATCATGCTTGGCCTCTGGCCTCCTATAGCACCCCAGTTGCAGTGGGGCCCAACAACCCACCTGGGCTGAGCAGGACATGGTCCTGAAGTTCTCTGGGCATTGCTGGGCTCAAAAGACAGCAATGCTGAGCAGTGAAGCGGTCCTGAAGCTTGTAGCCTATAGACCTAACCTGCTTCCTTGCATACATACTTTTGTAGGTTAAAGTTTCTATATAAGATTAAGCATTTGTTTTATGATAACAAAATAGTACACGCATATATATTTAGTAATGCTGGAATGCAAGAGCCTGCAGGCCACATCCTGCATGAAATCTAAGCACACAGATGTTTAGGACCTGTTGACCCAGAAAAACAATGAGAATCTTCCAAATGCGGTTATGACTTTAGCACCTCAATAATCAGAGGTTATCAACATAGGGGAGCCAGCCAGATTATGTCAAAACAACCTTCACAAGTCCACCACAAAATCCACCAAAAGGGCCAGAAATAGCAATAAGTGTGAAGAACATACTGTCTACAACTATCTGGAAAGAAGGGGGGTATACTCGTAATGTGTCATTAATTCATATTAGCTTCTCAGCCTATAGGAGAAGCGTACCCAAAATCTGGGGGTTACAGAGTTAAGTTTAGACTTCGAAGGAAGATCCATATTGCTTAAGGTATAAAGAAAGAAAACAGTGTTGCCAGAGTATGTTCACCAACTATTCTTTCTTTGATCTTCATCTCTTGTTAGCTAGGATCATTTGTTTTAAAATACTTAAGGTAAGTATTTTCAATAGTCTCAGTCTTATAGCTCTTAGCTCTAGCTCCATCTCCACCCATCCACACTGAAATTGGGCGACCAGACATTTCTCTTAATTGGGTGAGAAGGAAAGGGTGTGAGTATTTTAATTCAAGGCACACAATAGAAATATAGCATAGATGTATCTTAAAATAAGACTCTATTTAAATGGTTATCCATTGTGTTATCCAATTTAATTTGATTTATCCATAGATTCATTTACCTTAATTACTTATCTGCCTATTATTTTAGTTATTTTAATAAAATCTCTAAAATATACATATTTGTTCATTGGCATTAAATATTCCTGTTGTGCATTCCAGGGTTCCTTGCAAAAAACCTCAGTAGCCTGATTCAGTGACTAAGAACCTCATTGACTTCTGATTAAATCTACTGGTGAGCCTCTAATCCTATCCAAATTACTAAATAATCAAAAATCAGGCAACAAGTTCCTCTGAGCATGGCAGGGCTGCCTCCCTCTTGGTGGGTTTCTCTCTCTCCTCTGTTATCGCACCCCACTCTCAGGCCTTTGGCTTTTAAGCTCCACCTCCTGCTAAGGCATGCACAATGGCTATGTCTACACTAGGGAATTAAGGTTGACTTTAAAAAGGTTGACTTTAATAAGTTGACTTTAAGTCGACCTTTTTAAGTCGACTTAGAGATTCCACACTGGGCTCCTAAGTCGACTTGTTTGCTCCAGGGAAAGCCAGCCCCGCACGGGGCTGGCTCTCCCCGGGGCAGCAAGCCCATGAGTGGTCCGGGGCAGAAGGGAGTGCTCCCTTCTGCCCCAGACCACTTGGCTCCCTTCTGCTCAGGACTTCCCACATCCTGGGCAGAAGGGAATTCTCCTAGCCTGGACCACTGGGGTGGACAACTGGACACTGGATAACTTCCTCGGACCCGAGTGGTCCGGGCCAGGAGGAAGAGCCGGAGTACTGCGCTCCAGCTGCCCACTGCTGAGCAGCTGGAGCGGGGATCCCAGCAAGAAGGGTCCCTTGTCCATTCAGGTCCTGACAAGAAGGAAGCCCCATGGTCCCTTGTCCCCGGGACCCGCGCTCCAGCTGCCGCAGCTGGAGCACAGGTCTCGGGGACAAGGGAGTCCCATGGTCCCGACCAGGAGGGAGCACAGGAGACCGCGCTCCCTCCTGGCCACAACCGCTCGGTCCGGCCAGGAGGAAGCCCGGGGCTCCCTTGGCCATCGTCACGCTCCATCTGTCTCTCTAGTCTCCCTCCGGCTAGGAGGGAGTGTGGGGCTTCCTTCTCCCTAGGGTCCGCAGTCCAGCTGCTGATCAGCTGGAGCGTGGGTCCTGGGGAGAAGGAAGAAAGCCCTGCGATCCTTTCTTGCCGGGACCTGAGTGGTCCTGGTGAGAAGGGACCCATGCCTAAGTCGACAAAGTCGACTTAGGGCTACCCCACGTCTACACTGGCTTAAGTCGACTTTGGGGAGTCGACTTAAGCCTTACATCGATTAGGAAGGTGGTGTTAGAAATTCGACTTAATTTTAATTAAGTCGACTTTATTTTCCTTATGTTGACTTAAGCAAGCTGCTTAAGTTGACTTAAGGAAACTGCAGTGTAGATGCAGGGTAAATTAAGTCGACTTAAGCAAGCTTAAGTCGACTTAATTTACCAGTGTAGACGCAGCCTATGTGTGTGGCAGGGAGTGTTCTTCCTTGCCCATAAGGAAGCTAAGAGTTTCCTATTTGGTGGGAGGGACTGGTACAACCCTTTACACCATCTTTAAATCCATATAATTTGTACCATGTTAAATTTATACTGTTCTGATCCTTTAATCATAATGTAATGCAATAGCAAGTCATACGCCTTACAGAAGTCTAAGTATATTACATCAACATTGCCATCTTTATCAGCCAACTTGTAATCTCATCCAAAAAGTATATCAAGTTAGTTTGATAGGGTCTATTTTCCATAAACCCATGTTGATCAGTATTAATTATGTTACCCTCTTTTAATTCTTTATTAATGGAGTCCCATTTCAGCCACGCCATTATCTTGCCCAAGATTAATTTCAGACTAATCGGACTATAATTGCATGGGTCATCCCATTTTAAAATAGTGGCACGATATGAGCTTTCTTCCAGTATTTGGAACTTCCCTGATGTTCCAAGACTTCTTTAAATTCAGCATCCACAGTCCATCAAACTCCTCAGCTAATTGTAGAAACACAACTTTATTACTAACAAGTATTAGCTAAATTTAAAATAGAAGCCCCCATGCATAGATATAGATCCTTACACCTAAATCACCAGCTTAAATCACTCTAGGAAATGGGTGCCTAAAGACTTCTGAGGATCGGGAACTAAGTATGCATATCACAACAAACATTATTATAGTTAGACCATCTGACGAAGTGGGATTTTCTTCCACGAAAGCTCATGCGATAAATAAATCTGTTAGTCTTTAAAAGTGCCACAGGACTCTGTTGTCTTTCTACAATAGACTAACACGGCTACCCCTTTGGAATTATTATAGTTGACACTCATTCACATCCAAAACAAGGTGGATCTAAGAAGATTTTTAAGACTTCTCAACAAACAAGGGAATGAGTTTCTACAGGTGTCTGGCTGGCTGAGTTCCTGTTGAAATGATTACTTTGATGCTACCAGGATTTTTTTGTGTATTATTAAGGCTGTGTTAGGGCACAAAGATATGGATTTGGGGTATTTTTTAAGCATTTATATTTAAAAGCTTAGTACCCTGTATATAATTCAAAGTACTCTATTCAGTTGCCATGAACTTAGGTGTTAAAACCCTTTGTTGTTGTTATTTGTATGATAGTAGCACTTAGGGTGTGTCTACATTGCAACTGGCAGGTATGATTCCCTGCCGTATAGACAGACACACACTCATTCCACATAAGCTAGCATGATAAAAAGACTAGTGTGGCTACTGTGGCATGGGCTAGACACCCAAGTCCAAACAAGACAGTCCCAGCTTCAGTGCAGACATACCTGAATACAAGCCTGCCTGATCTTCAAGTCAAAGCTCAGGTGGCTAGGCCAAGCCAGCACCTGTGTGGCACTGTCCAGACTACTATTTTTAGTGCAGTACTTGAACTAAGCTATTTAGCTGACCTACTAGGGTATGTCTATGCTGCATTGTAAACCAAGGTCGGTGGGGCCCGGATTTATAGACTCCATGTTTTTAAGCCCATGCTTGAGCATCTACTCTGCCATTTAACCACATCCATACCACACTGCATAGACCTTCTGACTTGGGTCTGCAGCTTGACCTGCTTCTATATTGCATAATGACAGGACTTACACCTGAATCAAAATGGGACTAAAGCTTTGACCAGCCTGGTGTTGGGACTTGGGTAGACATATTCCTTAGAGGCCACCACTGAGATTGAGATGTTATTGTGCTGATACAAATACATAGTAAGACTTTTTTTTTTTTGCTCTTTGAGAGCTTACAATCTAAATAAACAAGATGGACAGAGGGTGGAAAGGCATTACTTTAATACCAGTTTTACATAACTGGTTCTGAGTCAGAGGGAAATTATGTAATGTGCCCAATGTTAAATAACAATTCTGTAGTATAGTCAAAATATGATTCCAAATTTAATTCTTAGTCCAGGATAACTACTGCATAATTATCCTTGAAATTAGCTACCAAGCTGTAAAGAATTCAGGCATGTGTGTTTGACCCTGTGAGAAGAAGAGGATTTGAAAAGACAACGAAAGAAGAATGGGTGGAACCCTCCCAATAGCCAAGCGTAAAAGGAATTCAACTACAGGTTATGATGTATAACTTCTTTTGAGTTGCCAGTAAAGCTAAATCAAAGGAAGTAGTAGATTTAAACATGAGCCCCCCTTGTAATGTCCATTGAAATGCATGGGAGTCTTTTATTGCCAATCTTTTGTTGGACTGGGACTTATCTCAAGGTCTGCATGTTTTGTCAAAGATAGGTTAGGGATTCAGCCCATCAGAAACCCAGTATCAAAGACTATAGAATGAATGGGCAATAAGACTGAACTACTAATCATCTCTATAAATCAGGTAAGAGGACATGGGAGGAATTGTGCACTTCTATTGCCCATATTTTTATATGTTCTGTGGAGAAATGAAGGATCTCTGTCAGTGCGGTACCTGTCATCAGTAATATATTTACTCTAAACATTTAAATGGCAGCAAAAACTGTAGAGCTTCCTTGAACATATCTTTATAATCCAATAGAGAGACTGTGACCAAGTTTTAGAACTACCTCCTTGCCAAAGTAGAATAACTACAAGAATTACCTGCATAGAGCCATTGTTAGAGGTTTTCTAAAAACGCTCTAATACTTTTGATCCTTAAGAATTACCTGAAACCAAGAATATCTCAGCACACTCATGAGTAAATTCAATGTAGAAATTGTCAGAGAATATCGTTTAAAAAAACTCTCATTCTTTTGAACTCAAAAGTATACTTTTAGTTCTTATATTTTGAAGAAACTCTACATTTCCCCATTACCTCACCTTTGCCTCTACTATATGTTATTAGTATCTTACACCCAGGCACTTCTGACTCCATGAATTACTGCAATTTAAAAATGTAACAATCTATATTCTATACTTAACATAAACATATAAAACAAAACAGTAAGATATTGTTGCTATTTCAAATGTTTTAAAAGGCATGTCAATGTAAATTAATGGGAAGGTAATTATCATAGATAAGTGATTGAGTCCTGGACTAAGCAGCATAGGCTACATATATAAAATATAAAAATTGGTACATTACTCTCATGGACATTTATTAAGTGGATCTAAAAGTAAGACTACTGAAATGTTTATAGCAAATCTCTCTCTCTCTCTCTCTCTCTCTCTCTCTCTCTCTCTCTCTCTCTAAGAAAAAAATGTTTTTCTTACTAAAGGACACTTGAAAATTTCACAGAGCACTTATATTTAACCTTTATACATTAAAACAAAACAAAAACAAAACCCACCAATCACACCTTTTTGTTCTGTTCTCTGAGGAGCCTTGAAGTGAGAGCATGGAGATCCACCATTTCCCTTCATGACTGGCATCCAGGCCTGAGCAGAGTCCTGTAAATGACTCATCATGTCACCTAATATCAAATGACATACTGAAACCTCAAAACATATTCCTAAAAGGAATCATTTTACCAACAAATTATATGCCAAAACCTTGATCCAATCAAGATTTCTGACCACTGTCAGTCATTCAGTATCTGTCAGTTCAAATGTATTTTGTCCTTGTGATGATTTAGATCCATACGACCATCTGAAATATACTGAAAAATGTTACTAGACTTCAGAAAAGAGAAAAACAGAATTGCTAAGTTGCAGATATAATACTAACATATTAAGTATTAGTCATGCTGAATGTTGTTTGATGTAGACTACAGTAACAACTTCTTTTCTCTCTCTTTTGAAAATGAACGACCAAATTAAAGAAAATAAGATACAGTTCCCCAGGCTTCCCACTAGCAACAACGGTTATGAAAACTGCAAAAGAGAGGACTTGCTGATTATTGGGAGATAAAGAAAGAGTATAAGAGGACATATCATGCTTGTAAGATTGCTGACTGTTGCTGTTCCTCATCTGGGTTAAACTTTTAGTTTTATTAGCCTTGAGGATCATGTGTTCAACTCACAGATAATAGCCTGAAGAAACCCGCCAATCCACTCCATCCAGAGCCTAATAGTGAAACTCATGCCTCTTGACATGAAATAATAATCCACCTCTATGGAAAAATCTATTTCAATATACTCTTCCATAAAAGAAAGAAAATATCCCACTTCAAACATGTTTTACATTTTTCTAGGGAACTGCTGTGTGGATTCATGAAAGTATCTACCACTGTTAGTAGTTTTTCTGGATAAGAATAATTCTACAATACATATGTATTCAAAATGGCAGAGGACTAAGCTTAGTACAGCTATGATTCTTCCAAGTCTTAAAATGATGAGTCTAAATTAATTTTCATAATTAATCTCACAATTTTGTGAGAGCAAGATAAAAATGTCACTTGAAAAAGTTAAAGTAAAGTAACTTATAGTAAGGTTGAATAAAATATCAAATAAGAAACATGTGCTGGACTTGTTATATGTGTAGAGCATTTTACACAGCATTATTCTGTGTGCACTGGTACCAGAATATCAAATGGATAACTGAATGTAGCTACTATCTACAGTTTCTAATGATGATGCAGGAGCCTGGGAAGCAAACAGCATATAATGACTTTCCTGAAGAAAAAAAAATAAAGGTTGCTAGTCTTAAAGAGAATCACCACAGAAGATGGATAAGTGCTTAGAGATGTTTAGCTTCATATGACAATGATCTCATTTCTCTCTGAGATCTTGCCCTTAGATGATTCAATCACTCTTTCCAAAGGCGACAAATATGGAGCGAAATACAGTTACAGTAAACTGCTTTAGGTTAAAATACTAAAATCTTGTAATAGTTATTTTAATGTAATTAACAATACTTTGCACTGGCTTATTTGGATAAGAAGGGTTTTTTTGTTGTTTTTTGTTTTTTCTTTTAATCTAATATATCCATAATGTTAATATAAAAAAATTCCTCTTGTAATATTTAAAACAGTTTCTTCAATTACATTTTTTTCCTCTCTCTTGGAGTTAAGCTAGTTATTTTTTTTCATATCAAATTCTAAACTTGTAGTCTGTGACTGTCAATCAGCACAGCTAAGAAAATGTACAAATTGGAAAGCTGCTAATTTGGGGCAATTATATGCTTTCTTAATTACTGATTTGAATAAATCAAGATACAGTAATTTGTACGCTGTGGGTGGGAATATGCTATATTTCTATCCAACTGTTTTTGCTACTTCATATAACATTAATATTAATGAATTTTGATAACTAGAATTCATTTCTTTTACTAAATTGACATTCAATTAACAAAGAATATCATCATTTTTAGTCTCAGAATGGAACAACTACTATAAATTAATCAGAGACCTCTAATAAATCTAATATAGTTATGGGGTAGAGCTGACATCTAATATTTCTCTACATGTACAAGTCATTCAGTCTTCATTTGGTAAAATGGCACCAACTATAGACACTTTACTACAATTTTTCAAGTTTTCAGCAATGGGCAGCTGTGTTGTTTGTTTGTTTTGTTTTTCTTCATCCTTTCTTGAGGATGACAGCAACATAATGGGAATTTGATAACCAGCATCGCAATAGAGGACACGATATTACATTAATGCACAATAAGATCCAAATCCTGTTCACGTTACTTTACAGAAACAGTTGTAGATCCATTGGAATTAATGAGACTAGTCTCCTTAATAAAATATGGATTTCCATCAATTGTTACGAAATTGTTCAGCAAACACAGTGCACAAATCATAGAATCATAGAGTCTTAGGGTTGGAATGGACCTCATGAGTTCATCTAGTCCAATCACCTGCTAAAAGCTGGACCACTCCCACTAAATCATCCCAGCCAGGGTTTGGTCTAACCGGACCTTAAATGTTTCCAAATACGGAGATTCCATCACCTCCCTAGGTAACCCATTCCAATTCTTCACCACCCCCCTAGTGAGAAAGTTTCTCCTAATATCCAATCTCGACTTCCCCACCTGCAACTTGAAACCATTGCTCATTGTTCTGTCCTCTGTTACTATTGAGAACAGCCTAGCTCCCTCCTCTTTGGAGCACCCTTTTAAGCAGTTGAAGGTTGCTATCAAATCCCCCTTCAGTCTTCTCTTCTACAGACTAAATAAGCCTAGTTCCTTCAGTCTCTCCTCATAAGTCATGTGCCCCAGCCCCCTAATAATTTTTGTTGCCCTCCGCTGGACTTTTTCTAATTTCAACATCCTTCCTGTAGTGGGGATCCCAAAACTGGACACAGTATTCAGATGTGGCCTCACCAGTGCTGAATACAGAAGAATAATCACATCCCTCGATTTGCTGGCAACACTCCTACTGATGCAGCCCAATATACCATTGGCTTTTTTGGCAAAAAGAGCACACTGTTGACTTATATCCAGCTTCCGTCCACCATAAGCCTCAGGTCCTTTTCTACAGTGCTGCTACTTAGCCGATCGGTCCCCAGCCTGTAGCAGTACATGGGATTTTTCTGTCCTAAGTGCAGGACTTTGCACTTGTCCTTGTTGAACCTGGTTGAGATTTCTTTTGGCCCTGTGTTCCAATTTGTCTAGATCTCCCTGAATCCTGTCCCTGCCCTTCAGTGTGTTTACCATTCCCCCCAGCTTGATGTAATCCGCAAACGTACTGAGCGTACAATTAGTGATTAAAGTGTAATTTGACGGGCCCCGGAATCCTCCTAATCTCCGGGCCCACTTCCTGTATTGTCTGCGCCCCCTTCATGCATGTGCAGGCCCTAGCCCAGGTAGGCATTTGCAACTACTTCTCATTACCACATGCATCGGTTATCACTCCATAAAAATATTTATAATTTTATATGGTGTTTATGTCTATAGCAATTATTGTCACAAACTAGCAAACACTGCATAACACAATAAGTATAGTGATTAACAACGGTGGGGCATGGGACCTGCCAGCAGCCAGGGTAGGGATGAACATTTGCTCTGCTGGATTTTTGTATTTTTAGAGGCCCTGGAACCCTGACTCCTCTAGAACTGCGTTCAGGTGCATTCCCCCTTATTTTAACCCCTGTGTGCAATCTATCCCATCATCCAGATCATTAATGAAGATGTTGAACAGAACCAGCTCCAAGACCGACCCCTAGGGCATTTTGTTCATTTCTGGTTGCCAACTAGACATTGAGCCATTGATTCCTACCCCCTGAGCCCGATGATCTAGCTAGTTTTCTATCTACCTTACGGTCCATTCATCCAAGCCATACTTCCTTAACTTTCTGACAAAAATGCTGTGGGAAACTGTATCGAATCCTTGCTAAAGTTGAGTAACTGTGTGTTTCATAGTTTTGCAAAAAGTTATTAGAGTGCAACATTTTACAATAAAATTTTGCAAATTTAGGATCCAGTCCCACTGTAATTTATGCATGTGAGTAATTTCATTTGAGTAGCCCTTTTGAAGTTAGTAGGTCTCCTTGCATCATTAGCATTATTCATGTGCTTTGTATGATCAGGTCCTTATTTTAGGCAAAAAGCCCTCTCTTCTTGATAAGTCAACTTATTTTTTGGCTAGAACTATGAGACCTTCTGCTACATTTTTTCACTGTCAAGTAGAGCTGGGAAAATTTCTTTTCTTTTCTTTTCTTTTCTTTTCTTTTCTTTTCTTTTCTTT
>ML686006.1:3750611-3834854 GCA_007922175.1 Pelusios castaneus | reverse complement strand
TTTCTTTTCTTTTCTTTTCTTTTCTTTTCTTTTCTTTTCTTTTCTTTTCTTAGATTAACCCAAATAAAAACATTTCTAATATTTTAGCAAATAATTTTTTTTAAAAGAAACCTTTATTTTTGGACAGTTTGAAATTAAATATTTTATTTTGATTGCTTTTTTTGGATTTTTTTTTAAATGAAATTTTTCAATAAACATGTGGGAAAGTCTAAAACAAACCATCTTCCTGAAATGACATTTCTGATTTCTTTTTAACCAAAGCAGTTCACTCAAACTGACCCAAATTTGCATATAGTTTTGATTAATCTGGAAGATGCATTATTGTTTTATCAGACAAAAGGTTTTGTATGAAAAAAATATTTAGCTCCAGTTTCAAGTGTTTTTTATGAAACGCTGGATTTTGAAAAGTGTTTTTGAGATTTTTTTTCCAAGCAATAATATTCCACTATTTCTGCAAGTTAAAACCTGGCATATGTCTGGGCATGCAAAACTGTGAATTTGTCCAAAACAGATATATGCCATTTTGCAAAGAAATTTCACCATTCCACCTGAACAATATCAAATATGACTTCCTATGTCCTTTACCACCTCTTCACGTTAACTGGGAGACAGAATTCCTCATTACTCCATAAGAAGAGAGCTGGTTAAGCATTTCTTTATTTCACCCTCTCTTTTCTGCTGTCCTTAGTTGCTGCAGAATAAGATTTTAACCAGAAAACTCTGGACTACTGCAAAAATCTTTTTTGCCTAGATTTCAAATTCTGAAGAGTGGTGGAGATGTCAACCTTTTCCAGCATCATCTTATATTCCTTCA
The DNA here is from genome assembly GCA_007922175.1 of Pelusios castaneus. Taxonomy (NCBI): domain Eukaryota; kingdom Metazoa; phylum Chordata; order Testudines; family Pelomedusidae; genus Pelusios; species Pelusios castaneus. Next base: position 3,834,040 of record ML686006.1, on the reverse strand, counting down.
TGTTGCGATAAAATGTTTCCAGTGTGGAAAGGAATATATAACCTTATTTGCTCTATCTTAATCGGCATATCCTGTCAATAGCATACAGATTAGATATTTTGTTTATATCTAAGAAATTTAAGGCTAACCTTTTAATGAAGAGAGCTACAAAAATAAACATACAGCAATCCTATCCACAAACTATAAACAAACAACTACCCCCCCTCCCCTTGCCTTTGTACATGTAAGGGTAATTTTTCTTTTTCTCTCTCTTTTTTTTTTTGTTTTGTATAAAATGGATAGAAGTGTAAGAACAGTGGGACTATAGATTAGCAAAAATATCCATTTGTGTCCAAGAGTAAATATGTTGATGAGTATTTTGAATTAACACACATATTTGTATCCTCACATCCCACCTGCATGTGATAATGTGGCCCCTTGTACTCAATCCAAGAAAGTACCACAGTTCACTGAGGTATGAAATCTGCACAATACATGTGACCCTCCCTGTGTTACAAGACTCACAGCCCTTTGGGATGTATGAAATGAGAAAAATCTGGGGTTGTGCAATAAGCCAACCTTTTCTAGGACAAAGATGACCTACTACATAAGTGAGGGAAGAAACAAATATTTTTGCACATACCTGGAAATATTGGAGCTATTCTAAGGGTGAGAATTTCTATAACTGATCTCCCTATATCTCATGGTTTAGACTTTAGATATTTATGCTTTACAAAAGAATCTTTAAAAAGAGAAAAAGAAATCATGGACATTAAATCTTAGAAATCAGAGGATAAATGGACCACTTAAACCAATCAGGATTTTTTACTCTCGCTCTATTATATTTATTTTCGAGGTACATTATACCAACTGTTCTTTCTTTCAGTAAACCACTAAATGTTGCTTGAGGCAGGATACCAGTTGAAATGGTATGAGCCAGTGTGGCAAATCAATTCCCAAGATATTTAATAATCTAATTTGGGGGGGAGGGGGGTCACAGCAAAACCCCTATGTTTACACAGACATTAGCAGATGCCGGAGTCAGTTGAGAGTGGGTTTTCTACCTACAGAAAAAGTGCAAAGGAGTGGTGTAAGCTGTATTAGTTATATGATAAGTGAACAAATTGTAAGTGGTAGAGAGTATTGCTGTTCCTTTGTTCAGTTTTTATATATATTTCCTATGTTCTTATATATTTGAATGTGTGTGAAGGGTACATAAGTTTTGGATGGGCACATTTTGACGCTGAGCTTTACCAAAAGAGTGAAATCTCAATAAAGAGGGAAACTTGTATTTAGACAAAACCAGGGATTTCAATCAGTACTAATAACAATAATATCCCTGATCTGCTGGCTGTCCATGGGTAGCCTCCCAAAATACAAATAAACCATGGTATGTTGCAAAGAATGTATAGAGGAAGGCTGGGGATTGGGTCTGTAGATGATCACAGTGAACATAAATCATGGTAATCAAAGACACAGAAGGAAGAGTTAGGATTATAGAAGAACTTGCAACAGCCACTTACTATTTCAGCAAACGAATATAAATGTTTTCTGGCCAAAACGGTTGCTGGTTTTCCTCCCACCACCCCCTACTGCCTTCCACCAGATACAAAGCAGATAAAAAGCAAGAAAGAAAATGAGAATGAGAGTAGTCCGGAGCACATTGGACAAGATGCGAATCATCATGAAAAAAATCATTGCCATTTTTCCTAAAGAGAAAATTGCACTACTGGTTATACATTACCTGTGAAAAATAGAGGACTTCAGACTCCTGGGCTATCAAATTGACACATTTTCTGAGTACTAAATCTAACACAGTTTTTCTTTTTTAAGAGAGCTCTGTGTATCCTTGTTAAACTCTCAGGGACACTCAAGGGCATGGCTTATCCGTAAAAGTAATAGATCCCAAACTTGACTACTCAGAAAAGAATGAAAAAGACATACCTTGGTATGTTATGGGTCATAAGAATTGGAATAAAAAAGAGATACATCAAAAAGTGAGCTGCACAGTAAAAAATGTTTAAATATCAAATAACATCCAAATGGACTGTAGTAAGGCAGTGTGGCCAGTTCCCGAGCAAGAGAGGAAGTGGTCACTCTCTGTCCCACAGCAGGTAGAGGCAGGCTGGGCAAGCCCTTCAAACTAGTAGTTGAAAGACAAGACAGAAAGTATTAAAAGTAACCCCTCTAGCTCAGTGGATGGAGAGCTGAGAAAGAAGCCACAAGTGTCCTACTGTTTGCAGGCCTCCAGCCCTGCTCCCAGCCAAGTGGTGCCCTGACCCTGAGGCAGACCAATAATTGGACTGGAGAGGAGCTGTTGAAGTTGCCAGTGCCTGAATATCCTGATGAGGCAGAGGACCACTGGACAATAAAGCCCCTCCCTGGATCATGGTAGGAAGTAGCCCAGGGAAATCAGACTTTAGTCCGGTTCTTGCTATGAGCGTTTGCATCAATGTGTTTCAATGGGATCCCTGCTGACCCAGTCGCAGAGATCTCTGTCATTTTTAGGGGCCTAGGCAGGGAGCTGGTGGAGTAAGGTGGGTCCAAGTCTATATACCATCTCCTTCCAACCCTCCCACCACCCCCCTAGGTGGCAAATTTCCCACCATAGGCCAGTGTTTCCATATAACTGTGCCCTATTTGAGCGCTAAAGTTCTAGACTGCTTGTTTTCTCTCCCATCTGAGGGCCTGAGCTCCCAAAATTGTTTGTTGCTCCACTCTACCTGAGGGCCTAACCAACATAGGCTTCTTATTTGTTCTTCACAATCTAGAAGTCAGAGGTACCTAGTCTGCTTTTGTTGCTCTGCCCCACTAAAACAATTTACGCCTTGACACTTAATTGGTTAGTTTCCCTGCCAAAAGACTGTGATCCAGGTGATATAGTGATGCATTATAGTATGGCCTCCCTCCAGGCCAGACCATCACTTCACAACAAAGACATATCATACAGACAAATGAGAAAAGCTAGAGGTGAAATCTTGGCTGTATTGAAATCAGTGGCAACTGTCTGTTTCAAGACACATAATTTTACATCATAAATTTAACATTTTGACTTAGTTGAAAGCAGATCTCGTTTTAATATGTGTGGAACAGCAGTCTGTACAATATTTTGTATAATAACAGATATAATACATCACAAAAGTTTCTGTCATCTGGTGCATAAGGTTTATGTGCTCTGTTGAACAGTTGCTGTATTTCACCTCAGATATGCTTGTATTTCAGTGGTGTGTGACGTGATTTCTATTAATTTACTGCTGTGATTAGAATTCATGTTTGATTTGGTGGCGGAAAAGTGCTATAGATGTGCAATTGAAGATATTAATTGTTATAATCATAGCTAGGCATCAATATAAGTTTTAATAGACTAAATAATGTACAGATATTATATGACTTCATCAGCTGACTTGTCTTGAAGGCAGTCTTATTTACATAATTAAGATTTTCATCACAATATTAGGCCCTGAACATGCCAACACTTATGCAAACTTGTAACTTCAGTCATGTGAGATGTCCATTGTGTTTTAAAATACTTCATTAGGATCAGAGCACTGTAGGACTGGAAGGGACCTCAAGAAGTCAAGGCCTGTCCCCCATGCTGAGGCATGAGTTAGGATACTGCAACAGATATTTGTCCAACCTATTTTTTAAAAGACTCCAATGACAGGGATTCCACAACCTACCCTGGAAGCCTTTTCCAAAGCTGAACTATCCTTATTGTTAGAAAGTTTGTTGTTGTTTGTTTGTCCCCCCCCCACCCCCCAATATGTCACTTATATCTCCCTTCCTGCACATGAGGCTCATAACTTCATGTCATATCTTCAGTGGACATAGAAAACAATGTTAAACATGCCTTGATTTTCAAACCTTCTTCAAAGGTCAGGTTTTCTAAGTCTTTTTATCATTTCTGTTGCTCTCCTCTGCACTTTTTGTAATTATTTTACAACATTCCTAAAGTGTAGTGTCCAGAACTAGGAACAGTATACCAGCTGAGGCCTCACCCAATCTGAGTAGAGTAGGGCAATTGTCTCCCATGTCTAACATACAATGCTTCTGTTAATATACCCCAGAGTTATATTAGTCTTTTTTGCAAATGCATCACATTGTTGATTCATATTCAGCTTGTGATCCACTATAAACCTCAGATTCTTTTTAGCAGTGCTACCATGTCTCCAGTTATTTTTCATTTTGTAACTGTGCATTTGATTTTTTTCTCCTGGGCAAAGTGCAGCTTGTCCCCACTGAATTTCATCTTATTGAACTCAGACTAGTCCTCCAATTTTTTAAGGTCATTTTGAATTCTAAGCCTGTCCTCCCTGCTACCTTGATGTAATTTGTAAATTTTATAAACACACTATCCATGCCTTCATCCAACTCATTAATGAAAATATTGAATAGTACCAGATCCAGAAGTGACCCCCCTGAAGGTCCCCCACTAAATATGCCCTCCCAGGTTGACAGTAAATCATTAATAACTACCCTTTGAGTATGGTCTTTCAAGCAGTTGTGAGTATACCTTATAGTAATTTCATCTAGTTTTCATTTCCCTAGTTTGTTTTTGAGAATATCATGTGAGACTATGTTAAAAGACTTAATAAAAACCAAAATATATCACGTCAGCTGCTATCCACTAGGCCAATAATCCTGTCAAAAAGAGAATTTAAATTAGTCTGGAATGATTTGTTCTTGATAAATCCATGCTGGCTATTCCTTACAAACTTATTATCCTCTTGTGGTGACAAATTGATTCTTTACTCCTTTGTTCCAGTATCCTTCCAGATATCGAATTTATGATGACTGGTCTATAATTCCTCAAGTTCTCTGTGTTCTCCCTTTTAAATATAGGTACTATGTTTACCCTTCTTCAGTCCTCTGGGACCTTACCTATGACTTCTCAAAGACAATTGCCAATGGTTCTGAGATTGCTTCAGCTAACTCCTTAAGTACCCTAGGATGCATTTCATTAGACCCTGAAAATTTTGATACATTTAACTTATCTACAAATTCTTTAATCCATTCTTCCATATTTTGTCTTGTAATCCCTCTGTTGTTAATAGTATTGCATTGAGTATCCGGTCACAATTAAACTTTTTTATTGAACAATAAAGCAAAATAGGCATTAAACTGTTCAGACTTCTTTATGACATTGTTATTAGAACTCCTTCTCCATTAAGTAGTAGACCTACACTTTCTTTTATTTTTCTTTTCCTCCTAAGGCATTTTTAGAATCTCCTATTTATTTATTTATTTAGTCTCCCTTGCTAGGTGTAACTGATTTTGTGCCTTAGCCTTTCTGATTGTGTCTCTATATTTTAATTCATCTTTAGCATTTTTTTTTTCATTTTTCTAGATTTATTTTAATATTCTTTTCAGATTTCAAGTCATTAAACTGTGCCTGGTGGAGCCTTTTTGTCGTCTTACTGTTTTTTCTATCTTTCCTTTGTATCGGGATAGTTTGCTCTTTTGTCGTTAATATTGTCTTTTTGAGAAACTTCCAGCTCCCCATAACTCCTTTTATCCTTAGATTTTCTTCCAGTGGAACACTACGTAACAGTTCCCTGATTTTGTTAAAGTCTGCACATTTTGAAGTCCATCCTTTGTGCTCCTTACTTTCTATGAAATCTACTATTTTATGATTACTTTGACTCAAATTCCTTTCCACATTCAGATTTGCAACATGTTTCTTCTTGTTTGTCAGAATGAAATCTAAAATAGCCATTCCTCGAGTTACTTCCTCCACTTTCTGAAACAAATACTTTCCAAGAACTTATTGGACATTCTGAGTTTCCATATTATTTTCCAGTAAATGTCTGGGTAGTTAAAGTCCCCCTGTGATATGGTGCTGGGTGGTGAACCCCTGGTTAGCACCCTGCCTGCTACCTTAGCTAGCTCAGGTGTAGCAGAACAAGTAGCTGGGCTGGGGCTTGATTTTTGAGGGGAGGCAGCTGTGGGTATTTACAGGAAGAGCAGCCTTTTAGGGGTTTGACTAGGCAATGAGCTACAGCAGCCCTGATGACCCAGCAGGCTTTATAAGCCAGGCCCCAGTGGGGTGGGAGGGGGAGGGAAGCACAATGCAGAGATATTGCCTGTCTTCTTGGACCCTGACCTGTCCTAACATTGGCTAGCCCTGACAAAATACTTTGTGGTAGTGGGAGCTTCTTGCACTTTTTAAACAAATCATAGGTGACTTTAACTTGGAGGATCCCTAAGTCTTTTGTGGTCCGGAGGGGGTGTGAAGAGGGAATTGGTGGGTAGATGTTGTGCTACAAGTGGGGGCTTGTACAAGGTCTGTTCTAGCCTGACTGAAAGTTTGTAGCCTAAAGATGGACAAAACTTTCCAGTGGGTGGTGAAGCAGCAGAAGATGATGGGAAAGGTCATCCAAAGCCTCCAGGAATTGCACCAGCTAGAAAGATAGACTGTATTGACCTGGCAGGTGTGTCAGAAGAAAGCCCTGCAAGATTTTATAAAAGGACAAGGCAGGGTTCAGCAACAGCACCTACAGAGACTGGTGAATCATGAAGCAGAGTGAGATGCCTGAATGCTGGGACTAGAACTTTGTAAACCGGTGGACAATCTGGATATGATTCTTGGCTCCTTTGAATGGATAGCCATTAGGGCTATGTGGGACAAGGTGACCTGGACCCTGCAATTGGTGCCCTATTTGGAAGGGAAGGTCCAAGCTGCCTACATGACTCTGAGCCAGGGGCAGGCCTGGAACTATGAGACAGTGAAGGTGGTCACCCTGTACTGGATACGGCTATCCATGGAGCACTACCACCAGAAACTTCAGGCAGTGAGGTTGATGGGAAATCTTCAGCCTTCAGCATTTGACTGAAGATTGATAGAGTGGGCCACCTGGTGGCTGTGGCCCTCCATCTGGACAGTGGATGAGGTTATGGACAGCGTGGTCCTGGAGCAGTTTTTACAAAGACTCCTGGACGAAGTACAGATCTGGGCAAGGCAACACCAGTTTGATATGGTAGAGACAAGAGTACAGCTGATGGAGGAATCTATAGAAGCAGATGTCTCCAGAAGGGCAGTAAGCCTGGTAGATGTCCTAAGGCTGGGAAAAAGTGTAGAGAATCCCTACCTGGAAGGGCTCTGGAAAAGAATTGGGGCAACTGGGGAGTCCACACAGACACCTGGGCAACCATCTGCTGGCAATGTAAGCAAGACATAAACAATAGGAGTGCTTGGAGATGGACTGTGCACTGGGTAAAATTTGTGGTTAGACTAAAGTGATTGGGGAGAGGTTGGCAAGAAATGTGTCCACCATATCTGAGAGTGGGGAGAAAATCCTGCAGGAGTTTGGTGGACAGAGGGGCCTGGTGAAGCCATAATGGAAGATCCCTTTCATGGAGCTTAATGTGAAATGTCTCCAATGGGAAATGAGGAGGTACCTGTTGGCTCAGGTGCCTCTGGGGGTCTGGAACTGCTTTCAGTGGAAACAAATAGCAGTAATGGAGGGTCCTAACCAGTGGTGGACAAAGACTGGGAGCCCTTCTGAACAAGAAAGAAGGGTGGGAATAGAGAACCCACTCAGGGTTCACAATTGACTGCATCATCTGTAAACAATTAAACAGCCTGCTTATGATCTGAAAATATTAAAAATATTGAGTACTTCTTGGAGAGGGGAAGTATAGTACATTACATATTACTAAAAATATGGGCCAGAATCATAACTGATGTGGATGAGAATAGTTGCTTTGGTTTCAATGCAACTACATTGACTTAGAGCAGCTAATCATTTGACCCAATATCTTTAGCCTTAGTTAGAACTGAAATGCAGTAGGGGCTAAGTCTTGGTAAAAGGGATAGTCTTGAAGTTAAGACACTAGACTAGGATTCAGAAGAACTGGGTTAAATTCCTAGCCCTGCCACACAGAGGTTATTTAATCTCCTTGGGTGAAATTCACTCCCTTGCAGTAGTACAGCAACAGATTTCTGCATCACTTAACTCCTATTTTAAGGATTTAAGTAGTTTATTGGCTTAGGGATTATGCTCTGCATGAGACTGAATTTTATCCTCTGTGTCCCAGTTCCTCCACACTGTAATGTTGGAATAATGTTCTTCTCTGCACATTAAACCCAACAACTGAAACTAGACTAAAGCATTACAGCTCCCAGGAGACTAGACTATACGTGCCACAGGCAGAAGATAGGTTGGGCAAAGGTACACCAGTGCTTGAGGCCTGCACAGTGGTAGGGAAATGATTAAATGAGATACAAATTAGCAGGTGACCTGCACCCACACTTTGCAGAGGAATGTGGGGAAAAAAGCCCACAATAACCCCAGGGTCACTGCCAACCTAATCTGGGGGAAAAAATCCTTACAAACCCCCACATAAAACAATCAACTACAAGTGAACATGTAAGCAAGAACCCGAGAAAGGGAAAGCTTGAAACAATCTCAGAGCCCTGGTCCACCCCACCCAATGTCCGATCTCTATCTATGACCATCCCTTATATGTCAGAGGAAGGAGATTTAAATTTAAAAAAAAAAAAAAAACTCTGAGAAAACATAGTGTGTTGGGGGAATCCCTTCCTAAGTGCTGCCAATGGCCAGCTGAAACCCTGAAGCATGAGTATCAAGAACATAAGATGCAAACTAGAAATGATCATCAGGGCTGTTGAGTTTTGTCCCCCACTACCACAAGAAACTGAATCATACAATTGCTTTCATAACCTTGTTCAGTTCTGGAATGGTATCTCTGTGTAAAAATGATTTAATCAGTGATACAAAGCCTGACCAATCAATCCTCGGGATATCTATAATATAACAGTGAGTGTGGAGTATTGAATACCTTCATTTTGCTTTAATATACAAAATCACTGGTGCTGGACCATTTATGAACTATACCTCACATACATGCCTTTTAGCCTAAAGTAATGTAATGCAATGTATTTCCCCTTTCAAGCAGTAGCACTGCTTGAACTTTTGTGATTCTCACCAGTTTAAATATTCTCTGTCTTCCCTGAGAACAATTCAAGGCCATCAGATAATGTGGCAGACATTCATTTTGCAAAAACGCCACATGGCTCAGTATCAGAAAGATGGAAGATCTAGCGCAAGAAGCACTCTTGACATTTCTTAAAACAACTCACAGCTGATTTTTTCCTTGAAATGAATGTGCTGCCTCTCTTGACTCCTTTCTTACTGATTTTCCCTTTACACTGAAATCAATTTGATTAAAAAAACAAACAAACCAACTACACTTTGTCAGGAACACTGTAATTTCCACCTAGAGTTTTCCAGCTCATGGAAATTGAGCCTCAGCCTCTAATGGGCCCTACCAAAAGGATTATACCCAACCTGGCTACTTCCAAAGTCCTCTGACCTCATTTCCAGAATGCTTTGATGGAGACAGAGAAACTCAGAACTCCTGCTGGAGCCAATGTGAAGGTATCTGCAATCTAGACAAGAAGGTCCCTAGGCCAAGGAGAAACCAGGGCTGCAACAGCTCTGGGAGAGGGGAGAGCCTGACATTACACAAAGGAGAGAGAGCTTAGTTTCAGTTTCAGTCTGGAAGGTGGGAGGGACACCACACATCTCAGGGAATCCCTGCATAAATTCTCACTCTCTAGGGAGTTTTTGCACTGCTCTGAAGTTTTAGCTGCTTGGATGCGGCAGTTCAAGCACTATAGGCTACATCTACACTGGCAATGTAAGTCGACTTAAGGAGGCTTAATTCAACTTAAATTAAGCCACATCCACACTAGGCTTTCATTAAGTCGACTTAAGAAATCCCTTAAGTCAACTTAATGAAAGCTTAATTCGACTTAGTTACTATCACTCCTTAAGTCGACTTAAGGACAGTGTGGATGTGGAGTAATCAAGAAGCAGGCTTGCTTAAGTCAACTTAACAAAGTGGACTTAGTCAACTTAAAGTCAACTTAAAGCTAAGTCAACTTAGTCCACTTTAAGTCAACTTAAAGTCAACCTTATTAAAGTCGACTTAACATAGAGACCAGAATCTACAGAAGAGAGATCAATCCTGCCATCAACTACCAAGATTCAGCTGAAATCCCAAAAGATTTTCAGACAGAAAAATCAGTGAACCTGGTTTGGGTCAGGAGAGGAATGAAATTTTTTTTTCAAGCCAGCCCGTGCCACAGCACTACACTTCTTAGAAAACCTTGATCTTGCACCTCAGAAGAGTGCGTTAGGGAGAAAGCGAGGGCGGTGTGAAGGAAGTTTTGCATATTATGAGGTGAGGAAATGGTTTATTTATAAATTCAGTGGCAAAAAAATCTGTGCTAACAGAATTAAGGTGGCTGGGTTTTATATAATTCCCTTGCAGAATGCTGAATTGAGAAAAAGTCAAAAACTTCTGAAACCCAAGAAATGAACAGTTAAGGCTTCCCATGCAGCCTTAACTTTGCACTCTTTCAGCAATGCCCCTGTTAACACACATATCTTTACTCTGTCATCCTCACAAATGATGAAATGTACAAGTTTTTCCCCTCCTTTTACAGCCCATTCACTCTCACCCACCAGAATCCATCTATTTCTATTGAATGACAAAAAAGGGAGAGGTTGTCCATGTCACCTTCCCTTTGTTGCCTTGGAACTGGCAAAAGCCAATGGGAATCGTATACATACATGCTAGGTGAGGTGCAGTCAGTGTGTTAAGTGTACGTACACTAAATGCGGAATGGGAACCCTTACCTGTGCATTTCCTAGTTTTCAGAAGTTTAAGTTTTGTTCAAGTCTGCATTCTGTGATGGAATGACATACCACTAAGCAACGGTAACTCTGTGTTAACATATACTTTTTTGCCAGTGAGCTTTCCAGTTTTTTGAACAGAAGACAATGTGTTGCTGATAGGATTTAGTAGTCATTTCACAATTGTACTTATGTCCTGCAAATTACCTACCAAGCCAGCCACACCTCTCCTCATGCCTCTGATCCATTTACTGAGTGTGCCGCTCAAACCTGTATACTGGCTCCCATCCACAAGCAGAAAACACATCCTCCACTCCTTCATATCTAAAGTTTTTATTGTTGTTGCTTCCCCCATTCCTTTGACCTGAACCACATGCAGTGCCTGGCACAACAGACAGCTACATGTATTTGTGTATACTCTCCCAGCTTTCTGTGTGTCAAATTAAATTTTTTTACTGCTACCTCTCTATCATTTACACTTGGTGCCCTTAGATGTGCATTCAGGATCATGATCAAACCAAGCTAATATGCTCATCTGGAGGCATAGGTGGGAACACGTATTGACCTGTGACCTGCCCATCTTGTGCTGTGGATGTAACAATGATATTGTGACCCATCCACAAGACAACACAGACCTTCACCATCATTCCCTGTTCCTATATTTTGCAATCTTTCAGTCACCTCCCTCCTCTCTCACTTTCACCTTACAGACCAGACATTACCGGTTGTCTATCTCTCCTTTCTCAGTTTTTAGTCCCTTTTTACCATATGGATTGCTCCACTTCCCACAACTCACTTGAGAATATGTATGGCACAGTTGACTGGTTAAGCACGCCAGAGTTTCTGTTAACATCTGGTGTGAGTATACCTAACAGATTGATGTTAACAGGCACCTTTAGAATATATGCTTTTATAAGACAATCTCAAAGGGGCTGGGAGAGCAGGGCAACCATCATATAGTAGTGCAGTGCAGTGCAGGGAATGGATCAAATGTTTGAAGACCCTTTACCACAAGGTCAAAGTCTCAAACAGCCTGTTGGCACTGCACCCAGAAGATTCCCCTGCTATGAGGAATTTGACAGGGTACTTGCCAGATCCACCCAGTTCAGAGCCTTTCATTTCACACAAAATCCTCCTGCAAGTGGAGAGTCCCATTGTGAGCCAGAGGATGGAGAGGTAAATGCAGCAGCAATTGGCACCATAGAGGGCACTCACAAGCCCAAGAACATGCTGTGGAATTTCAAGCCCTGAATCTGCCCAACAAGCAGGATGGGTTAGAGAATGTTCTGGGACAATTGGGAGTAGGGCCTGAGACAAGCCTAGAGAGAGAGACTCAGAAGACAAAGCAGAGGAGGATCAAAGTGCTGATCCACAGCTGAATAAGAATAAATTATCAAGACTTTATTTTATTTTATTGCCAGGTGGTTAATCTTTGGTTTGTTAGGGCAGAGTTTCTGCGCTATGACCAGTGACACTATTATTATAGCGGATAATGTTACATGCAAGACTGTTCATGCTGGAGTACACGAGAGACTCCCATGGGGCTTGCTCCCTCTCTCTGCACATGCCCATATCTGTCCCCATACACCATGGGATTTCAAAGATGGATGCCAAGAAAGGAAAGAACAAACTGTGCTTTCAGTCACAGCTTTCAAAACTGTTAACGGCTAAGAGGCCTAGCAGTCATGAGGTGCACATTTTTGGAAATACTACTTTTTGTTATAAAGCCCAAACTTTATAAAGAAATAGTTGATCTGAGTATTCTCTGGTCTGATTTTGGATCTGAGATGGACAAACTTGCACCATGGGGAAAATGTAATTTTGAGTTTTGAAGGACTAAAATCTACCAGAGCCCTAGACTGGAGTTTGGGTGAACTCTGGAAAGTTTTCAGCATGTGTATAGGTTTTACTATTTTAATGTGTTTTCATTGTAATACATTCCCTTAAGAGCAACTGTGCTTGTTTAGAAGGAGCCATGTGGTATTATATAATTGCAGACAATATACTGGTCATTTTGGATAGCTAAATCCAAAGCAGAATGCAAAGAGTTGCAAAGTAATCTGACAAAACTGGTGATTGGGCAATAAAATGGCAGATGAAATACGATATTGATAAATGCAAAATAATATACATTGAAAGTCATGATTCCAACTATACACAAGATGATGGGATCTAAATTATCAGTTACTACTCAAAAAAGAAAACTTGGAGTTATTATAAACAGTTCTCTGCTCATTGGTCAATGGCTGTAAAGAAAAATAGAATATTAGGAACCATTAGGAAATAAATATATAATAAAACAGAAAATATCATAATGCTTCTCTATGAATCCATGGTGTGTACACACCTTAATACTATAGGGCAGTTCTGTCTGCCCATCTGAAAAAAGATATATTAGAATTGGAAGAAGAAGAAGGAAAAAAAAAAAAACAGAGAAGGGTAACACAAGTGATAGAGAGTATGAAACAACTTGTTTCAAGTGATAGAGAGTATGAAACAACAAAAAAACAAACAAAAAAACCCCAGCTCTTAATGATGCAATTATACCACCCTAACACCTGATATAGACAATGCTATGTCAACAAGAGGGTTTCTCTCGTTGACAGAGCTACTGCTTCTCAGGGAGATGGAGAACCTACACTGGTGGAACAAGCTCTCCTATCAGCATAGGTAGCATCTTCAGTAAACACAGTCACTGCAGTGTAGAAAGTGTAGACAAACCCTAAGCAATTTAATGAAGGCTACCATGCTTGGATAAATGACAAGTATCTTCAAGACTGATAACTGGTATTTAGGAAATAGATTTTTATCAAAGAATCCCACAGTATTAAGGCTGCAGAACTCACTTTACTCAGATGTGTTCTTTCTCTAATGTGAGAGGTGCCAATTCTAAAACTTACTGTTATAATTCACCAGTACCACAAAGGGAAATAAAACTCCTTAATAAAGAACTTTAGTAAAATTTCATTATCATTTGCCCCTCACTTGGGGTGCATCTAAACTTACAAGTTAGGTCGATTTAAGGAGGCTTTAGTCGACCTAAACTACTCCACGTCCACACTGGGCTTTCCTTAAGTCGACTTAAGCATTTCCTTAAGTTGACTTAATGAAAAGTTAAGTCGACTTAATAACACCTCATTTTATGGTCGACTTAATGCTTAAGTCAACTTTATTAGGTTGTCTTAAGCCAGTGTGGATGGAGATTAGCGCCTAAATCAACCTTATTAAAGTGTTAAGTCGACTTAATAAGGTCAAAAAGGGGATATGGCTACATTAGAAAAGTTAAGTTGACTTTTGTTAAGTCGACTTAATAAGGTCGACTTCAAGTCTACTTAAAGTCGACCTTATTAAGTCGACTTAATAAAATTGACTTAACTTTTCTAGTGTAGACATAGCCTCATTGGTTATTTTGTTTTGAAACAAGGATGTAAAATAAAAATTAATGGTAATACGTGCAACCTTGAGATAAAGCGAGAGACTGAAGGGTAGAAAGCTTCCAAGAAAAGTCTCTGAGGAGAGACACCTAATTAACTGATAGGAATAAATAGGACAGCAGAATACCTATGTCCCAGTTCTTACTAATTTTAGAGTTGAAAATGACAACAAAGGTGCAGACTTGTAACATGAATTGCTGCTTAAACAGTGCTCAGGCTATTGCAGAAAATGGTCTTCAAGACAAGGTAATATGAGATAAAATGTAGGTCTATTTAAAAAAAAAAAAACTCTAAATGGGACTGAAGGACAGTGAATAACTGGAATTATGGACATTTTACACAGATTGAGATACATAGCAAAGAAATTATCTCTTGTAAAAATGAATTCATGATTTATAAAATATATTCTATCTCTGATACTTGCATGGCCCCCGTTACCAAACTGGGTGTCTCACACTCTTTAATGTGTTTGTGCTCGCAAGGTATTGGCTGAGGTCAGGAAGTGCTATTTTATAGATAGGGAATTGAGGCACAGAGAGTAAGGGGTAAATCTGTGCTCAAACTGGAGGTATAATTTCCAGCTTGCATAGATATACATGTGTCAGCTGTGATCAAGCTAAAATGCAAGAAATTGAAGAGCAAAGGTGATGGTGAGATGGGCTGGCTGCCCTAATTAAGGGGTTCTGGATAGAAATGTACTCAGGGAAGTCAGCCCATTCTGCCACAACTGCATTTCTATTGTTAGCATGCTTGTTCATCTGCCTGAGCTGTAATTTGTACCTCCAGTTTGTGTATAGTTTTACCTTGGCTGACTTCCTAAGGTCACACAGGAAGTCTAGGCAGAGAGGGGTCTTAAACCCAGGTCTCTTAAGTCCAAGCCCAGGGCTCTAATTACTAGGTCATCCTTCCTCTCCTTTATAAACTTGTTAGTTCAAAAAGAACAAGAAAAAGAAAAGTCTAAAATAGAAGAGGCACAAGCTGCAGTTGAAATAGCAGTGAAGAGACTGAAGAGAGAATAGAAGAAATAAAACAAACAATCCTTAAACTAGAACTTGAGCAATAGGAAAATGTTTGGGAAGAACTTAATTCTGAATAGTGCCTACCTAATTCAGAAGGATGAACCCCCTGTGCAGTGGGTGAGGGAAACCTTCCCCTTCTTCCCCCCCCCATGCCAAGAAATCTAATTTAATGTGTATTCTGAGACCATTCTACCTGGAAAATTCCTAAACATTAAGGAGACAATGGTTGTTCACACCCTCCCGTCTAATGACACAAGTTAAAGTATGAATATAACATCAAATTCTTAACTTCTAATCAAAATAGAAACCCTAGACATAAACTATATAATCATTCCCAGCAAATTACTACCTTTCTATTGATACCAAACATGACATAGTTCCTATGGATTATAGCGTTTATGAGATATCCATTGAAAATAATATCATAAATGCTTCCCTAAATCCAGACAGTGTCACACTGTGCCCACATGCCCTGCCCTTTGGGGGGCATGCCAGTCCCCTTGTACCCCCCCTCCAGCAGGGAGGGCATTGGTGTAGTCCTGGGATAGCCCTAAGTCGAATTAGGGCTACCCCAGGGCTACACTGGCTTAATTCGACTTTAGAAAGTCGAATTAAGCCTTAGGTCGATTAGAAAGGTGGTTTAATAAAGTCGACTTAATTTTCATTAAGTCGACTTTATTTTCCTTAAGTCGACTTAAGCAGCTTGCTTAAGTCGACTTAATCAAAGTGTTGTGTAGACGCAGGGCCAATTAAGTCGACTTAACCCAAGCTTAAGTCGACTTAATTTACCAGTGTAGACGCAGCCATAGGGTGCATCTACACTTACAAATTAAGTCGACTTAAGGAGGCTTAAGGTGACTTAAACTATTCCACGTCCACACTGGGCTTTCCTTAAGTTGACTTAAGGAAAAGTTAAGTCGACGTAATAACACCTCCTTTTAGGTCGACTTAACGCTTAAGGCTACCTTATTAAGTCAACCTAAGCCAGTGTAGATGCACAGTAGCTCTATGTCAACCTCCATGGCCTCCAGACCTTCCTCTCTGACCTCCCACCCAGAGTTCCTGGCACAGGAACAGCCTGCCCTGGCCAACCACAGGGCAGGACACACCCCTGATCACCCTGTTCCTCAGAGCTGGCCACACCTGCTGCTTGGGAGCATGGCAAAGCATAGCCAGTGCCACAGGCAGGCCCCATACTGGAAAATCCTGGAAATCCTGGACATATGGGGGGATGAGGCAGTCCGCTCTCAGTTGTGAGGCAGTCATCGCAACCAGGAGGTATATACCTCCATCTCCCAGGCCCTGGCTGCCAAGGGCCACACCCGGGACACCCAGCAGGTCCAGGTCCAGATCAAGTACCTCTGCCAGGGCTACCAAAAGGCCCAGGAGGAGACTTTCCGGACAGGGGCAGCCCCCACCAGCTGCCAGTATTACCAGCAGCTGGATGCCTGTCTGGGCCAAGAGAGTGGCAGCCGGCCAGCCCTGCAAAGCCCCACTCCCTCGATGACAACATGGAGGAGGGCTCAGGGGATGAGGCTGTGGTGCTGGAGCAGGGGGAGGCCAGCAGGAACAGGAGGGCACCTCTCCAGCCCCGGAGCCAGCTGCCAGCCTGGAGCTCATCTCTGCCCCGATGGCGGACCCAGCCTCACAGGAGGAGGGAGAGGAGCAGGTTACCCCTGCCGAAGAAGACCGAGGTGAGGTGATATCACGCCAGACACCTGCTGCACCTGCTGGTGAGTGCCCCCCCTCTCTCTCCCTTCCTCCCTGCGGGCAGGGCTGGGCATGCCTGTGGGACAGAGACTGCAGGGGGACTTGGCTCAGGGACAGGCAGGATTGGGGGGGGAAGGCACTCCCACAGGGGCAGAGGGGCTGGGGGCTATGTGGCAGGGGTCATGGGTGGCAGGAACCCAGAGGCGAGTGGTGCAGTAGCATGTCTAGAGTTGGGGTGGGGGGACCACAGGTGGGAGCACCAAGGCCAAACAGCATGCACCCAACAGCGGTGGCACATAGCCTCAGGAGAGACCCCTGAGGCAGGGTTTCCTGCAGCTCACCATCATGGGCACTGCACCTGACCTGGGCAGCACAGCACACTGGCATGTACCAAGGGGTCATGGGAAGCAGGGGGATGGTCAGGGGACAGCAGCTGCTGTCAGGCTGCACACCACAACAGTTAATGGGAGGGACTTTCTTCTTTGCTTAACCCCAGCAGCCTCTGAGCCCTTGACATGTGGCACTCCTGGTGCCCCGTCAGGCCTGATCACAAGGAGAAGGAGGGTGCGTCACTCACGAGACAAGCTCCTCTAAAATCTGGTCCACATCAATGTGGTGTTCCAGGTCTTGGATGGGAATGTGGGTGGCATCCACAATGCCCCCACAGTTGGGGAAGCCGAGGCAGGCAAGGCTGGCAAGGAGTTCACGCAGGTTGCCCGGGGTGACAAGGTGGGCTAGCAGGACCCGGCTGATTGCCCTGCACACCTGCATGAGGGTGGTCTCCATGGTGGCCTCCCTGATGCCAAATTGCTGGGCCAGGGAGCAGTCAGAGTCTGGGGTTGCCAGCTTCCACACAGCAACAGCCACTCACTTGTCTATGGGCAGGGTGTGTTGGAGTCGGGTGCCCATGCACTGCAGAGCCAGGGTGAGCTCGCGGACGAGCTCAAGGAAGGTAAAACTTTGCACCTACAGGTCGTCATCCTAGGTGGTGAGGATGATCTGCTCTCACCAGTCACTGCAGGCCTCACGTCCCCAGAAGCTACGAGGCACAGAGCGCAGTGCTGTGAGCGCGGCAGCTTGCTGGGGCACAGGGGGCGAGGGGCAGGCTGTTGTCTTCCTCCACACTGGGGAGTTGCCAGACAGGCCTGCTCCACAGCCGAAGAAGCCTTACCACTAGCTGGCAGGTGTCGTGCAGTTGCCTGGCAAAGAGCAGGAGAAGAGGCTGATCCATGACCTGCTCAGGGTCCAAGTTTCCAGGCACAATGGGAAGGGGCTGAGCTCACTTCCTCTTTTGAAGGCATGGCCGGGGGAGGGGACACCGTCTCTGCTGCCATGCTGCCCCACTTCCCACAATGCACCCTTCCCACCCCCCCAAGTCGACTTAATAGTCTAGTGTAGACTCTCTACGTCAACTTGATAAGGTCGACTTAAAGTTGACTTAATAAAGGTGACTTACTAAAGATGACTTAATTTTCTAAGTGTAGACATAGCCATAGGTAGTTATGAACGCTGCATCGTAGTAGTATCTGAGAATCTCACAATCACTGATCTATTTATTCTCACAACACAGTGTCCCACAGGGAAGTCTCTTCTCGAATATAGTTCTTTCAAATGTATCTGAATCTTATTTTTTCCTCTAAATATTCCTTCCTTGTAAATCAGCTTTTTCATCAATATGTTTCTTTACCTACCTTCAGAAAAGAGACGAGTGACTTCTATTTCCTCTTTTGACTACCAGAATACATATATAATGTAAATATTTTCTCCCTTTCTAACACTGGTTCAATTTGACTGGTGTTAGTTATCCAAGAGATTCTAAATTTGGTGTTAATTATCTTTTATGAGCAGTGTTACATGTTGATAATGTTGAAAATAAAGGCAGCAACCTGTCTATGTTAGGGATCCAAATATTAGTACAACCAGTGCAAAGGAATAGGTGACAGGAATAGCAGAATTAAAACAAAAGAGACCTTCATGAAAGAGGACTGAATTTTTAAAAATATTGCTTCAATTCAATGTCACTTTAATGTTGACTTGTTAAAAAAAGCTATTTCAATCTGTTTTTAAATCAGCTGTTTACTTGTTTCTGACCCCAGTACATTTTATAGTCTCAGATTAGCAGCGGCTTCTTCATTCCCTTGACACCTGCTCTTGTTTATAAATCTTATTAAGCTCAAGATTTACCTTTGGAAGATTTCTTACTACTGACAGCCTCCTTACACTCTGCTGCAAGAAAAACAAGTACTGTATGATCTCCTTTGGTAAATACACCCAATGTCCTTGCTTTTCTCACTCTAAATTCATGTTTGTACTTCTTAATCTCTCACTTTGCCACTAAATCCAGCAATTCTTGAAATATCAGGATGGGGTCACTCTGCTGCTTTTTCAGTTCTGCTACTACCATTTTTCTCCCCAAATGCAGGTGGCTACTGCAAGTATACAAAAGCATAAAAATATGTGAGTATTCATTTGAGCAAATTGTTTTCACTAATATTTCATTGAAAATTTAGTTCAAGGCTTACTTCTGCCACTTCCCCCCTAGTTTTCCTCCAAATGTTGTGATTTAAAGAAAGGCTGATTCATAAATATGTAACAAGTTTAACATTAGTATTTTGTTATGTTCATAAGAAAAACAAAATCTATCTAAGCTTGCAATAACACGATATTAGGTCATATTTTAAGGTTCCATTTAGAAGTAGTTTATAAAAGGTTAATTTATGATTATAAGTGTTATAAATATGCTAAAACATGAGATGTATATGTTATAAGCATAATAGTAGAAAGTTACAATCTGTTGATCTATGGGATTCTGTAGCAATTGTATAATCATGTATGGAAACACCTATTAATCATTTATTAATATTTCAGATTTTTTAGTTGAATGTTAATATAAAGTATGACTGACTAGAGTAGTCAGTATGGAGACATTTTTTGACTGATGGATATTCCTTCTATCTATCTCAGTGTTCACTGTAGAGTTCAAAGTTATAAAATTAAGATTCTTCAGTTGTGCTGAGTATTTCAATATCCAGAACGTAGAGCTATGAGCCAGAGGGGAAGGACCTCGCAAGAGGCCAGTGATGACTACCGGGGTAAGACAGCGAATTGCAGTTGGAGGCATGAGGAGAGTGTGAAGGGGCCACACTAACTCTTGTTATTTTCACTATTTGTATGATCCTAAATATGTCACCTGGTCCACTTGAAAGAGTCCTTACCTCCTCAGAGTTCTGGCCCATTTCATCCAATGTCCCATACTCAGCCATAGCCATCTCTGATTCTTCAGAAGGAGAAGGGTTCACAGGGTTTGAGGGAAGAAACACTTCTCTTCCTGACCCCTATAGGTGAGTCTCTGACATTGTGAAGCATGAGATTTTAGGAATATAGACATACATTAATAGGTACAACAAGGGCTGCCAAGCCCAGCAGAGGCAAACCCGCTATACAATCCTACTCTGTCTTAAAACTAATTAGGTAGTTTGCCCACTCAACCCTATAATTTTTATTTTGTATCAGTTAGTATAGAGACTCCCTCATTTATATTTCTATGCTTACCAATTCCAAATCCTCTTCCGTGATTTTTTGCTGCATTTCAGAATTTGCCTTCCTTGTATACGGTCATCTTAAAGACCCTTGTCTAGCCTTCTTTGAAAAATGTAGCTACCCATTTCTTTCCCCATTCCCTGAGGAATAAAAACTAATTTTGAAGAAAATTACTTTACTTCCCATTTCTCCTTATCTCAGCTATACAACTTATACAGTACTAGACTGATTGTTTTCAATTCTTTATTACATTTTACTTAAACATCTAATTTGTTCTTCATTTGCTATCTTTAGTTTCCTTCTTGCCTCCAGAGCTCTGACTTCACCCACCAGATATACAGGTTCTACTCTGCTGATTAAGAGTTTCTTCAGTATTTGCATCTTTTTCTTTTCATTTCCAAATCTTTCTTAAGTGTTTTGACAACAATTTGTTTGTTGTTTTTGTTTTTTGTTCTAGACACAGCATGACAAGAATATTTTCATAATGATTTCAGTGCAAGTTTGTGCCTTATTCTTCTTAACATTTTTCATCATCAGGCTAACTGATTTGTGAAAATCATGAGGGAGGAAAGGAGGATTAAGAAACATTTATGTATTTTAATTAGATGTTTGAAAATGGATATTTTGTATTGCTCTAGCATTGAAATCATGCATAATTATAGCCAAGAGTGTTTAAATTTGTGGGCTTAAATTTTATTTTTTATAAATACATTTTTGTTCATAAAACCTTAAAGTGAAGTGATGTTCAATTTGTCCCTGGGCTTATCTTTGGGCCTATGGTCCAATATTAAATTGAATACATATCTTTCCTTTGTTGTATCCATTTCAGGCTTTACCTACATAGGGATTAAAAAAAAAAAACAACCAACAGTGGCTAGGGCAAGTCAGTTGACTGGGGTTCAGCTTCAGGGCTGAAACATTGCTATGTAGACATTCAGTCAGTCTCAAGCTAGAGCCTGAGCTTTGGGATTCTGTGAAGGTGGAGGGTCTAGCTTGGACCACAAAGTCTACAGAGACATTTTTATCCCTCTAGCTCAAGCTCCATTAACTCAAACCAGCTGGGCCAGGCCAGCCTTGGCTGTGCCACATCTCTTATCCATGTGTAGGAATACACTGTGATATGATAGCAAGGAATGGGATTTCTGTGGGAGTCATCAAAACATAATTAGCTGTAAATAACAAAGCTTTACAGCTAGATAGGTTCATGGAATGCAGAGCCAGAGACCCTTATAACCAATTTTGGGGTGATGTTAGGAGGATCAAGCACACGCATAAGCCCAGAAAACCACAGTAATTCAGGAAGGAACAGGACAGACATCAATACTAATTCTTCTTCTCCCCACAGATTGCAGAGATAGGGAGAAACCATCCATGTCTCTCTTTTTCAGACAGAGGCAGCAGGTGAGGGCAAAAAGAATAAGCATACCAACCAGTAATGGGATATGGCATGATGGGACACAGGGCCTGGAAGAATACATATCCCTCACTCCATAAGCGGGGTTTAAATGATGACAAGGTTAATAAACATTGAAATACATTTTGACACCCAGTTGTACACTTGTCTCTTCACATTTCCAATATGCTTGCAGCTTTGGCCTTCTTCAATTTCTTCTTTTCATGGATATGATTTACAGGCCTGAACTAGAATTAAATGTGCATAGACAAACCTTAATAATTCTACTCATGTCCTAATATTGAAGAGCTTTTTTTTTCCAATAAAAAGCATGATATGTTTTTTTAGAAAGCACACTTAAATACCACTTGTCTCTTCTGATTTTGTAGTAAAATCTATTTTCTAGAATCGTGTCCTAAGAATGCAGAAACTGCTATGCTGGCATTAATCAGAAAACCATCTAATTCAGTATCTTGCCTCAGAGAGTAGTCAGTATCAGAAGGTTCAGAAACCTCTATGGATAATCTATCTATGGAGAAGATTTCCTCCTCACTCCATCAACTGGTGGTTGGCTTATACCTAGAGGAATAAAGGTTTATAAACCCTTAAAAAAATCCTATATAATACAACTCAGATGTTCTCATTATCCATATTACTGTTTAAATGCTTTAAAATCCTACAATGCTATTTGCCTCATTGATAACTCCTGGCAATAAGTATCACTGGTTAATGATGCATTCTGAAAATAATATTTCTCTTTTCTGTTAGCAAGTGGTGCAGTCCTCAAGTAAAATGCATTGCTGTAGGCCAGTGTCTGAATCTCCATTACCTTGCAGCTTCACATTGCAATGCTCTAATTGATGAGGTGTTAGGCCACAGAGAAGGAAGCCCCTTGTCTGAGAGGGATAAAAGACATCAACTACTCCAGAAGGTGCAGGAAGTGTGTGTTTTAAAAAAATAAATAAATAACAGAAAGCACAGAAATGGATTGGATATAGAAGAAAGGGAGGAATACACAAAAAAGCTGTTGTCTGTTATTTAACATATTTAAGTTTTATGTCATGAAGATTTTTTTCAAAATAAGAATAATACAGAAAAAAAAACCATATATCAGAAAAGAGAAACAATACTGTGTAAAACAAACACAAAATATGACAGTGTGCACAATAGTTCCAGATTTAAATGAAAACTAAAAGCATAGTTGATTTATGGTAAATTTATGTAAAAGTGAGGCAGCTACATAGAAGTAAAATCCAATGTAGCAACAGAGGGTTTGGATAACATTTCCTTTATTATATACTTTTTCAGTTTTTTAAATAAATAAATAAATAAATAAACAAATGCTTTGATTTTGGGGTGTCTACCTCAAGAAATGCAAAAGAGCCTTTCCTCCCCTCACAGAAAATAAGATGACTTTAAAATATTTAATTTGGGCATCAGAAATCACTTTTGAAGATGTAGTCCTTCCAGAGCAATAGAAAACACAATATGCCAGCAATTATGCAATTGTGTAATATAGATATTATTTTCAATTGATTGGAATTATTTATTTGCTCACATTAAAACACACATATCCACAAAGTTATAAGTACATGGATCTGAATATCATAACATTTACTAACAATACTAGCTATTTCTTCTGGTAGTTTTCAAAGAAAATGTTTATAAAGATATAGTGATGCTCCATGCAATCTAATGATCTGTGAGAAAAGAATGGAATGGCAGGAGAAGTAACTTTGACATGGTAAATGAACCAATAGAGGAAAATAATGAGGGTGAGCAAAGAAAAAAAAAAAGAAAGAAATACATACCTGAAGGTATTACAATTAAGCAAATAAAAGACCTAACTCTTTTATTGTGAGGTTAGGAATATTGAAAAACCGTGGTAGACCTGAACTGGCTGCAGACTTGGTGAAACTGGGATTTAGATATTGAACTACACTTCCTGGTTTGAATCCATCTCTGACAGAACTAATCAAAGGCCAACCAATATGTGTTAAAGCTTCTACCGTGAAATACTATTTTTTTTCATATTTATAAAGTTTTCCCACATAAAAAACAGAATTGTAAAAAAAAAAAAAAAAATCCATGTGAAACATATTTTTACATCTCAGGTCCATCAATATCTTTAACTCAAGGCTGTTGTGTTAAATGTTTGAAAAATCACTGCATTATCTGTATGCTGAAATACACAAGCAGAGATAGACTATATGGCAAATGACTCATTCTAAAGATTATAAACAAGTAGAAAACAATGCATATGTTTGGACTCATTGCTAGTTTCTTTAAGTAATGGTCAAAAGAACCAATTATTCATTGACATGGTTTTATCTTGAATGAAAATATCAGCTAATGGATACCAAGAGCACACCAATAAAAAACACATAAGTATGACATTAAAAATGTGAATAGTAACAAGTCACATCTTACAGTTATATCAGTAGATCTAATATGTCTGTAAGGAACCTACATTGTAGCCATGTAAGCAGGTGCTATTTTCACAATGAAACTTCTGCAAGCCAATCGTTCACAAAACAAAAACCTATCACATAACAGCTGACAGCTTTCATATCAAGTTCAACTTGAAAGTAGCGAAAGATCTGATAAGACACTATGCAATAGGTCATATCTGGTCAACTAACCTCCAAAGGTTGACTGCTGAAAACTGTCAAGACTCTATTTTAGCAATAGGCACATTTTTTTTTGTCAGCAGTAAACTTTCAGAAGTACTTTTTCATGAAAGGAAAAAGGATGTATATAACAGAGTAGGATAGCACTGACCAGTGACAGAGGAGAGCTCTTTTATGAGCTCTTCAAGATGTACATACTCCAGGCCATTTTAAAGTTTTACCAAATAAATATAAATCCAACATTGTTTCAAGATCAGTGGGAGAATAAATCAGGATGTAAGGATTAAAGAACCTAAAACATGATTAATTTGTTTGTAAAAGCCAGACAACATGCCAGGAGTAGGCACCAAACTTAGAGGAAGCTTTATAAAGTGAACAAAGACACTTTCTAATAATGGACACACGTCCTACCACACAGTGGACCTGCTGTTGCTGTGGGATGGCTTTAGATTTTTTTTA
The DNA here is from genome assembly GCA_007922175.1 of Pelusios castaneus. Classification (NCBI taxonomy): domain Eukaryota; kingdom Metazoa; phylum Chordata; order Testudines; family Pelomedusidae; genus Pelusios; species Pelusios castaneus. The sequence goes on along the minus strand of ML686006.1, from coordinate 3,809,212 downwards.
AGTGGTCCTCAGGGTAGCGATACAGCCCCTTAAAAACACCCATTCAATATATACTACAATCTGCCCAGCATTTGGACATGTAACATGAGCAATGCACTCCCCTCAGCAAAGGCTCTGTATTTTAGTGCATACTGATATTGTGGGTAATTAGGAAAAGATACAGATCAGTTTCATAATAGATACTGAATAAGATCCTCCACTACTAACTCCTTTTTTTCAACTATCTTGGCATTTATCTAGAGCAGAAATAAAATGTTGGGATCTATATTTCTCTAATTTTAAAAAGGCATACCCCAAACTCCAGTATTCCTTCACACAACATACAGTCAACCTGTAGAACTTATTGCCAGGTGATGTGAAGGCTAAAATGATAATGGGGGTTCAAATAAGAATTAGATATGTTAATGGAGGATAGGTTCATCATTGGTTATTAGCCAAGATGGTCTGGGATGCAACCCATGCCCTAGGTTTCTGTATGCTCTGATTGTCAGCAGTTGCAAATGGATGACAGAGGATGGATCACTCAACGATTCCTTGTTCTATTCAATCCCTGTGAAATATTTGACACTGGCCCCAGACAGTAGACAGCATTCTGGGTGCGATGAACCATTGGTCTCAGCCAGTATAGTCATTCTTATATATCTAATATAGAAATTCTATCTCCCAGCTACAGTGAAGATGTACCCTGGGAGGGAGGTAGTGGGAACACAGATTGTCTGGTCTCTTGCAGATAAAGCTTTTGAATTGTGATCTTTTGATTCATGGATGTAGAATCATGTATTAATTTTATGTGTTTGTACTCACAATCCTCTTCAATGGTCCAGTGATTTCCACTTTCGGATTGTTGCAATTAATGTAATAATTAATAAATGCAACTACATCCATGGTAACCGTTCCCTTCTTTATTTTTAACACACCAGTTTTCTCAACCATTTGTGTTCCAATAATATCAGACAGCAATGCGTACTCTGCAAATTTCTGTACTGTTTTGTGAAATAGAAATGAGAGGTGAGCAATCTGCAGTTAATTAACAGTGGACTCTGTACACAATTCCTGAAACCAACATTATTTAATGCATCATTACTTTATTGAGCTCCATCAGTGGACTACAAATAGAATTGCATGCTTCAGATGACCATGCTGGTTTCCCTAAGAAAACCGCATAGCTTGATTTATTGAATACATTCCTTTAGAAAGAGGTCAGTATAAATTTTTAGCAAAAGAAATATTTTACCTCCAGAAATCTGTTATCAGACACTTTTGTCAAAGAAAAATGCAAACCTCTTAAGTGTGATTAGCAAGCCTTTACTGAAATTGGTATACGGAAGCACTCACGGGGAGAGAACAAAGGAAATCTCCAACCTGTGATGTAGCAACTTCTCTTATAGACTTTAGTTCATTCTGCAGGAAACAAGTCTAGTCTCTGATAGGCTAAGAAGCCCTCCACCCCAGATGCACTCCACCCTGCCCCAGTTAGACATACCAAGATCAGCGAGACCTTTCCCAGACACAGACATGAGAAAAACAATACAAATCCAGAAACAACCAAAACTCGAGGCTGAGAAAGAGACAGAGACAGCAAGATTCTTTATCAATGCTCCCCAGCTGTAGCCTTTGACACTTTCAGTAATGAAGATATGTAAGTGCCATTGCAGAATAAGGACAGAGGAATACCTAAAGCACAGTTATTGCATCATTATCAATAGTACCCATTTTCACAATATATGTTCATTAATCTACCCGTAGACCAGTTTCCATTCTGTTGTAGTTCATGTGAAAAGTATACCCTGTCCTATATAACTAATTGTCTCTCCTTTCTCTCATCCTCATGAGAAAAAGACAGACTATTGGTGTTCCTGTTTTCACAAGGTTATCACTTACCTTTCTGTCAGTGAAATACAGCATGTAAGTACCAGTGTCAAACACCCTCAGAATAAATAACCATTTAATTGCAGAAGTAGAGTATCTAGATTCTTTACATTTATTAAGATGGGGGGGCACACAGTTTGGGGTTCAACTCAATGTAAACAAAAAGGAACTAATTAAGGATCCAGTCCAGCATTAGTTATACAACCTAAACTCTTTCTGGTGGGGCATCTGCCTGACACAGGGTTGAAAGGGGTTAAGGTGGGCAGGCAGGCCACCAGTTGCACCTGTAGGAAGAACCAAAGAGCATGCCATAATTAGAAGTAGGTTAGCTGAGCAGAAACAGGCAAGGCCAATAGAAAGCACAGGAGTGGTGAGCAGCAAGAAGGCTGCAGGAATGCATGGAAGGAGACCGTAGTCCCTCCTTGAGTCGAGTGAGTTGGGAGACTGACAAGCCCAGAGAGGAAGGAAGCCAGATAAATAAGAAGAAGCCCAGGGAAACAGTGGGGTAGGTTACTCTGTTAAGATACCTTGGCTGTTTTTTATAGGATCCCTAGGCTGGAAACCATTAAAGAGCAGAGCTGGAATCCCTTATCTACCACTGGGAAGTGGCAAGGGTGTTGGAGAAACCAGCCAGTTAGTGGGTCTGGAAAGGGAGAACTCTTCTGACCTAGCTGTAAAGCAAAGCCATTAAGAGGTGACTGCAGATCCAAGACTGAGTGGGGCTGCAGAGGAGGACAGTACAGAGGAAGAGACAATCGAAGGGAGAGCACAAAGTTGGTGGACTTGAGGGAGGCATTGCTACTGTTGAGTGAACTCTTGACAGTCCCACTGAGGCACACAGAAGTGAATACACTCATACATTCTTTCCCATATATTTGGTAGCAAATGGTAGCAAATATATATATTTAAAAAAAAACAGCACCAGAACAAAACAAAAATCCCAAACCTAAATAATGTGACCAGGGAGAAAATATTTTGTAAAGGGTTTACTTGTTTCAGGGTGGCTGGCCCCTCTAAATTAAATAGATTCAACTCACCTATGCTAGAACTCCCAAATGGGCCACTTAAGAGGCGTGGAGGACAGCCACTGAGGACTATAAAAAACATGGGAGACTATGTAGAAAAGTTCCAAAGGGGTAGCTGTGTTACTTTAGTTCAGCAAAACAAACAAGGAGTCCTGTGCACTTTTAGATTCAAACACCAGGGAATAGCATATAGAGGAGGGTGAGGTCAAATCAGCTGTTGTAATGAGAAAAAAGTCCATATAGGAGGAAGACCTAGGAAGAAAGAGACAGCAGAAGTCAGAGACAGGGAAGAGCAGCCAGAAGGTACCTGGGGAAGGCTGAAGGCAAGAATTCAGCTGAGAGGGTTTGTTATGTGGCATTCCCAAGCCAGAAAGCCAGGGTCAGGGAGCTGAAGGTGGAAGCAGTAAAAGCACCATGAACAAGAGGGAGGTGCCTGGTGTCTCTGAACTGGAGAGCTAGCACCAAGAGGCAGAGATGGCTGAAGGAAGGGTAGTAGCAGAGGAACTTACCTATGGCATCTCCAGGGCTGAGCAGTTGGATCCAGAAGAATCAGGAGTGGGACGGGGGGAGTGAGGGATGCTCTTCTAGTAAGAATGATCTCACAGCAGAGACCGTGTGGACCTTTCTGCTTGAAAGAGTGGTTTTACACTCCATCTGGAAGGGCAGAAGTGGCTATCCTGGCGGAGGGACAAGAGAGAACTGAAAAGATGCCTCGATGTGGCAGAAGATCCTGGCCTATAGTATACTGGGCATCATTTCATAGGCTTTTAAGGGCTATATGCACTGGAGTAATACGTGAACTATGTTTGGTCTGGGAGAGATGAACTAAATTTTTACAGCAAACAAGGACCAAGGAGGGGTATTGCTGAAGCAAGAGAATGTGAAGTTGAATATTTAGGTTACCTAGGAGGGGGAACTGAGAGATGTGCACTTGTGCTAGGGCCTGCTGAAAGGAGTTTTCTTCAGTTGTGGCAGCACTGAATGTGGTCTTTGGATTGATTCCACCAGTATCAAGAGTTTCACAATTATTTTTGTGCATAGGTAGATGTTTTAAGGTCTTCCGCTGGTGTAACTCACTGAGGATAGTGGTGATATATAACTTTATATCACTGAGGCTCTTATGCCGAGATTCACAAAGCACAGATTTAGGATCAGCAATCCGTAAAACTCCCCTTTGACTTCCACCTTATCGTGTAGGTACCTAAATTCACAGGAGCATACATTTTCTGGAAAAAGAGTCCCTTGCTATCTAAATATCTGCCTCTGAATATTCATGCTACAGCCTCCTTCTAGGTGTCCAGATGCTTCTCTCCAACCTAAGTACCAGAAGGTTTCACAAGCCAGGAGGAAATAGTTGCTATTTTAATTATCTTGCCTATGTGGCCTGAATAACTAGGCATGAACTGGGGTAATATAATTTAAGAGCTGGATGGGAGTTTAAACCCTGATCCCTGTCCCATTGGAGTCTATGTCAGTGTTTCCTTTGATTTCAAAGGATGTTAGATTGAGACCTTAGAGTAAATTGGGTAGGCAAACTACAAAGAACCAGTCAAGACTCTGCATATGAGAAAAATAAATTTTGAAATCAATGTTATTTAGCAGTAGCCAATTAAAAGTTTTGGAACAAGTGACATGTTCAGAAAGGCATACACTTATATGAACATGAGCTGCTTCATAAGAAAACCACTCACATACTTGGACAAAATGAACCATAACAGAAGTTCTACAGAATTAGAACAGGAAAGGTGAAGACTCCTGTTTATCAGCTTGTTTCCAGATTATGTCAAACACATAGATAATATTCAAAAGACAAACACCAAGTTTAACTTTAGAACTGGTCAGAAAGCTTTTCTGGGGGAAATTTTGAAAAAAAAATCTTCCCCCCCTTCCCCCATTTAAATATAAGGCAATTTCATTTGTTTTTAAATGAAAAAAATGGTCTTTTCTTTTGAAATAATCTGGTTTTTCAGTGGGAAATTTTAAAACGTTTCAGTTTTGAAACAAACCACCCACCAAAATGTCAACCAATTCTAATAATCTCAATTAGAAAACAGTATTAATTAAAATAGTACAATGTTGGACTCCTTTACCATATCATTGATTACAGGAATAATTATCCACAGAATGTCATTTAAGTCCATGCTTTTGTATTAGGTTTATTCTTAAATATCTCTACAATATAGCAAAACAAAACATCATTTTCAGATATTAGTCAAACAAAAACATTTATTTAGAGAAGTAAAATATTAAAAATAGACTACCAGAAGATCTGCTTCTACAAATCAAACACTGCTATTTAATTATCTAACTAATACTCTTCTCTTTGTAGTTTATCTTGCAGCTCATTACCACCTGCTACAACCAGATTGTGGTGGGTAACACTCTAATATGAGCTGTTCCATTATTTATTGACAGTAGTGTCAATTAACTCGAATACATTTTTGTACCATTTAATTCACATCTAGAATAGGGCCTTAGGCATCCTAGAAACAAAGATAACGCACTCTGAAGATTTGTTATGGCTGAGCGAAAGTTCCTGAAATGCATGGGACCAAAGCAACATGGTAGTTGATTGATTGCATTTATTTCGTAAACAAATCAACTGTATTCAATTACAACATAGATTTGAACTTTCCTGATACTTTTTTTTTTAATATTTACAGTTATACAGCATTTATCACAAACAAGATTTTGATGAAAATGACAATCAAGTCCTTGAGTTTCTCTTTGTCATCATTTAAAGCTGTCTGATTTCACTCTTCAGTGCATGCAGCCTTTTGTTGACATCAACTACAGATTGTATTACTATTACTATTACTATTTCTTTTTTTTTTCTTTTAAGTATTAGGGAATAGTGTCTACATCATACCATGCAGACAGGTAAAGGGCTTAAAGTGTCACTACTGCAGTGTGGACACACCTGTTTTTCACTGTGGTGTGTGGCTACACATATTCTACACACTGCTGCTATTGGTGTGAATTATAGACATACCTTTGGCTGTCTCCCACTGAGATACATTCTCGTTCACGGAGACTTTGGACTCCTCTAGGTCTCTAATGTCCATGCATAATTGTTCAGTGTGCTACTTCAGCTCCCTGTTCAAGTCTGAAGCTTCCTTCCCTAGTGTGGTCTGGGACAGGGCATTTGTATCCTCCCACGTTTCTACCTCAGCAGCCACACTTTCCCCTGAATTATCCAGAGATTCTTCTCCTCTAGTGGTGGCTTCAACTCTTTCCCACCTCTCTTTCAGAAATAAGACTTTCTGTTGTGTGTGATTTATTTTGAAAACAAACTTTCCTGCTCTGCCTGAGCTATTTCAGACCTTGATTTTTGTTTGCCTCTATCTAATCTCAGTTAAAGAGTTCTCTTTTGTCTTCTTTCCTTTGTTTCACTGCTCTAAGGTGGCTTTTTTTTTAGCATCCATCTATTTCACCCAGGCACTTAGATCCTACTTCTGGACATTTCTTTCTGCAGTATCTTATGTGCTTTCTGCATCTTTGACCTCAGATCCAGAGACTCTTCCCCTAAGCTAATTTGCTGTTTCCTGGCAGCTACAGCAAAATAACTCTGTTTTCTTTCTGAGCACCTCTTTGGCTTCTTCTCCAGCTGCCCTACTTCAGACTTTTGGACCTGACACAAGTCTCTTACCAGTTTATACCATTGTCATTCCTGCTGCATCCTCTGCCCTGGCACCACAACTCTAATCCTGCCTTGGTGTGAAGAAGAGTCCCTGGGGTGTGTGCTGGAGAGTTAGTCTGCCCTGCATATATTCACCAATGGCAGATTGTGCTCTATGGGGCTCCCCATTCTTGGTGTTGTCTCCTGGCATTGTTCAGTTGTAGTGCAGCTGGTTTTCTATCCTGCACCAGAGAGTTCCCCCTCCCCAAGGACCTGCCCAGCTTCATTCTGCTTCCAGCATCCCGTGGCCTTCTACTCTATCTACAAGACATGTAGCAGGTCTTGAGATTATCACTAAAGAAGTATGGGGAACTGAGTGAGTGCCAACAGGGGGAGCTGTCTGGGACAGAGGCAGTGGGGAGTGAGGGAGTGGGTTTGTGCTGGGTGCAACGGGGTTCAGTGATATGTAACATGTGAAACATTTCTGGGGGAGCCCCTGGAAACTATGATATAGTTTGGTTAGAAGTGTGGTGTCATGCAAGCCAAGGCCAAAAACACATATACATGTTTACTACAGCTTATTCTAGTTCTTACATTCTGATAATTTTATAATAGTTGTACAGAGCTCTGAGACATGGTTATAAAGGATGATATTAAAGTTCAAATAGTTATTGATCCAGTGTCGCAAGAAGAGAACTATGGGCTGGCAAAACAGATTCATAACTAATGCAGAAGTTGGGATTTTAAAAAGTATTCAATATGGGTAGGATATTGTTTCCATTGGAGTTAAAGGGAGTTTCACCATTGACTGTAGTAAAAGCAGTTAAGCCAATATATTCTTCATATCATTTTTATTTTTTTTTAATTAAAAAAGGGTATTCTTTCATAGGAACATTTTGCAATACATGTTTCATTAGTGACCAAACTGAAGAACTTAAGGTGTTGTGGGAGGAAAAGAGAAATATGCAAAGGAGAAATATGTATTATTGCTAGGAAGTTTTGAGTTGTTAGAGTAAAGTGGAGTTAGGAGTCCATTTTCTGTGAATGGTTTCCATTTTTATTTATGTATGGATTTAGCAGCCAAGTAAGCATTAAGGTTTAGCTTTTTCTGACAAAACTTAAAGCAGTAATGCTGGAGAAAGTTCAAACTTCTCTGAAAACTTTTGTGGCTGACCCCACATCTGTCTATCTTTAGATATGTGCTTTTTGCTTAAATATCAACTTCTTTATAGAAAAAAAATCAATGTCTTAAGTTTATTTGAATTGAAGAATGAAACAAAATATTTGTTCAACTTTATGATTAAGGCAGAGTAAATGATGTATTGACTACTAATATATGGATTCCAATCATGAATTATATTTGAAACACAGATTATTTAATATAGTTTTTGGAAGACCTGCAGCTCAAACAGACTGCATGCTGTAGATTGCATTAATTACATTTTTCTATTGTTTCTTCTATCAAGCGAAAATAAATTAAAGTTTAGTAATCAAATATGATATTTAAAAGTTTACTTAGAACTTAGGACCTTAATCAAAGCCCACTAAAATTTTTCTCAGAGAGAGAGAGAGAGAGAGAGAGAGAGAGAGAGAGAGAGACTATTCTCAGCTGTGATATCAGCCAAAAGTTCAAAATAAGCACCACAAATGCATTCACATGACTAGTTAAACAAACAACCAGACATTTCTTGTATAATTGGTTTTGAGGATAACACAATTGATGTGTATCTCCCTCTTGTTTTAAAGTGTGTCCATTCAATATAAATTACCATGACACAGCAGTCAGCATGTATATATAATATAACTCAACAGCCAGGTGTGGAACACAAAGAGTTTATAAATTCGCTCGTGCCTTCAAACTAAATCACCTGATTTTGTGGCTCAAAACTATGAAGGTTCATGCTTTTAAATTGAAGGTAATGACAAGCACATACTTAGATACTTCTATATTACACTAAGGTTTCTGTAGTAAAAAGTGAGAGCCTGAGACATGAGGCCTAGCATAAAGGCCAGGTATGAGGCCTGAGCTAAAGTAATAGCCAAGCCCTGCTGTAATAAAGCAAAGTTAGTACAAGTGAAACTGTGAATACTGACATGCTCAGAGTAACTGTCAAGAACAGAGCTGGTATTGCAAAACCACACATTCCTAAAGACATGCAAGGCACAGAATTATCAGCAAACGCTTTCCAAAGAGTTAGTACCTGAGCAGTCTAATGCCAGGAATGGCAAAAGCACACTTATCAAAGATAACGAGCACACATTGATCCCCTCTTTAAGACCATGATGACTCTGTGATGGATAAAGATGTTTTGATAATATGATGGATAAAGATGTTTTGATCAACCCATCTGGCACAAGGTAAAATGTGGTATCTTGCCATGTCAAGGGGAGGCAACTACACATGTCAGAGAGGCAACATGCAACTTGTTTATATCAGTGTACAAAAGAGGATCACAGAGGGAACATATTTGTCTGGTTAAGTTAGGAATGGAAAGTCCTGCCATTTACTGAGGCAGTACTATTGTCATGGGTAAAGGTGTGTTAAGTGTACTTGCAATACATATAAGATACTTTTTTATGGTGCTTGATTGGCAACAAACCTAGTCTGGTGCCTTCATTACTGAAATGTATTTCTGGTCTTACTGGATAATCCAATCATGGTTTTGTGTCTCAGTTATCTGTGTAGCTCTGTAGCTCTGGGACTGCATGTACAATGGGAGAACACACATGCAACCAAGTTGGGCAGTTAAAAGTTAAGCTCCTTTTGGCTTTTGACCCTATCCTGCTCTGTTACTATTGTACTCCCACCACACCTTAGCTCCTATTCCCCACCCCTTTGTTCCTATCCACTCCCCCCTCCCAAATTCCTGGTCCTGTTCCTCTCCTCCTGCAACTAATCTTCTCTCCTCCTCCAGCTCCTACCCTCCCTCTACTCTTATTCAACCTCACTGTCCTATGGGTCTTGCCCCGTTTCCCCATCCGCTCCTATGTCTCCTGCTCTTCCCTTCCCAGGTCTCTCCCCAATTACTTTGTCTGTTCCTATTATTCCCTCTCCTGTCCCCCTCTTCTACTTTTGCTTTCATTAGAACTCCAGTCCATCATCATTCTCCACTCCACCTACCATCATATTCCCTCCCTCACCTATTCATCAAACCTATGCATTCCACAGAGTCTGGGCACTGGGCAGCAGGAGAGTACTGAGAACACAGAAGAAACCGTTTTCCAACTTTCATTTCCTGTGTCTAGTGCCTGCGATGTTCTACTCCCAGAATCTGGTCCAATGTTCTACTGTGACCCTATGATCTCCACTCCCAAGCCCCAACTTACCCTGCTTTGCCAGGTGACCTCTCACTTCTGAGTCAGTACACACCAGCCTTCTGTGTGTAATCTGTCCCTGGCAGTGGATGTATGCCCTCCAGCCACTCCGGAGTTGGTCCCTCAGGTAGCACCCCCAACCCCAGATGCTACAATGGGGACTTCCATTCTGTAGGGATCAGGACCCTTCCACAACCACCATAGTTTATAGATCCTTGTCAGTCCATTTCTCAATGAAATGGATATGCCCAGCCTCACTCATTCACACCCTTTAAAAATCACACAGGTTTAGATAAAACAAATGCTAGTTTATTGATTAGAATACGATTTTAAGTGAATATATAGCAAATCAATGCACAATCCTCTAATAAAGGAGTTGGGAGTTACCCCAAGCAAATGAAAGATATAAGATGCATGCTAACTAACATTACGGTCCAAGATTACTCACAAGATCTGGTTTATTCTCCTCATTCTTACCCACAATACTGCCTGCTGGTGGTGTTGAGCCAGTCTTGGCCAACCTGGCCACATGGATAGGTTCAGTCTTTTAGAGTTGTTTTCAAGATAGTGTTTCTCTGGTAAAAAGCCTCTAACAGTTCAAAGTGTCTGTATTTGTTTTCAACACCTTCCCTCCACCCTTCTGCTCCTCCTTCTCCTTGCTGCTGTGTGATTATCTTTGTCTCATCTGAGCCAGGGAGCTCAAGCTGCATGGCCTTTTTCATGCAGCTCCCAAGCCTTTGTGCTGAGAGATAGCCCTGATGGTCTGAACCATGTGACATGTTTCATGTCTGTACACATACATGATGCTGCAGGGAACATAATATCATAACAGTAAGGCAGAGCATTCAAAAGGGAACCTTGCATAGAATAATTGGCATTAAACCATACAAGTACATTGCAAAAGTGAACAGAAAAGTTATAGATATTAATCTAGGGGTCAACGGATCCCATGCATCCCATGACAGAGCTATATAGACATCTTAGTACCAGGAGGACCATATTTCAGTCCTGGGATTGAACATGCTCACTGCATATGAAATATTTGGAGACTTAATCTGACAGTCTAACAAATCTATATTAATCATGTGCAAACTGAGGTTGCTGTTTTTTCTTTAGAAGTTTATAGCTTGGCCACATTTTAACAGATGTTCACAATAAGAGCAAAAAGGCTAATCCCTGACACCAAGGCAAGCTTTCCCCTGCCAAATTTTAAGTCCCTTTGTCAAAGCACTTCTCAAATAAAAGGTCACCAGAACTTTAACATGGTCAAAACAAGGTATCTTGCACTAATCACATTGACTATGTCTACACTGGCAAGTTAGTTCAAATTAATGAAGCTTAATTCAAACTAACTAAAGTCATGGCTACACTAGGCTTTAATTAGTTCAAATTAATGGTTTCTTTAATTCGAACTACCGTATATACTCAAGTATAAGCCGACTTTTTCAGCACCCAAAATGTGCTGGAAAAGTCTCCCTCGGCTTATACTCGGGTCTATATGGTATGTTGCCTTCCAATTCAGTTGTAGCTAGTATGACGCTTGGAGATGATGTAACGGGAAAAGTGCCAACCCCCAGGGCTGCGGCTTTGCCGTGGCAGACACGGCCTGCGCCCGGGCTCTGGGCTGGCCCTCGCTGCCCTCAGGGTGGGACAGGCAGGCTCAGGCTGGGGTCAGGAGCGCGGGTCTGCCTGCCCCACGCCGCCCATCTTTGCTGCTGCCTTATGCTCTAGAGGGAGAAAGGGACCCCCCCTCTGGCACTGAGATAGGGTTGCTTCGAGGTGGAACATAGCTCAACCCAGCAGCCAGAGCAAAAGGTATTGACAAATGCACCCCTCACTGGCCCCACACCCCACTATAACACCAACCCCTGCCCCCGCCCACTCACACCCCATCCTATGGATCCCCATCCCACCTAACCCCAGCACCCAGCGCACACCTCACCCTCCACAATCTACACACCACACCATAACATCCACACCCTGCACTGCCCCCCCCCCACATTCCCCCATCCTGCCACCCCCCGGCTCACAACCACATCCTGCCCCCACAGCCCTCCATTTGTGCCCCATCCCCACCCCTAAACTCAGCCCCCACTACCTGTAGTGCCTCCCTTCCCCCAGCCGGGGGGGCTCAGCACCCCAAGCTGTGCTCAGTGGGGGCCGTTGCTGCGCCCCATGGACATGCTGCTTACAGGGGGGAAGAATCACCAGGTCTCCTGTGCTCCTCACATCCAATACTTGCTCCCGGCTGTCAGCCTGTAGCTGCCCCGCCCTCCCCCCCTTTCTTTCCTTCTCTCTCTTTCTTTGCTTCCTTCCTTTCTCTTCCTTCTCTTCCCCTTTCTTCTTTTCTGCTTTTTCTTCCTTCTTTCTCTTCCTTTCTCTTCCTTCCTCCTTCTTTCTCTCCCTTTCTCTTCCTTCCTTCTCTCTTTTTTCTTTCTCCCTTCCTTTTTCTTTCCTTCTTTCTCTCCTTTGCTTTCCTTTTTCTTTCCTTCTTTCTCTCCTTTGCTTTCCTTTTTCTTTCCTTCTTTCTCTTCTTTGCCTTCCTTCTTTTTTCTTTCTTCCTCTCTTTCTCTTCCTTTCTTTGTCTTCCTTTTTCTTTCCTTCTTTTTTCTTTCTTTCTCTTCTTTCCTTCTTCTTCTCTTCCTTCTTCTTGATTATTGAAACTTACCAGTAGCTGCTGCATTTCCCACCCTACGCTTATACTCGAGTCAATAAGTTTTTCCAGTTTCCGTAGGTAAAATTAGGTGCCTCGGCTTATATTCGGATCGGCTTATACTCGGGTATGTACGTAGTGAATTTGACTATGCTATTCGATCTAAGGGTTAATTTGAACTAGTTAAATTCCAAAGGGGTAGCCGTGTTAGTCTATTGTAGAAAGACAACAGAGTCCTGTGGCACTTTTAAAGACTAACAGATTTATTTATCGCATGAGCTTTCGTGGGAGAAAATCCCACTTTTCTGACGAAGTGGGATTTTCTCCCACAAAAGCTCATGCGATAAATAAATCTGTTAGTCTTTAAAACTGCCACAGGACTCTGTTGTCTTTGAACTAGTTAGTTTGAATTAACCAATGTAGCCATGTTAGTTCGAACTAATTGCTTAGTTTGAACTAACCGGCCCATTGAACTCAATGCAATTTGCTAATTCAAACTAAGCAAGTGCCATGAATGGCACTTGCTTAGTTCAAACTAATTTTTTCTAGTTTGAATTAAGTTAATTCGAACTAACTAAAATTAGTTCAAATTAGTTAGTTCGAATTAACTAATTTGAACTAACTTTAGTAAGTGTAGACATAGCCATTGAAAAATGCTTCAGCAGTTTTAGTTAAAACTAAAAATAAAATAAAACAAAAATATAAAAATCAGCCTCAGGCAGATCCTTGTTACGGAAAACTATCCAAATGGTTGCAGTTTGGCAAAGTTATAAGCACCTTAAAATGTTTTAACAAACTTATTAATAGGCGGAACTATCCACTCTGTGAAGAAACTGATAATTAATGTAGTCAAATTCCAAAGGGGTAGCTGTGTTAGTCTATTGTAGAAAGACAACAGAGTCCTGTGGCACTTTTAAAGACTAATGGATTTATTTATCACATGAGCTTTTGTGGGAGAAAATCCCACTTCGTCAGACGCTTTGAAGATAGGAAAGTTACAGAGTGGGAGGAAATTAAATGCAGAACTCGAACTTATATGGAAATTTGACTCAGTTGTCTTGGGGTTAAACAGGGACTATGGATTTTTCTCGCATTACAACAAGTGATTTGACTTCCCCCTCCTCTATGTGCTGTTCCCCAGTGTTTTGAATCCTAACACCTATTTTGATTTGCTGTTACAGCCTAACCTGATGCTATGTCATACACTCCCCTGCATTTAATTTCCTCCCACTCTGTAACTTTCCTATCTTCAAAGCATCTGACGAAGTGGGATTTTCTCCCACGAAAGTTCATGCGATAAATAAATCCGTTAGTCTTTAAAAGTGCCACAGGACTCTGTTGTCTTTCTATAATTAATGTAGTTTTTGTTATGTTCCCAAATAAGTCTTTTATTTTATTTTTTGTGGTGACTTAGATAGTGAAGGGCAAGGAATTATAAGAATAAATGAGAGTAAGGAATTCAAGAGGGGAAATGAGATGGAGAAAGAGGTGAAGAGGGGAATAAGTCATACATGGAGAATGACCAAACAGCCTAAAAGAAGTGGAGAGGACAAAATTTGTAGTTATAATATTACATAGGAATATATGTTTGCACAGTGAGTTTCCATTAACTGCCATTAACATTTGCAATTTTTAAAAATTGCTTTTCTTATAAGCAACAAAACTGAATTTGATCTGAATCCAAGTATAAGAAAATGAAAAGTTGAATGAGAAAAGATATTTTATAGTTTTTATGTATTTATCATTTCATCCTCTCCTGGTCTGCGTTGATTCAGACTTCTCAGCTGCCTGTCACTTTATACCTGATTCTGCAAGTTCTACAGGCATTATCTCTCACTTATTGGCCCCTGGCCCTTTATTTAGTGTGTCTGCTGTTCTTTTATATGGAGCTTTCATGTGGTCCTCAGCTAGGATATATTTAACTGCGATTTTCAGTTTTGTGATGTATCCTGCAAACAATATTTTGTATGGAATTTACTAATAGAAAAAAAACTGAAAAAAACAACCAAACAACACTTTTGGAGGTTTGGTTTGGTTTGGTTTTAAATCTACAGGGTCCTGAGACCAAAAGAGTAATCAGCCATTGTGCATCAATGGGAATCTTGACTAATTATGCAATTAATACAGTTGATATGACAGTATTAAATACTAATGAAAGTTCCTTTATATTATTTTGAAGTAGGTTATGTTTGTCCTTCCTCCAGCAAGCATCACCAGGGGATTGTACAACTGTGCTGCAGTGTGTTGCAGAAGGCTCAGTCATGAGAATTTTAAAGTGGAAAGGGGGAAGCTCTAAAAATCCTGACTTTAAATATGATACTCAGAGTAACCCTGACTGATACTAACTTTCCTTCCTTTCTGTTGTATAATAATTTCTGTAGTGGAAATGCCCATGGAAGATAGGAAGGAAGGAAATATCCATGGCTGTTTCCTTACGGAATCATTATTTTTTGAGGTAGCCTCCCAGCATTACAAACTGAGGTGCCTTCTCAGAAGCCTGCCAGGCCTCCTGAAACACCAGCAGTAGATTCAAGACATTGCCATGTTCATGTTAGTTAGCTAATATGTATGTGTCACCAGGCCTAGCGGAAGTAAGAAAAATCAGATGCACTTCTGCCCTGCTGTACACCTAGGATATTTACATATTAAGATAAGGAGCCACTTATTGATCTTATTTCTCTATCTTCAAGCATCTAATGAAGTGGGGTTTTCTCCTATGAACGCTCATGCGATAAATAAATTTGTTAATTCTTTAAAAGTGCCACTAGACTCCTTTTTTGTTTTGTTGATCTTGTGATCTCTCCTCCCCCACTTTATGGCTAAAAAGTTCACTTCTGTGGATTTAACAGGGGGTGGGAGTGGGAAAAATGAAAAACACAATTAAAAATCACACAGACAAAACCTTCAGGTAAGTTATTTATATTAAATGAAACAGAAACAAATCCATTAATAACTCACCTGCAAAGCATCCTTATTCCTCAATCATGAAACACCATAAAATGTCCAGAAGGGGAGGTTGGGGGAGAGAGAAAGAATTACAATCCTCTAAGTAAACCCCCAAAACAATAGTTGTGGCCCAGGATACAGACCTACAACTTCTTTGTATCTCCCCCTAACAAAACTGATATATTTGCCTTTTCAGCACCTAGTTTATTATAAACTCAATAGTTCATTCTCAACTTTCGAGCTATAAGGAAAGATTCTTTTTGTCAGTCATGTTTCAGTTGTGGGTTTTTTTCCTATGTGTTAGCTAAATAACAAATTTTGCATAGTTTCTCTGAATTGTGTGGGGTGGTTTTTGTTTGTTTGTTTTGTTTTGATGAGATTCTAGTTATTAACTGCTAATTAGATCAAGCCAATTTCTTCTGAAATCTAAACAATATTGTCATCAGCCTAAATCTGTCATGACCTTTCAAATTGCCCCCTCTTCCAATTTGCACAAATTTACCACTTTGCATGTGAATCACACAACAAACAAACAAACAAACAAACAAACAAACAAACAAACAAAACCTTTATTGTACATCCACATCCACTGTGTATTTAATGGAGTATCTCAGGGGTTTATTTTTCAACTGTATACTTATATTTGCTTGGATGTTTATATATGCATTCAGGGCAAAGGGAGCAAGCAAGGTATTAAGACTATGGAGATGGTGCACTGTTGTGTCATCAAAAATTGCTGTGGATCTAGGCCAGAGATGGCAGTCAAAATCCTATATATAGTAGAAAGAACACCCCTGGGGTATGCATGCTATTAAACTGCCCCTTTTCAGAAAGATCTGTGTTCAGAGAGGTGGGAAGGGTGTGCCTTCTCACACCAGCTCAACTCTCCCAGAGGAGAACTTTCAGTGACAAGTACTTGGGCCTAAGTGGCCCCTGGAAGCTCTTACAACTTTTGAAGTTTAAAATGTAAAAATCAGTCTATTTCAGGAGCATCTATGATTATTTCCTGTACCTCTTCCCCCTCCCCCAGCCCAGAAATGCCTGTGCTATAGTGCTCCCAAATCACCTGGTAACTCTTCCCTTCTTTCAGTCACATGGTTGTGGTTCCCCACCTGCAAAGTGTGTAGAGGAATCAGAGAGAGGAAGATGGACGTTGGAGATTCCAAACCCCGCCCCTCATTGAGGTGTCCCCCTTCCTGCTCTTCTGGGTTCTTGTTGCCTGATTCAGACACACAGGGTTCAATGATGTGGTGAATGACAGTGTTACATGCCAGTCACCGCTTTCCTGTGAGGGTAAAGCTCTGAAGCTACCCTGGGGACCTGTTGACTCCCCAGCTTCAGACAAGCATCTGTGCTCATGTGAGCCAGCCTGCAGTTTATTTGAAGCCCTGGGAAGCTGCACTACAGCTCCACCTCCACCTTGGACATGAGTCCCCAGGATCATGGGACAGGCAGAGCTAAAGGTCCTCTTACCTGACCTAAATAACACTCAGCACTTCAGGTTTCAAAAGTGTAGGGTATGAGGGGAAATGTTCCCTTGGTCACACTCCTCCCTCCCCCCACCATCTCTGGCATCTTTCCTCCAATTTTGAGTTTTCCCAGATGAGATGGAGTATAATAACAATGGGGAAAGAAACCCTAAAGTTATGTAAAGATGTTAAATATTTTGGGTACACAGTTACTTGGATACTATTCACTAAATTTCCTGTACAGGTCATTTCCTCTCTAACCAAATTGCCTAACTTCTGCTGTGTATAATATACCATTATAATTTACCATTTATTTCCTCCTTCTCTCCAGATGGTATTACTTGCAAAAGTTTGATAGTTCCAGGCACTACTGGGTTTTCAGTGTTGTTCTACTGCTCTCACTGTCATTTCTAACTGAAGTTACATTCTTGATATTTAAATTATTTCTTTCTTTCCATGACTCCTCCCCCTCCCTCCCCTCCTCCCTCCCCAAACGCATCAGTATAAATCATTTGAAACCACAGTAGACACATAAGCAACGCCCTGCAGGAAAGAAGCTGCTCCAATAACTGTGAAATCAGAATCTATCAGTCACTGAAAAATATGCAAATTTTGAGAGATCATCTAATCTGTCCCCCCTACACGAAGGTAGGAACAAGTATACATAGACAATACCTGAGAGGGGTTGTTCTAATTTTTTCTTAAAAACCTCAAATGATGTTCTTAAAACTTAAGAACTTGTCCTTAAACACCTCCACCTCTTCCCTCGGAAGCCTATTCCAGTGATTAGCTATGTTTAGTTAGAAAATTTTCCTTAATATATAATATATATTTGTCACCCCTGAGGCAACTTAAGTTCATTATATTTTGATCTCCCTTCAGGGGCTACCGAGAACAATTGATCACCATCATTTTTATAACAGCTTATAACATAATTAAAAAGCATTATTAGGTCCCCTCCTCTCCATCACCATTTTCTTTTCACAAGACTAAATATGCCCACTTTGTTTGTTTTTGCTTTTTAACCTTTCCTCAGAGGCCAGATTTTCTAAAACTCTTTTTTTTTTTAATTGCTCTCATCTGGATTTTTACCAATTAGTCTTCTTTCTTAAAACAAGATGCCCAAAACTAGACACACTTCAGCTGACATTTCTCCAGTGCCAGATAAAGAGAGCAATTACATCCCATCTTTTATACATAACATTCCTATGAGTACATCCTTCAATGATATTAATATTCTATACAACTGTATAATCAATTTATGATTCAGTATAATTTTCTGTAGCATTACAGTCCAGCTAGTTATTTCCCTTTAGTATCTGTACATTTGATTTTTCTTTCCTAAGTGTAATGCTTTGCATTTTTCCTTACTGTACTTACTTAAAGACCTATTCTTTAGTTTACCAAGGCCACTTTGATTTCTTCTCCTATCTTCTAAAGTGCTTGCAATCCTTACCAATTTGGTGTCATTTGCAAATTTTATAAGCATACTCTCCATTCCAAGTCATTAATGAGCATATTGAATAGTATCAGATTCAGTACTGTCCCCAAAGGACCACGCATGTGCCTTCCTATTATGACAGCAAACCATTAATGACTACTCTTTTTCATATTTTTCCCCCAATCATTTGTGTACCCATGTAACAATAGTTTAATCTAAACCACTTTTTTCTAGTTTCTTTATGAGGTCATGTGGTAGTGTGATGAAAGACTTACTAAAATCAAGATATGTCATGTCTACTGCTTTCCCCCTCATCCACTAGGACTGTTACCCTGTCAGAGAAGAAAATTAGGTTGGTTTGGGATGATTTGTTGACAAATTCATATTAGCTATTACTTGTCACTGTTATTCTCTAGCTGATTACAAATTGATGGTTTAATAATATGTTCCAGTATCTTTCCAGATATCAAAGTTAGGCTGACTCATCTATGATTCCCTGGCTAGTCATTGTTCCCCTTCTCTAAAAATAGATATTATGTTTGCCCTTCTCCAGTCCTCTGGGTCTTCAACTGTTCTCAATGAGTTCTTGAAGAAAATTGCTAAGATTCTGAGATTGCTGCAGCTTAGTCAATCTAAGAGTCCTGTGTAACTTAAAGTCAACCTAAATTTCTCAGTGTAGACATAGCCAAAGTGTGTGTGTGCACATTCCGTGTCCTTTCTCTGGCAGAATGTTTCATATCTCACAGCTATAGACTAACTATTATGGTTCAAGCAATGCCAGGCAGCAGTATCTCCCAAGTCAAGGTAAATCAGGTACCAATGAAACCAGTCTTAAGTAACCACCAAACAGGTCAAATGAAAAGAGTTGCTTAGTAAAGGTTTGTTGTTTAACTGAAGGCTGACTAAAATTCAGAGGATATATTATAATGTTTATATAATACAGAGTTTTTTAAGTAAATAAATGTGGAATATTAATAACCTTTTGCTAGTGAAACACATATTAAAGATAATTGGCTACAGTTTATAAATGTGTCTGATCTCCAAATGAATGTTCATGCAAACATTTATCATGGCAATCCTGTAGCTATAAATGATATTAACCTCCCCTTTCCCATTTAACGTATATGATGAGGACTAAAAGAGTATAAAAAGAAATTAAACATTCATCATGCCCTTTTGAGTATCTCAGGATCATTCATCCTTTAATGTTCATATTAGAGATAAAGTAAGACCAATTCTTGTAGCAAAAAAATGGAAGTTCATATAGCAACATAGTTATAAGTCTATGGAAATGCCAAGAACATCATATAATTATACCTGAAAGTGCCCCAAAATATTGAAATGTTTAGAATGTCATAGCTGTAGCAGACATTATAGATTTTAAACCCTAACCTGGTACCTAATACGTCATATTTATCTAGCAAAGTGCACATGCAGTGCTACCTAAAATATGAGATTATTCTGTTGTTCCATTGTTGTCAATGAAGCTTCAGTAGAATGAAGCAGTGGGACAGGGGATATGGAGGAACATGGAAAGTTAAATTTAAATCATGGAAAATATATATATAAACCAGTAGATCATTGTGGGAATGAAACCCTGTAAAATTACTATTCTCTCTTGCTTTATACTTATATTTTTTCGGTTGGGACTGTCTTTTGTTTTGTTTTACACAGAGCCCAGGATAGTGAGATATGGATCCAGATGGGCAGTGTGAACTGGTAGATAGAGCACTGGGATAGGGGTTTTATTCCCATTCCTGCTACTGACATGCAGAGTTACTAATGTTCTTAATTTTTAGACTAAGGACTGGACCCGAGGATTCAGAATGTGCAGTCCTATCTTCCATGACTAGTGCTCTTAAGTGCTACAAATAGCAAGAAGTACTAATATTATGCACACACTTGTAAAGAGTGCCTTGTGGTTATTTAATATAGTCAGAAGTTAAATCAATTCCACATTAAACTACAGGGTTGATTTTACTGTTCATTCTGCTCCACTAAATCATTTCACCTGCAATATTTTGGATATGACATATTGACTGTCTTGTGTGTATACGTTTTAAGAATCCTTACCAGGAGAATGAAATTTCATATCTGTATATACATGTATCTCTAAAACAAACAAAAAACAGACTTACGGGCTTTCTGATATCATGTACTTTATATTGATTTGAGTTCACTTCTTGCATAATTCATTTAATGTAAAAAAGAAAGCAAATTATGCACCACAAATAACTTGTCAAATAATGTACTCTAAAGTGTCACTCAGCGGTCTCTGTCCAAACTGCTGAATCAGAATTTTCAAAGAAAGACTTGACTGTATTTACTTTATGGAAAATGGTGAATAAAACATTAAAATAAAAGAGTCCAATTCTGAATATCTTCTTCTATACTAAAATCAGGCATTTCTTTAGCTGTAATTTCCTTAGATACCAAACTTAAAACTGTCTTTTAAATAATAAAAGGACAGATATCAAATTAATACTTTCCACTTCCCATTAGTGTAAGCAATGCTGACAGAATCTAACAGTAGAATGTTTTATTAAACAGTTTACTTTTTCTAGCATAAATAAATGCATATATTGTAGTTTGGTTCTACAGGCAAACATCATTAATATATAATATACCATACTGAATCAAAAACAAGACAAAGTAAAGATGTCCATAAAGCTGTTAACTGTTCGGAATCTAATCCCAATGGTTTGAGTTCCTGATGGATTTGATGATAATAGTGGGAAGCCATGATGATTATTCATGAGTCTGTACCAAAAAGGTTTAGTGGTTCAATTTTAATTTGGATAAGCACTCTAAGCTGCTGGACCTGATGCTTTTCCCACTTACAATGATATAAATAAGAATTCATTCCATTAAAGTCAATAAATGTAGAGTAAAATCAGGTGTCCTGCATGTTTATCCAACCTTAGTTGAACTAGTTACTGAACCTCTTAGATCTGCAAGAGTGGGCTTGAAAATGGATGAGAATAGACACTCCCATGGCAATTTATTTCTCATCTTAAACCTAAGTGGGAATTGCAAACATAAGGATAAATGGAGTAAAGAGGGAAGATGAAGAGATAGATGCAGGCTTTTAAAAATCTAAATAATTGACCATATTTTGGTCAGGTTTGGGGCAAAAGTTTGAATTAATTCCAATTACAGTTCACAAGTCCCTGGTACTCACTTTCCACTATTGTTTGCTTAATATCATTAATGAGTTGGACTATTAACCAGTGACCTGGTTGGTGAGGTAATAGTAAAGGACAATTTTCATCAGTCAAAAAAGACATTCCATATGTATTTCTGTTTGTCTCCGTCTTGTGTTTTGGAATGGTCTTTTGCAAGCTTACACAGAGCTCTTCTTCCAGTCTGAGAAACAAACTCAGTCTGTCACTGCTAAATACCAGGTGGAACAAATTGCTTAGCATAAGTAATTAACACTTATGCTAAATAATCTGTTCCACCTTATCTTTAGCAGTGACACTTTGACTTAGTTTCCTAGACCTGAATAAGAGCTTTATGTAGCTCAAAATCTTGTCCCTCTTACCAACAAAAGTTGGTCTTATAAAAGTTACTACATTACCCACATTGTGTCTCTGGTTACTTGACTACTATTCAAGTATTCTCATTCTTGCTTAAAGTTTTATCTGGTTACTATCCTCTTCACAACTGGTTTGCAGGCAATGGGCCTTGGTTTTAGGTTTCTGTTATGAATGAGATGTTAGGTAGGGGACATTTTAGTTTCAGCCCAGGGTGACAAAACCATGTGGCAGACACCAAACACTAATACATGCAGTAAAAGGGAACAATCCCCTCCCTTGGAAATGTTCTTAAAAGAAATAAGTGACAGCCACCTTCAGCCATCATGAAAGCATGTGTCTTCAGTAAGTTGTTGTGAAAAAGATGACAGTTTTATGAGCTGCACTGCAGGAGGGCAATTAACAGCAATGACCTTTTCCTGAGGATTCAGGAAACTATTTGCTTACAAAAGGTCATGAGATGTTTTGATCCCTAATAGGAATTGTGTGATGGTATTCAGAAATTTCTAGAAGTTCTGGAACCACTGGGTACCTTTATCAGCTGTTTAAGTTGGGGTGACCTTTCCATCTCACTCTGGCTGGTGACCAACAGACAGCCTCTCCAGACCCTGCTGTCACCTATCCCAACAGCAGGTGACACCAGACGCCCAACTTACTTTAATGAACATTTTCCAGCTGTTCAGGCACCAACAACATGGAAACTCCAGCTGGATCTTCAGCCCAGGACCATCCTGTCTACCCTCGTCAATAAGCCTGACCACAGAAGATTACTATTCAGTCTGTCCTTCCCTCAAAGAGCACCATCATTTGTTAGTGAGCAGCGTGTCCAAAGATTTCACCCAAAGACATACTGGTTAAGATAAAGCAGTATCATTAAATAGTTTATTAATTACAAAAATAAATTTTAAGTGATTATAAGTGGCAAGTGTAGAGAGATTAAATAAGTTATCATATGTACTAAACTTAAGATCACAGTCTAAATTCTATATACTAACAAGCTCTGGAATTAGAAAAGTCTCACTCTTATTAGCTGGCACAAACAGTTTCTTAAATACAGACTAGGCAGTCTTCTCTGCCTGGGATTCCTCTCCCCCCTTTCAAAGTCCTTTTGTCTTCCAGAGAACCCTTCAGGTGTTCAGTTCAATGGGGAGTGAAGCCCTGTGATGATGTTAGGATCCTTCTTTTAAAGTCTGTTTCATCTTGCTAGACCAAACCATGTATGTGACATGGTGGCTTCTTCCCATTGGTTGAGAAACCCCATTGTAAATGTGCATCCTAAAGGGAAGCCTTTATTGTAAGCAATTCCTAGTAGTGGATTCTTTCTTTGATAGCCTATTAGCATATATGGCCACTTCATTGTTGAACCTGATAAGCTTATTTAAGTGGTTCACATTTCACAATATGTTTTAGTAATCTTTACAACAAAATTTTGTAATTTCACATACTATGGCAGCACATGCAATCCAACAGAATATTAATACTTAGCTGATCAAGACTTAAAATAACACAGGAAAAGGCATACTTTGTACAAAACATATAATAATTATGACATGGATGAATATGTAGTGTGGGGGGGTTTGTTTTCAGACAAAGGGAGTCACTGCATGGACAGGCAAACTTCTCTTCAATAATTCCCCAATAAGACGGCTCTATGATGTCTTAGCAACCTCCCCTGTGTAACAACTCATTTCTTAAGCTCGTCTTTGATGCATTCGGATATATCTCTTTAGTCTGAATTAAGTTGTGCTGGCAATTTTTACTGTATATATTGTATATGAACAATTAAAAGTTTAGATTTTCCAAGACCCTTGGGTGTGTCTACACTTGTAAATTAAGTCGACTTAAGCCTGCTTAAGTCAATTTAATTTACTCTGCATTTACACTACAATTTCCTTAAGTCGACTTAAGCTGTTGCTTAAGTCAAGTTAAGGAAATTTTAAGTCGACTTAAGTCGACTTTGTTAAGTCAACTTAGCAAAGTCAACTTATTTTGACAAGTGTAGACATAGCCCTTGTGTGTAGCCCCAGCCAGAAACCAATGTTACATATCCAGTCTTTCAACAGATTCTCTTAAAGCCTTATTTGCCTGACTGTCCTCATGTTCTGAGGGGCCAAGTCTATCAGTGGTACAGTTGATCCTGGCAAGACAGAATCTGACTCATTTTCATGATAATTAGGTATATTAAGGGTCCTGGAGGTAGCAGCTCTGAGACTGACTACTAAGACATTAATGCTCAGGACACATAACAGGCATCAGACATTAGGTAGATGTTACCCAAGAATGCCACCATTTTGCTTCTCTAATTCAGGGTTTCTCTAGGGTCTCCTAGAACAAGTTAGAATGCAAAAGCAACTACCTGTGCTGACACTGACCTGTTTCTGGCATGTTTTTTCTCTGGGGACCACGTAAGAGGTCTGCCTCTGTCAACCTTATGCTGTGCTAGAAATAGGTGATTCTCAAGGGACCACTCCTTCCACAACAGCATAAAAGAAATGACAGAATCTGTCTCACTGAGTTGCATGCCTCTAAACTGATCATTTAGGCTTAAATCCACAAAGGGATGCAGGCACTGAAATGCTGAGCCTTGAAGCTCCTAACTTTTAGGCACACAGCCTTTCAGAGGAATCCACAAACTTTTAGCATTCAAATTAATCCATCATTTTTTCCCTATATAATACATGGGGAGATATAGGTGCTTAAGAATGGGATCCACAAAAGCCAGCAGCATGTCTGCCAGGGAGCTGCTTAAGCAAGCAAATAGGACACCAAGGAGATAAGTGTGTCCTAAACATTTTTCTCAGGGATTCTGGCACCTGGACACAGGTCAGAGGGGGGAGTCTATCTCTGATTAGAATCCAAAGTCTGGAACCCTCTATTGCAGACAGGAGCCTAAACTGTTTCTTGCCAGAACATACGCTTAATTCCACACAAAATAATTAAGAAGACGGTTTACCTTATAACCTTTAGCCCGGTGGTTAGAACACTCACCTGAAATCACTTATTCAAATATGTTCTCATCAGGTAGATGGAGAATTGTATTGGGATCTCCTGCATCCCAAGTGCATTTCTGAACCATAACTAAAGGTTATAAGGAAGTCCTTTCCATCTCTGTTTTGTGTGGAGGTAGGTGTCATCTAGAAAAAAACTATTCGATCCAGCCTAACAGCTGAGATAGGAAGAGGAAGGATTATCATCAGCTGGCTTGAGGATCTTACTGTAGCTTATCGGTGAGATTGGCATGTAGGAACCTAGACTGAGGTAGGTACATGTGCCCAGCATATAGCACTGAAAATCTTCATATATCTGCCTTAGGTCTGTAGATATCCGCAGACCATTTTGTGTGGATAATGGTTGGATCGTCAGGTTGCTGGCAGGGCTCAACAGCGAATCATCTGTTATGCAGGCAGAGCTCATCAGCTGTTTGGAGTGGCAAGGGCTCCAAAAGATCTGATATGTGGATGCAGATGTGGATAAATCTAGAAGGGGGAGAGCAGATTCTAGCTGGATAAGAGTTTATTCCTGAGGATGTGGATTGGATGTGGTTCCACATATTTATATTCATATAGGACTTTAGCTCAGGGTCAGAAACATAGGCATCTGGGGGAATTTTAAAACAAAAATTTAGGCATTGATGGATGTTAGGTGCCTCTCAAATTAGGCAACAGCTGAGCAGGGATTTTGAGGGTGCCAGTTGCACCTGAATTTTGAGCATGAACTTTAGATCTTAAAATGGCAGGGCTATGCAGTAGGAAAGTATGAAATGGAAATATATCCAGTTCATATGGCAACACCAGGTCTTTGTAAAAGAGCCTATCAGAGTGCCAATCACAGTGTCCTTTGTGTGCTCAATATTTCATTTCTCTCTTTATCATAGTAAAGTGTGCTTAAGTAAAGTTTAACTTTTATTGATAATTCCCTGCTTTGCAAGTCAAATGGAACACTTTATCATCTACTTAATACAAAATAGCATTAATAATAATAGTAATACTTAGTTATTATATAGTACATTTTATTAAAAGATCTCAAAGTGCTTTATAAGCAAGGTAAAAATGGGAAAACTGAAAGACAGATCAATTAACTGACTTGCCTAAAGGTCACCCTTCTGTGGCACATCCAGATATAAAAAGCTAAGTCCCATTCAAGTGCTCTGTTCTATAAACCATGAAAACAGCACATTGGCTAATATTTATACAGGCACTTTGTGACCTACATAACATGGACTGAGGTACAAAATAAATTACATTGAAAAGGGAAAATATGACAGTAGCTAGCTCCTCCCACAAAATCAAAATAGTGTGATATGATAAACCTGCTCTTAAGGAAGGGTTCATCAACCCACCTTACTAATGTTCAGGATACATGCCAACAATTCTGCTAATGACAAACACACAGAGAAGTTAGGTAAAAACATCAAATTCTCTTGTTCAAAGGTCACACTATAACACTACTTTATTTCTTAGAATGATAACACAAGATTGGGCAAGAAAAAAAAATGGGCTGCTCTCTAAACTTAACTATTGACTGGCTTGCTGCAGGCTGACTGCTTCTTGGTCCAGATCACACACTTCCCTCCAGAGCCTCCTTGTCCACCAGTAGGAGCAGGGAATTTTAAAATGAAAATTTGAAAATTTAAAATGACAGTTTTCAGACATTCAGAGGCTGAAGACAGCAAAATATTCAAAATGTTCTAAAATGCCCTGCACCTGCTTTCCTTTCTGTATGCTTGCTGTGTAGTTATTATTAAAATGAAATTATTTGAATAAATGTCTTAGATGTCTGAGTCAGTGAGATGAGGAGGATCAGGTAAACTATTGCAACTGCTTGTGTGTGGGAGGGTTGAAGTCCTCATGCTAAAACGATATACATACAGAACTGTCTAGCAAGAGGCCTGTTCTTGAGCTAAGAGAGGCCTAATCTAGAGTGAGAGAAGGAAACACCTGAGGGACCATGGAGAGTGGAATATGGACTGTGTTCAGAGTTCCGCTTTGAGGACAGGAGAGTGGTGAATTAATTACTGTTAGTGAACTAAAGTAAAGAAAAGCCAATAAATAGACCAATTCAAACAACAACAACAACAACAAAAGCTTCTCACTTAACGTAAAACATAAAAAACAACAAGTTCAATCTAGTAGTTAGTCACAGAGTAAACTAAGGAAATGGAAAAGCAGAGACAAATAGGTCTGATTGGGGCTACCCAATTATTACGCAGAGAAGAGCACATACAATCACAAAAAAGAGAATTCACAATCATTGTCCAAAGGAGTAGCCGTGTTAACCTATTGCAGAAAAACAACAGAGTCCTGTGGCACTTTTAAAGACTAACCAATTTATTTATCGCATGAGCTTTCGTGGGAGAAAATCCCACTTTGTCAGATGCTTTGAAGATGGGAAACTTACAGAAGCATCTGACGAAGTGGGATTTTCTCCCATGAAAGCTCATGTGACAAATAAATCGGTTAGTCTTTAAAAGTGCCACAGGACTCTGTTGTTTTTCACAATCATTTGCATTCTAGCCAAGTGGTATACAAATAGCTCATGGTCCTGAGAATGCCTGGGCCAGCCACTGACCTGATGGAGCAAACTGAGGTGAAATTATTTAGAGTGACAACATATGAGGGTATTGTATAATGGAGCCTGCTGAGAACTAGCTGTGCTTTGATATCCCTGTGGAGGACATTAGCCTCATAGCAGAATGGAACCAACAAAGTGGTACGAGGGGACATGCTCCCTTATTTTGGCACCTACTTCTTGTATAATTAATAGACATATCCAGGCTGCAATGGCAAGGGTTTGATCATTTAAAAGAGTGTTAGTTAGGTTTGCGGTAACTGAGAGAACCACAGAACATAATTTTCCCATTGAGTACCAAATGTAAACACACAAGCTGATATCAGGACTGAAGCCTACTTGTGCTAGGTATGGAAAAAAAACACATGAAAAGTCATCAATGATGGAATCAGAATCCATATCACATAACCAAGTTGACCAGTCACACTGACCAAACTATGAATTCCAAATATCAAATTCTCTAAGAAGTTCTCACTACAAACATTTTTGAAAAGCAACATACACAAATTAAGTCCACAGATGCTAGCTGCGCAATTATTTTTTTTTAAATGAAAATCACCATAAAGGCATATGTTATTCTCAAAAGTAATAGGAACAAAACTGAAAAATCAATTATTGCACCAAATAGACCATCTATGCTAGACAGATTTGGGTTAATTTCCAAGTTATTGTATGGATAAAATGACAGTGTGTATGGACAAAATAACAATAAGAACAAGAATGATAATTAGTCTTGAGACAGAATGATCCCTTGTGCAAAGTAACTTTTATTGATGGATTTACACCAAGAATTAAACTGGCCCTGTGTTTCCTACATGTACAAATCTAACTAATCAGATATTACTTTTTTTAGTAAGAAAATATAATTGTTTTGTAAAGGGGAAAAAAAAGTGAGTCTATAATGCTCATGTATACACTAAATGTCCAGGTGCTATCTCTCAGTTAATGATCTCTCTTTCTCTCTCTCCCTCTATCACCCATCCACTGGCTTTTGTTTCTTTCTCATTCACAGAGCTGTCAGGAAAGTATAGATTAGGTCAGAGCTGGCAGAGATGGAAAACAGATGCTCTTTCTTGCTTTTTAGTCCAGTTACTTCAAACAACAACTTGAGGGTAAGTAGAAAGAGCATCGGATTTTATCCTGCCCCTAGATACCACCTGAATTTGCATTACAAATTTCAGATATTCTCGTTAGCAAACTGATATAACTTTCAGAATAACCTCTTCAATCCTATAATAATAATAATAATAATAATAATAATAATAATAATAATAATAATGTTAAGGTGCTGTTATGAGCACCCCATAAACTGGCCGCCACCTCCCTTGTGATATATAGACATAGAAACTGTTTCTCCTCAGGTCACGTAGAGAAACTGTTTATCAGATACTCTTCCCAGGTCACATACCAGATACTGTCCCCAGGTCACATACCAGATACTGCCCCCCAGGTCAGGTAAAGAACTCCTGGCTGCTAGGCTTGTGACTATTAACATGCTTTATTCGGACCCTGATTCGCTCTCAGCCAGCTCCCAAAGGGGTGGGTCATCCCCCTCGCCCATGTGCTGGAGGGCAAGTCAATCATGGCTGCTCTGCCCCCCCCCCCCCCAGGGGTGTAGAAGGCTCTGACCCGGAACCTAGAGAGCTGGTGAAAATTCCTTTGCACAAATAAGGACAGGAGGAACCAGGAAGACCCTCGCCCCAAAATTCCTGCTGCAGCGAAATCTGGCCAATCACAGCCCTCGGCAGGAAGCCATGGCCTGGGCCATAAAAGCTTCCATGCCGCATGGAGCACGGAGAGTCTCCTCGAGTTAACTGCTAGGCCTGATCACCCTGCAGTAGGAGTTCCCCCGAGAGTGCCGGCCCGAGTCGATTTCAACCTCCGCCTTGAGACGTTATGCTGTTGTTAATCACCTGCCTGATAGTCATGGTAGGTATGTAAACCTGAATTACCCCCCCCACGTTTACTCCTCATGATTGAATGTGAATAATTCTTCTACCTCAGTTTTAACCCTAGGTATTACAATTGGTGTAGGTTTGGGGATTATTGTTATGTTTATTGTTTATGTATTGGACTCTGTCTTGTTATACTTTATCTCTGAATTATCAAAAGAGTCCAAGAGGAGGGTTTATTCTAAAGGTTTATTTCTGTGTGACTCATGATATGCTAAACTGTGAGTAATCACCTGGGGCTATCTTGTTATCTGTGAAGCTGACTTCTGAGTTTAGTCCAGCAAGCAGCCCCACTGTTAACCCTTTGCATCCCAAAGAGGGGACTAATAAAGTTTATTATTTTTGGCCACCACTTTAAGTTTCCAGAAGCCTTCCTTCTCCCATCCTTTACCCACTGAGGACAGTTAACAGGTGCTAACCTCTGCATGCTAAGCAGGAGAACTCTAATATTCCTTTAACTAGCACAAACAGTAGTACACTAGTAGTTTACAAAGATATCCTGCTGTGTACTACTCCGTTTCTATTTCAAAGCTCAGTTACAAGCTGAAGAGTGTTACAAGGTAAATATTTACAACACCTTAACGAGTATACCCGAATAGTGCATGAAAAATCCCACTAATTACTCTGAGTGTTGACAATATTTCTTTTCATACACAGCTCATTCTGAACAAAGATTTAGAAATTCCACACTAAAGGGATCTTTATTTAATTTCCATGTTTAGGATCCAAAAATCTTATGTTAAAGTCATCATATTTTTAAAGGACATTTAAAAATCATTCCTAAATTGAATGAATTTACTGCTCATAAAGGCATATGATTGGCAACTATAATCAAAACCCTCAGGTTATCTACTGAACAGGTACAGTTACAGTTCCCTATGCTATTTCACCTAAAGTCCTGCCGTGAACAACTCTTTACTGGGCTTCTATCTATCCATGGACCACTAAAAACACAGTTTCTCTCCATCCAATTGGGCCCTTGTATATGCAGGCTTTTTAACATACTCATAGAACCACCCTTGTGGGTTGGAAACTTCTTGCCTGTACTTCCACCCTGTAACATGCCTCTAAAGAAATGTGTTCTCTCCTGAATGGCCTATACTGAACCAATATCAGGCAACAATTAATAATGTTAAGATTTAAATGCATTTAATCACTTTAAGAGCTGCACGCTGAAGCCATTTGCAGTGAATAATAACATTAGCAAAGTTTAATTGGTCCTATAAGATTTAGGAGCAATGTGCCACATTCTTGAATGCCATTCCTTGGTATCTTATCTCTTTATATATAAACTCTTCCAGAGCACTCCCATTACAATCACAACAGCCCTTCTCACCAAGGCTTGTTGTAATACAAAACTGAATAGTGAGTGCCTGGGTTTCTTCATGCTTGTTATGGCATAAGAAGCTTTTGTTAAGCAGTATCTAGAAAGGTTGGAAATAAAGCAGTATTGTCAACTCTCCTGATTTTGTCATAAATTTCATGATAGTTGTGGGTTTTTTTTTTATCGTTCCAGCTGTTGTCGTTGGGTGATTACATGACAATTTCAGGTTTCATTTTTAAAAAGTGTTTCCTACTCTGATAGTTACCAAGAAAAGTTTGAAAACGTGATCTGAGTACACCCTAAATGTTCTGAAACCAGAAGGTAAATTAAACAACACAATTTTTTTTAAAAATAAACAAATAGCCCCTCCATGATTTTCAAGGACTGACTCATGATATTTGAAAAACTAGGGTAAGCAATAGTGGCTGAGTGTCATGCCCTGCAAATCAGCCATGTCATTTGCCACATTTCCACATAATGGCTAACAAAAGAGGATTTTTTTGCTTTTTTTTAATGTAGAACCCCGTCCAGGATTACAGTTAAACAATCATTAAGTTGGGATATTTATTTAGGTAGTTCAGTCTCAATGAATTGTATACACTTGTAGCCAATTGTTCCTGTACACTGACTTTTTAGATACAGGGGATTGGCTTTGTCATTGTAGCCAACTTTTATCTAGACAGTCCCTTTTAAAGACATTAGGCATCTAACCAGTGTAAGAGATTTTCTTTGACTTATGCTTGAGATAATAGAGAATCTTTGTGAAAAACCACTATAGTAGGTCATGTATCAGAGAGACTGGAAGTTCCCATTTCTCTGCTTATAGTGCATATGATACCAGACATATAAAAAAGCAGCAACGCTGTTCAGTTAGAACCCTGCACATCCCACAGCCTTCACGTCCAGTCCCCCAAGAGGCTCCCAAGTCTCTGAAGGAACACTTAATAATGAGACAGCAGATAACATACAGCCATGGGCACCAGCACTGCTAGCCTATAAAACAAGTGAAGGATTTTTCATCTCTTTTCTTATTCTAATTCTGTGCTCCTGATGTTGAAACAATATATTGTGTACAAGAGTAGGAAAAAATAAATTATTTAAATTATTTACCATTGTTTTGATAACTCAGTTGAACTAATAACAGAGTCCTGTGGCACTTTTAAAGACTAACAGATTTATTTATCACATGAGCTTTCATGGGAGAAAATCCCACTTCATCAGACACTTTAAAGATGGGAAATTTACAGAATGGGAGGAAATTAAATGCAGCGGAGTGTATGACATAGGATCAGGTCAGACTGTAACAGCAAATCAAAACAGATGTTAGGATTCAAACACTGGGGAACAGCACATAGAGGAAGGTGAGGTCAAATCACCTATTGTAATAAGAGAAAAATCCGTAGTCCCTGATTAACCCCAAGGCAATTGAGTCTAATTTACACATAAATTCTAGTTCTTCAGTTTCTCTTTGAAGCTATGATTTGTTATTCATCTGTTTCAACACAACTATTAGCAAGTCGTCAATGGAGTGAGGAGAGAGATTGAAGTGTTCCCCTATTGTTTTTTTTATTGTTGTGATTTCTGATGTCAGATTTGCATCCATTTATTCTTTTGCTCAGAGACTGTTTATCCAATATATAAGGCAGAGGAGCATTTCCGGCACATGATGGCATAAATCACATTGGTGGATGAGCAGGGGAATGAGCCCTTGATTGAGTAGGTGGCTTGATTAGGTCCTGTGATGGTGTCTTCAGTGTAGATATGAGGGCAAAGTTGTCAGCATGGTCTGTTGCAGGGATATATTCCTGCTTGAACTAATGTTATTGATGGCCTGACTCTTTCTAAGCAGGAGAATTAATAGTTTGATAAGGAGACCCTCATTTTAAAATAGTTTGCACTCTCTCTCTCTCTCTCTCTCTCTCTCTCTCTCTCTCTCTCTGTGTGTGTGTGTGTGTGTGTGTGTGTGTGTGTGTGTGTGTGTGTGTAAAAGAAAACAACAATAACAACAACAATGGAACCCTAAGTTCTGGATCACAGAAAAATTACCTAATGGGAGAAACCTCTTTTAGGGTGAAATTCACCCTTAAGAGAGAGTGAGCACATGGTCACAAACCAAGTAAATCCCAATAAACCTTCTAATTAGAGTTTAAGAAGGAATTCAGTAGAACACAGGTTTGCTACTTGATCTAGACACAAGGGTGAATTTCACTCAGATTCCCAATATGTATTTGATTCTGCCTTCATATATCATCCTGTGATATAAAGAGATCTGGGTATCATAGTGGACCACAAGCTAAATATGAATAAACAGTGTAACACTGTTGCAGAAAAAGCAAGCACCATTCTGTCATGTATTAACAGGTTTATTGTAAGTAAGACATAAGAAGCAATTCTTCCACTCTACTCTGTGCTGATTAGGCCACAGCTGGAGTACCATGTCCAGTTCTGGGCACCTCATTTCAGGAAAGATGTGGACAAATCAGAGAAAGTCCAGAGATGAGTAACAAGAATGATTAAAGGTCTAGAACATTTGAATTATGAGGGAATATTGAAGGAGCTGGATTTGTTTAGTCTGGAAAAGAGGATACTGAGAGGGGACAGGATAACAGTTTTCAGATACCTAAAAGGTTGTTACGAGAAGGAGGGAGAAAAATTGTTCTCCTTAACCATTGATGATAGGACAAGAAGCAATGGGCTTAAATTACGACAAGGGAGGATTGATGGAGAAATTAATATCAGTTGTCCCCAAACAACAAATTAGAACTCTGATGTACTCTTTCATTATCAGCAAGACATATATAATAGCCATAATTGTCTTTTCTTTCCTTCCCAAAATGATGGTCTCTATTAATTCCATATTCACAACCCTTCTTATTTAGCATTTTGAAGATAGTATCATAAAGGATCAGTACATGTGATCTATTATTAGCAAGCAAGCAATATCATTGTAGTTTAATGTATATTTTTGAACTAATTTACACAGAATACATAGTTATAAAATATTATTCTTTATTACTCTTCCCATAAAGATCCAGTTGTCTGGTAAAATTTATCTGAATGTAAAGCAATTAATGCTAAGAAAATACTTCATTTTGTTACATATAGCAATGTTTGCCTGATATTAAAGTATTATATTAATGAGGCAAATTAAGCAAGATACATGACATAAGCATAGAAACATGGAGGTTCTCTCCTATACTTCCTTCCCTTCCCAAGTAACCGTAGAAGTGACATGTCAATACAGAGCATGCCCTATGCAACACAACCACAATTAATACTCACAGAGCTAACAGAGGGCTAACACAGAGCTAATGATCAGCCTCAGCAGCCCATGTAGCATTCTCCCTTCCATTCACAGATGTTGTGAATAGAAAAAGGAGCATAGAATGTAGAACAAGGAACAATGTCTGTTTTGATGTACTCAAGTTCATGTAATTTCACTTCAGTAGACATTTACATCTCCCTTTCAGTCTCACAATGCTACAGTCAATTTACATCCTGGAACATCTCAGGTGCTAGCTGAATTCCTATCTGTTGACATTTTCACAGTCAGGGCATAACTTGTTCAGCCAGAGTAACAAATGTTAATCATGGAACAGAGTTATCATTGATAACTTGGCTGTGAAGTGGGAGTTGCATCCCTGCCAGTTCCTTCTTGTAGAAACTGGAATTGTTTAATATGTTGGTACCATGAACCTTCCCATCCTAAGCCAATGTTTACCTCCAGGAAATGGCCTGTGTGATCCCATATAACCAGTTTCAACTTTCTGCTCATGAAGCCTTATAGCTGTAGAACTCTCTGGCCTCTGTGAACTGAGGGCAGAGAAATAGGTCATGAATTAGGAAACAACACAGTTTGAGATGCTCCAGAATCATTCAGTGTCCTCTGTTCCATTTATTACCATTCCACTGGTAACCTTGAGTATTTGGGGCAGTATCACTTATTTTACTAGCATGAACAGTTCTCATTGGGATACTTCGCACATTAAGAAAACTATGACACAGTCAGGTGATTGTGGCCCACTCCAGAATGTAACGACAACTCATTTGTCTGTAGGGATAACAGTTCTCCAATCTGTTTTTGTTCCTCCCCTTCCCTCAGGTATGTGCCATCTCTACACATATAAAGTCAAAGTGTCCTCACTCAGCCGCAGGTGTCGGTTAACAGCTACAATGTTGTTCTACCAAAGGGAAGAGCTTGGCCTGTCTTGATTTTGCCTTCTTCTTCGTTCAATTCAGCAATATAGGTGGACATAAACCTATAAACACGCTTCTGCTTTCCTTTCAGACATCATATCTGAATGTTCTTATTTTGTTATTATTTCTGTCCTATTCTGCTTCCAGGTTGCCAAGCATCAATATCCACAGTTAAAAAGAAGCAGCAACCTGCAATGACAGGGAGCTTCACATAGTAGAAAATGGTGGCTTTGATTCTTGAGGTGAAACACTCTGGGTGTAAGAGAAAAAGCATATGGGAGAACACAGATGTGGTGTGAACTTTAATTGTTTGTATTTCAAAGGCAATTCATATTAATATGTTTCAAAGCAATTTTCTTTTCTTTTTTTTATGGACAGTCACTAAAGGATGACCTTTCACCCAATTAAGGTACAATACTTCATTCCCACATTGTTTAGTTGTAAGAAAACAATGGCAAGATGCATGAGAAGTATGGAGAATTATTTTAATAAACCTCCTGCAGCCTTTCTCCTGATATTGAGACTGAATGTTACCACATATCTATTTACTCTAGAGAGGAAGACAGTGGATAACGACTTGAAAATTGGTGTCATATTTTTTATTATTGATATTTTGAGGGTTTTATTGTAATAATGGATATTTTAAAGAAACTTCTAGCTTAAGTGGCACTTTCCAAACAATGTTTATAGGCCAAGATTTGCCCAACTCAACAAGTTTAAACCATATTGCATGTGAAGTGCATCCCTGTTTTGACCATAGGAAGTGCTGAGACGTAGAGTAATTGAGAATCATCAACACTAAAAACAAAAGTAAAGGCTTTGCCTTTCAGATCAGCAAGCCAGCTCAGGAATATTGTTCCAGAACCCATGTGATTGATCACCTTTGGATAAAGAATCCAAACTTCCACCAATGGCTACACCAGCTGAACTAATCTCCTTGGGTATGTCTACACTTTCAAGTTAGGTTGACTTAAGGATGACTAAATCAACCGCGTCCACACCAGGCTTTCATTAAGTTGACTTAAGAGCTTCCTTAAGTTGACTTAATAACTTCCCCTCTTTAGGTCGACTTAAGGCCTAAGTCGACCTTATTAAGTCGACCTAAAACCAGTGTGGATGCCCTAAGTCAACTTAATTCTCTAAGTCGACCTAGGGTTGGGGAGAAGGGAGCTGCGGCTCCTCAGCACAAGGGAGTCGCAGCTCCCTCTGGGGACAAGGGAGCCACGGCTCCCTGGCAGAAGGGAGCTGCGCACGGCTCTCTTCTCATTGGGAAGCCGCGTGCAGCTCCCTTCTCACCAGGAATCCATGCATGGCTCCCTTCTGCCCGGAACCCATGGCTCCCTTGTCTCCGGGAGCTTCAGCTCCCTTCTGCTGGGGAGAAGAAGGGAGCCACGGCTCTCTGTCAACCTAGCACCTGCGTGTGTGGGCGAAGGCAGTCGACTTAAGTTTTTAGTATAGACATACCCCTTGTACTCAAGGCCACCCCCCAGCATGAACTGTTGTGATGTTAACCATCACCTGGTCCTTATTTCATGCTCCCCCTCCCATTACACATGAGCCAGCAGCCAGAAGTTTATAGGAACTGAAGAGTTTGGCCACTTTTTATCTTAAGTACCTTATTTTCCCTTTTTCTGTGTTTATTAACTGAGAGATGTCCTAGCTTTTTATTATTTTAGGGTTGAAATACTTGTTGGAATTCAAATGTGTGTGTACAAGCACTGGTGAAGACTGCACCGGAAGGCACAAATCAATAATCCCCAGTCCTAAACTCTGCCTTTATATGGTTAACCTGGAGAAGTATCCAAAGAAACTGACCTCTCAGCGATATGTATTGTTTAGTGAGAAAAAATGCAAAACTTCCTGCTATGAGTGTGCCTTGCTGAAGTTTGTAATGTGTGATCAGGGGAAGAAAAAGAAACTATGGCTACCATATAACACTGACTATTGAAAAGAAAACTTCAATTGGTTTTTGAGGCTATGATGGAAACAGTAATTTGATTTCTATACTAAAATATTCACTTGGCTAAGAGTTGAACTCAGTGCTATGTGTTAATTCCTTAATTGTTGTTAAAATGAAATGGACCTCTCTCTAATATCTTGTTTTAGGATTTATAAAAAAGATTTTATGCTCTATTAATCTGGTGACTTAACTAAATTAAATATTGAATTCCAAACTTGTCGCTAACTTGTCTATTTGATCTGATTTTGACCTTTGTTTGATAATGATGTTCCTTAACCATTTACTTGTTTAATGGGGTTTATGGTAGTTTAGTCTTAGTGATGTATTTTCTTGTTTTTATTTATTAGCTTTAATACCATATATAAAAGGCATATTGAGTCATGTTTCTTTCAATAAGCACTGTGGGCCAGAACCATTGAGGAGTTCCAGTGAGTATAAACTGATAGACCTAAAAGCCTAGTTAATGCCCTCTAAATGCAGACTTTGGTTATCTCATGAATTATGTATCATAAACTTTAACAGAATGTGATAATTGATTTCTTAAAGAAATATCAATACACTGCTTATTGGAGTCAGATACTGCTGAGAAGCTGTGGAAGAATGTACCCAAAATAATATACAGTGCAGTCATAAAAACACAGAAAGTGCGCTAAGTATGGCTGCAAAACCACAATTGTGGTGCCAGAAAATCTACTGTATGGATACAATTCAAATATGCAAATTGTAGTTAGCTAAATTGATTGTATATCTAACTGATTACAAATACAAGATGTAACCAGGATAGGACTCAGACCTTGTACTGGATGGAAATTTGCACTAATTCTAGCAACTGGTGGTTGACTGTTTGTGATTTTTGCTTATGGAACATTCCCCATTTTGGAGCCAAGCCCTTGGGTATGTCTACACTAGCAATTTAGGTTGACTTAAGGTCCCTTAACTTAAGTCTTAAGACTTAAGGACAGTGTGGATGGAGAGTAATCCTTAAGTTAACTGTACTAAGTCGACTTAAGGACAGTTAGGTCTACTTGACAAAGTGGATTAAATCAACTTAACTTTTTCTGGTGTAGACATACCCAAAGATTTCCATTTCTAATATGAAGGTTTAACCAGAACCACCTAACACATTTTTAAATATTACCTACCCTAGGTGGTAAGCGGTGTTTAATAATATCTCCACTAAAATCTGTTAGCAGATCTTCTATCTCACCTCTTTTCCTCAGTTTAGGCAAAGCAAGTCTTTGTCAGAATATTTGTACTTTTGCAATGGAGTGTTGGCTTTTCTACTTACTGCTGAAAGAATTCAGTGTTTACTCCTTATATTCTTTAAAGCATTGTACATATTTAGCAAGTAACTCTGACTGACATTATTGGGAGTGTTGAGGCCAAATAGCAGCTACCTCACTTTGAAATGGCCAGAGCTGACCTTATATTTCTCAATTTTTGCACTTCTTTTCTCTGAGAGAGAGAGAGAGAATCCTGGAAATTTAGAACTACAATATCTTTTATTAACTAAAACCTAGGAGTATTTGAAAAACCTTGTTGTGACCTTGTGTAGATTTTAGAAACCATTTTGTGAAGTGTTTTGCATAATCATACAATTAACTTAATTAATCAAATTTACTGTTCCCTTCTCAATGGTTTACTGATATTTGCCTCTGAATGCATGTCTAAAGCACAGCCACTACAGCAGCACCACTAAAGTGATGCAGCTGCCACTGTAGAGCCATTGTGCAGAACACTTCCTTATATCAAATATGTTTACAAGGAAAAGAGGGCTTCACTCTCTATTTCATGTATGCCAATTATTCCTAAACTAAGAGTACAGTTCTTTGAGAATTCAGGATGTGTGTTCTAATGGAAATGCCACATGGATTAATTTTTTAGTAGTCCCTATTAACAATAACCAACTGAGTACCTTTAAGAATACAACTTGTGTGTTACTGAATTGACCTATGGAGGTCTTATGAAGAGGGGCAGCTCTGGGGAAGATGCACTTAAAAGTAAAGCACTCTGGAGTTCTGCGTGTCATTTGACAAAGTCTGTTATTTTCTGTAGATTTTGACATTTTGCTTTTAACTCAGGCACAAGAGGAATATTTGGAATCAAAGATCTAAAAGGAAATAATTTATATTGTAAAAATAGATATATTTTAAGTAAATCTTTATACTTATACACAGAGAGAGACAGAAAGAGAGATTCTTCACCCTTCAATAGAATTACTTTGCTTCATCTCACCAGTATAAAGCTCTTATTACTAGAGCTGGTTTGAAATATTTTAAATAAACATGTTTTTATCAGAAAATGCAATTAATCAAAAATTATACTTTTCATGGGCAACAGTTGGTTTCAACGTTTCTCATTTAAAAAATGTAGTGAACAAATGTATTCAAAATTGTCAAAATATAGCATTTTAGAAATTGCAGGATTCCAGATTTGGTTCAAAATAACTTCTCGTTTTGTAATTTAAGCTTCTTTATTAATAAAACACATTAAATAATTTAAAAAAAATAAAAGATGGAAACTGAAATGAAACATCTTCAAATTATTGAAACAAAATGCTTCAATTGATCAAAACTTTTAGGGAAATTTTTAGTTTATGGATTTTTCAAGATTTCAACTCATTGCTCAATTCGGAAGACTTTTTCCCCCCCCCAAAACATAGAAAATTATTTCAAGATGGGAGCATAGTTTCCCACCCAGTTCTAATTTAAGGAGGGTTAAGTTGACCTAAACAAAGCCGCGTCCACAATGGGCTTTTATTAAGTCGACTTAAGAATTTTGTTAGGTCGACTTAAGGAAACTTAAGTCGACTTAATAACACCTCGTTTTTGGTCAATTTAAGCATTAAATCGACTCCTCAAGTTGACTTGAAGTCAGTGTGGATGGAGATTAGCACCTAAATCGACCTTATTAAGTCGACTTAAAGCATTAAGTCTTCTTAATAATGTCGACAAGGGGCTATGTCTACACTAGAAAAGTTAGGTCAACTTTGTTAAGTCGACTTAATAAGGTCGACTTTAAGTCAACTTAAAGTCAACATTGTTAAGTTGACTTAAAGTCAACTTAACTTTTCTAGTGTTGACATAGCCTATGGGTTTCTTCTATGTTTTTTTAACAGGAAACACAACTTGAAAGAGAATGCAACAAAGTCACATGATCTTTAGTCTAAGTATTATATATACAGTGCAACCTTGATTAGTTTCATTATCCAGCTCAGGATCATAGCTCACAGTTTTGTATAGCATATTGCTTACATTTCATTACATTGGAATAGCTTCAGCAAGAATTTGAGAAAGACCTACCTCATAGTTCAGTAGGTAAGGCATTTGCCTGACAGGAAGGGAAATCTTGTTCAGATCCCACCTTCAAGTCGTTGGTGAGGGCCCTAACAACTTCTCTAAAGATATAACGGAGACTTCTTCTTGCACCTCCCTCCACCCAGATCAATCATTGTATGTACCAAATTGGCTTCCATTGAGAAGATAGGGAGAAGAATGTCTGTCTTCCCCTAGTTTTGAGCTAGGCATCCTGAGGCAACAGTGTCCCTGGTCAGAGACAGAAACATAGGTATCCATAGGACATTTACAGTGAGAATTTAGGTACAGAGTGAGTTGATACTCCTACAGGGTTCAGTGGCAACCAAGCAGGAGATTTGTGGACCACAGTAATGGAAAAAAACTGGAACATGGGCACCTAAAATTGAGGAACTAAGTCCTTTTATGGATAATGAAATTTCCAGATTTTTTCCTCAGCCCGTATCCAGCTGCTACTGGTAATCACTCAGAGTGAACCAGAAAAAGGATAGTAAATATCTTGCATTTTATAAATATATGAAATTGCTTTTAAATCAGCTTTTAGTATATTCAACTTTATACATCAATACATTTATCTGGTGGATTTTCAGAAACACTTAGCCCTGGCCTACATCTTAATTGTAGATTGATCTAATTTACTCTCAGGGATGTGCATTCACAATTCACAGTATATGACAGAAAAACCCCTTCCATTGATGTAGGAATCATTCACACTAGGGTGCTTCAGCAGGCACAGCTGCAGGTCTGTAATTGTGGCACCTTTAGTGTATGCATAGTCTCATCATAGGCCTAATTTTGTTCCAATTGAAGACAGTGGAAGTTTTACCATTCATTGCAGTGGGATCAAAATTGAGCCAACATAGCACATTTGAAAATTTTACCCCTAGTGAAACCTTTGTTCTATCTAGAGCCCTGCGCGGATAAAAAAATGTGAATTCAGAACCGGATCGCACCCGCCCAATGCCAGTCTTCATCCGATCCGTGATCCTCATGACATCTTTTATGTGGATCCGGAACTGCATCCGCAACCGAGTTTGGGCTAACAGTCAGCATTTTAGCATTTGATTGGCTCATTCACCACAAGGTCCCACCCATTTTTTCCTTTTCTTGTTTGTGATTTTCATGCTGTGCTGTCAATCAGATTTCCTTGGCCACCAATGAAATTTCTGATTGACAGCATGTCATATGAACTACAAACAAGAAAATGAAGAAGTGGGGAAGGCATGGGGAATGAGCCAGTCCAAGGCCAGCATGCTATCTGACTGTGAATGGTGTCTCTCCAAGCCCCACCATGTTGTGACTGAGATTCTGATTGGCTGGCACACCACCAATCTGGGATTGGCTGGAGTACTTCCTTGTTCCCCTGTGTGCTTCTGATGAGCAGATCGTAGCAGCAGCTGCAGGGATCAAGCATAAAAATAGAATCCGCAGCCGCGGCCAATTTGCAACAATGGGGCGGCTGATATCTGCACCCACATCCACAGATGCAGTTACCTGCGAAACTAAAGTGGATACCTGCTGATCTCCGGGACTCTAATTATATCTTTATTGTAATCTTAGAGTTGAAATGTAACAAATCTCAGAATTTTTAGGGTTCAAAATGTACTCCTGGAATACATTTTTTTTTAAACTGATCACTTTATTGCTCTTGTGTTAGTCACTGTTCTTATAAAGTTAAAAGAAAACTAGCAGTAGAATATATCTTCATATTGCAAGTGCAGAGCAATATGAATTAATGTGATATATCTTAAGTCTTTCATTTCACTAAGAACCAGCTGTTCAGTTATTCACTTCCTTCACGTTCACAGCCAATAACCATTATACTCCAAGGCTATGTCTATACTTACTAAAGTAAGTTCAAATTAGTTAATTCGAGCTAACTAATTCGAACTAATTTTAGTTAGTTTGAATTAATTTAATTTGAACTAGCATGACCCCACTAGAATGCTAGTTCGAACTAAGCAAGTGCCATGCATGGCACTTGCTTAGTTCAAATTAGTCAATTGCATTAAGCTCAATGTGCCGGTTAGTTCGAACTAAGCACTTAGTTCGAACTAACATGGCCACATTGGGCTAATTCGAACTAACTTGTTCTAATTAACCACTAGTTCGAAAAGTATAATCAAATTTATTAGTTCGAATTAAGGAAGCCCTTAATTCGAACTAATGAAAGCCTAGTGTGGCCAAGGCTTAAGTTAGTTCGAATTAAGCTTCCTTAATTGGAACTAACTTGCCAGTATAGACATAACCCAAGTGTTTAGGGCACTCAAGAGAATACTCACTGATAGCTGGATATTTTCTGAGAACAGCATCATAGTAAATGCTGGTCTGCCTTAGTTAAACATTAACCGAAGGAGTTAATCAGGAATTT
The DNA here is from genome assembly GCA_007922175.1 of Pelusios castaneus. Classification (NCBI taxonomy): domain Eukaryota; kingdom Metazoa; phylum Chordata; order Testudines; family Pelomedusidae; genus Pelusios; species Pelusios castaneus. Next base: position 3,766,653 of record ML686006.1, on the reverse strand, counting down.
TTTTATATGTTTCTGTCTGAGGCAAAAAATGGAAACTGGAAGTAAAGTAAAAGCCTAAGTTCATGCTCTGGGCTGTTATAGCAAATCGGTTAATGATCCAGGGTGTGAATTCATGAGCACTCCATTTTATTCATGGGATAAGATTTTATTGCAGAGTGGCAAAAAATAAAATGAAAGCTGATTTAGGTCAAAGCTCATCATATTTTGTACACATATAGCATATATCATTTGATCTCAATGTGTTTTACAAGCATTAATAAATTAAGCCTCATCACATCCCTCTGATGTAGGCAAATTAACCCATTTTAGAGGTCAACAAATCATATCATAACTATGTTAAGGCCAATTATTGTAAAAGGAATTGAGAGTGTGAAGCACAGATGAAAATCAGGCCAATCATTTAAAGACCTAAATGTGAATTTAAGTGTCTGTATTAAGTACCCATGCTTGAAAAATCTATCCTGAGAACTTTCCCCAAATCATCCTGTAAGTAAGAAGCAGAGCAGGGAGTAGAACCCAGGAGTTCTAACTTAACCACTTGCTATAACTTCTTATTTTCAGTTTCTGTCATAGAATCATAGAATAATAGGGATGGAAGGGACCTCACGAGGTCATCTAGTCCAACCCCCTCCTAAAAAGCAGGACCACTCCCACTAAATCACCCCAGCCAGGGTTTTGTCTATCCGGGCCTTAAAAATCTCCAAAGATGGAGATTCTACCACCTCCCTAGGTAGCCCATTCCAATCCTTCATCACCCTCCTAGTGAGAAAGTTTTTCCTAATATCCAACCTCGACCACCCCAGCTGTAGTTTCAAACCATTGCTCCTTGTTCTGTCCTCTGTTACCATCAAGAACAGCCTCGCTTCTTCCTCTTTGGAGCACCCCTTCAAGTAGTTGAAGGTTGCTATCAAATCTCCCCTCTGTCTTCTCTTCTGTAGACTAAATAAGCCTAGTTCCTTCAGTCTTTCCTCATAAGTCATGTGCCCCAGCCCCCTAATCATTTTTGTTGCCCTCCGCTGAACTCTTTCTAATTTGGCCACATCCTTTCTGTACTGGGGAGCCCAAAACTGGACACAGTATTCCAGATGCGGCCTGACCAGTGTTGAATAGAGGGGAATTATCACATCCCTCGATCTGCTGGCAATACTCCTACTGATGCAGCCTAATATGCCATTGGCCTTTTTGGCAACAAGGGCACACTGTTGGCTCATATTCATCTTCCCATCCACCATAATCCCCAGGTCCTTTTCTACAGTGCTACTACTTAGCCAATCGGGCCCCAGCCAATAGCAGTGCATAGGATTTTTCCATCCTAAGTGCAAGACTTTGCACTTGTCTTTGTTGAATCTCATGAAGTTTCTTTTGACCCAGTGTTCCAATTTGTCCAAGTCTCCCTGCATCCTGTCCCTGCCCTCCAGAGTATCTACCATTCCCCCCAGCTTAGTGTCATCCGCGAACTTACTAAGCACGCAGTCTATCCCATCATCAAGATCATTAATGAAGATGTTGAATAGAACCGGCCCCAGGACCGACCCCTGGGGCACTCCACTCATTACCGGTTCCCAACTAGACATTGAGCAATTGATTCCTACCCGCTGAGCCCATTGATCTAGCCAGTTTTCTATCCACCTTACGGTCCACTCGTCCAACCCATACTTCCTTAACTTGCCGACGAGAATGTTGTGGGAAACTGTATCAAAAGCCTTGCTAAAGTCGAGGTATACCACGTCAAAGGCACTTCCCCAATCCACAAATCCAGTCATCTCATCATAGAAGGAAATCAGGTTGGTCAGGCATGATTTGCCCTTGGTGAATCCACGTTGACTGTTCCTGATCACCCTATTTTCCTCCAAGTGTTTCAGGATGGATTCTTTGAGGACCTGCTCCATCATTTTCCCAGGAATTGAGGTGAGGCTGACCAGTCTGTAGTTCCCTGGATTCTCCTTTTTCCCTTTCTTGAAGATAGGTACTATATTTGCCTTTTTCCAATCCTCTGGGACCTCCCTTGTTCGCCACAAGTTCTCAAAGATAATGGCCAGTGGCTCTGCAATCACTTCAGCTAACTCCCTCAGCACCCTCGGATGCAGTTCATCCAGCCCCATGGACTTGTGCACATCCAGCTTCTTTAAGTAGTCCCTAACCTGACTTTCCATCACTGAGGGCCGCTCTTCTCTCCATTACGCATTACCCCGTGTAGTAGCCTGGGAGCTGGCCGTCCCTGTGAAGACTGAAGTAAAATAAAGCATTGAGTACTTCAGCCTTTTTCGCATCATCCACCACAAGGGATCCTGCCCCATTCAGTAAGGGACCTCCACCACCCTTGATCCTTTTCTTGTTGCTGACATACTTTTAGAACCCCTTTCTGTTATCCTTCACATCTCTTGCTAGCTGCAATTCCAATTGTCCTTTGGCCTTTCTGATTTTATCCCTGCAGCCCCGAGCAATATCTTTATACACCTCCCTTGTCATCTGTCCAAGCTTCCACTTCTTGTAAGCTTCCCTTTTATGTTTCAGCTCCCCGCAGAGTTCTCTGCTAAGCCATTCTGGGCACAGTCCACATTTGCTGTTCTTTCTGCACATCGGAATGTTATCTTCCTGTGCCTTTAACAGGGTTTCTTTAAAATACAGCCAGCTGTCTTGGACACCTTTCCCCTTCAGATCAGCCTCCCAAGGGATCCTGCCCATCAGCTCCCTAAAGGAGCCAAAATCTGCTTTTCTGAAGTCCAGGGTGTGTGTTCTGCTTCTTTCCTTCCTTCCATTGATCAGGATCCTGAACTCTACCATCTCATGGTCGCTGCTGCCCAGTTTGCCATTTACTTCTACTTCCCCTATCAATTCTTCTCTGTTTGTGAGCAATAGGTCTAGAGGTGCAAGGCCCCTAGTTGGTTCCTCCAGTATTTGTACTAGGAAGTTGTCCTCAATATTCTCCAAACACTTCCTGGATTGCCTGTGCACTGCTGTATTACCTTCCCAGCAGATGTCAGGATAATTGAAGTCACCCATGAGAACCAGGGCCTGTGATGATCTGGAAACTTCTGTTAGTTGTCCATAGAACGCCTCATCCACCTCCTCCTTCTGGTCTGGCGGTCTGTAGCAGACACCCACCACGACATCCCCCTTGTTGCATTCTCTTCTTAAATTAACCCAATCCTAGTAAGGTCCATGTTAAACTGTCTCACATAAATGAATTGAATTTTTACCATTGCCTGGTGATGTTATTTAGAATCAGGTCCTAAAAAACAGTCTGCTCCTTCTTTTCTTACCCAGAGAAAAGTCTTGAAGAAATAACAGAAAGAAAAGTCAAAATGTGGAGGTAGGTGGATGAATTAAATGGAAGGATAAACATTTCAGTCCCCAAACATATACCACCCACCACATCAAAGAGAAGATATACCCTTCTTTCATCTCAGAACTGCATTAAGGGCAATATATTCTTCTGATACACAGAAGATGTGATACACAGAAGATACACTGAATATCTTTATTACGTATTCTACACTTCTGTATGTGGAAAATCCATTGACATTTATGCAAGTTCTGGGAACTGCACCATCTTTGGTAGACCTTGATAACAACTGGAGAAAAGTTTCTTGTAAATAAAACACCAAAATTTCCAGTCTAGCACAGAAACTTTAACCCAATGATAGAATTCACATAAGTGAAAGATCAGGGATCTAGATAACTTATATAATATACTTAAAATGTTTTTTCTTCTATTTATTTCTGAGGCATGTACTTATCTTTAACCACTGGCATTGGCCCCACTGAGTTCAATGGGACAAAACATGCATAAATTAAAGCACTTGTATTACATAGTGTTTTTAGGAATGCAGCTGAATAATATTCACCTTGTAAAAATAATTTTGTTTGTGCTCCCAATGTAGGCTCATCCACTACTTAGGCACTAGGATTTGACAAAATTAATGTTACTGGGATGAAATTCATCCCTATGCACCACTGCAGTCCCACTTTCTGAGGTTTTTAGGTGAGATATAAATGATGTGTAAGCCTCAGACTGGCCTTCCCCATGGATTGAATTTCACCACTGAGACATAAGAAAATATGTTTTTGTATTATCATATAGTTCTTTCCTTGGAATTATTAAACAAAATACAGATCCACTCCATCAACTTTCAACACACAAGATAAAAATAAGTCTTTGGAAAACAAGACAGGAAAAACTGTCATTTACTTTTTTTGGTCAATGCTGAAGTTGGGTCAGACAGCGTATAACAAAAATACAGTTCTCTATGGAGCTTACCGTCCAAAGGCCTAATTCTGCACAGGGATTAATTAATACATACATAGTGTGAGCTGCAATAGACTCCCATTAACTTCACTCAAGGAAGTTGGGGTACCTACCAGGGGATCACAATACACAATTTGATCCTAGGACTCAATCCTTCAAACATGTACTACCATTGGCTTCAATGAAGGAAATCAAAATATAGTGAAAATTCAGTACTTTGTTTCTTATGAGTCCTCAGTTCTGGAAATACATCCATGTACGCAGACCTCTGTATCCATCCAGTTGCAGTCTCAGGACTGGGGCTTTAGTTATTACAAATTGTCTTCTTGACTGTGTCATGGGAGAAAGAACATATGCATAAATATGTTTTTATACTTCAGAGCTCATTTTACAAACCAACGAGAGAAGAAAATGTGCTTTTAACTAGAAAGAAAAAAAAAGGGTAACATCTTGCATCAGTGGAATATGGAGGTATAAATGGTGTTCTGAAAGACTTTAATGGAAAGAGCTAATATGAATGGTTGGTTTTTTTACCAATAGGCAAGCAGACCTCTTAGCATACAGCAGATAAAAGATGAAATCCTGAAAAGCTATTTAGGTCTATAAATTGGGACAATTCCCTAAGGAAATTAAATAGTTCTTTGTGGAAAACTGAGTTGTATTTCCTTAATCAATCTCCCCTTTTTTAACTATTCGTAGAGCTTTAGAAAACTCTAAACAAAAAAAATAAACAACCGCCCATCCATCTTTAAACAAACCCACTGCACTTTTAATCTAAAATTTAATCTAAACTTTAATATAATTTGCTTATTTTAAAACTATGTCTATGTTTAAGGCCCCAATCCACCAGGCTGCCCACCATGCAGATCTCTATATATTCATCATAGGAGTGAGAACCAGGATTTCCTGGGTTTGATTTCTAATTCTGCAACAGCAATATTATGTGATCTTGAGCAGCTCATGTGGTTTCTCTGAAACTCAGTTCAAGGGCACTCTGTATGGTGGGGAAAGGTGACTAATGAGAGTAATGACTTTTCCGCTAATTTTTTTGTGCTTACTCAAAGTACCATAGGTACATACTGTGGAGTGGTGGGGTGGGGTGTGCACAACAAATTTTAAGCAATGGCCACTTATTAAATAGGTACAGCTGTTATTGGAGCAGGCCAGAGCATCACTTTGACTGTGTGGTTGCAGTGACAATGAAATTTGACTCAGCCACCATTGCTTCTGTGATTCAAACGAGGGCTATGTCCACACTAGCAATTTAGGTCAACTTAAGGAGGCTTAAGTCAACATAAATTACTCCAGGTCCACACTGGGCTTTAATTAAGTTGACTTAAGGGTGTCCTTAAGTCGACTTAATAACTACCTGTCATTAGGTCAACTTATGGTCTAAGTCAACCATATTAAGTTGACCTAAAACCGGTGTGGACACCCTAGGTCGACTTAATTCCTTAAGTTAACCTAGGGCTCAGGGAAGGGAGCCATGGCTCAGGGATAAGGGAGCCGCTGGAGAAGAGAGCAGTAGTCCCGAGACCAGGGAACCTCTGGGGGTCTCCTATCCGGGGAGCGCTGGTGCAGCTCTCTTCCCTGGTGCTCCCTGGACAGGGGAGCCCCGGAGGTTCCCCAGTCCAGGCAGTGCCAGTGGCTCTCTTCCCCAGAGCTCCAGCTCCCCAGACAAGGGAGCCCCAGAGGATCCCCTGTCTCAGGACCCGCTGGCAGCTGTCTTCTTTGGGGCTCCCCAGACAAAGAAGCCCCAGCAGCCAATTCTCCCCTGTCTGGGGAGGCTCCCCTGTCTGGGGAGTGCTGGCGGCCACTTCTCCGGGGCTTCCCTGTCTAGGGGGCACTTCCCAGACAGGGAAGCCCCAGCGGCCAGCTTCTCCAGGGATCCCCTGTCTGTGGAGCCCTGGCGGCTGGCTTCTCTGGGGCTCCCCTGTTTGGGGAGCCTGGCAGTTGCTTCTCTGGGCTCCCCTGTCCAGGGAGTCCCAGTGGCCGGCTTTTCTGGGGCTCCCCTGTCCAGGAACCCCGGGAGGCTCCCTTCCCCGGAGCCACGGCTCCCCTGAGCCACGGCTCTGCATTGACTTAGAGCATCGAGTATAGATGCTCTAAGTCGACATAATGAGATCGACTTAAGTCTTGTTAAGTTGACTTCACAAAGTCGAATTAGGGGTTTTAGGTGTAGACATACCCAAGAAGTATTGTGGCACTTTTAAAGAATAACAAATTTATTTATTGCACGAGCTTTCATGGGAGAAAATCCCACTTCCTCAGATGCTTTGAAGATGGGAAACGTACAGAATGGGAGGAAATTAAATACATGGAAATGTATCACACAGGATCAGGTCAGGCTGTAACAGCAAATCAAAGTAGATGTTGAGGTTCAAACACTGGGAAACAGCATATAAAGGAAGGTGAGGTCAAATCATCTCTTTTAATGAGAAAAAAAATGTAGTCTCCATTTAACCTTGAAGTAACAGAGTTGAATTTACATATAAATTCCAATTCTGCAGTTTCTCTTTGAAGCTGTGATTTGTTATTCATTTGCTTGAGCACAGCTATTAACAAGTCGTCAATAGAATGAGAAGAGAGATTGAAGTGTTCCCCTATTGGTTTTTGAATGTTGTGATTTCTGATGTCAATTTGTGTCCATTTATTCCAGAAAACACCATCCTGGCCACTATGGACATAGAGGCTTTTTACATCAACATCCCATACAAAGATGGATTACAAGCCACTAGAAGAACCATCCCAGATGATGCCACAGCAAATCTTGTGGCTGAAATTTGTGACTTTGTATTCATTCACAATCGTTTCAGATTTGAAGATAGTTTATACCCTCAAGTCAGTGGCACTGCTATGGGTACCCACATGGCACCACAATATGCCAACATTTTTTATGACCAACTTAGAGCAATGCTTCCTCACTTCTCATTCCAAAGCACCTCTACTTTAATTATGCTACACTGATGACTTCTTTATCATCTGGACTCACGGTAAGGAGGCCTTTGAAGATTTCCACAGAGATTTCAACAATTTTCACTCCACAATCAAACTTAGGCTGTAATACTCCACATAGGAGATCCACTTTCTGGACACTACAGTGAAAATTACAGATGGACACATAAACCTATACTGAAAACCTATTGATAGCTATAGTTACCTACATCCTTCGAGCTTTCATCCAAGACATACCACACTATCCATTGTCTACAATCAAGCCCTAAGATAAAACCACATTTGCTGCAATCCTTTGGACAGAGACAGACACCTTCAGGATCTCTATGAAGCATTCTTAAAACTACAATAACCACCCACAGAATGAAGAAACAGATTGACAGAGCCAGACGAGTACCCAGAAGTCAACTACTACAGGAGAAGCCCAAGGAAGAAAACAACAAAATGCCACTGGTCATCACCTACAACCCCCAGTCAGACTTCTATAGCACATCATAAAAGATCTACAAGCTATTTTACAAGATGATCCCTCACTCTCTCAAGCCTTGGGAGACAGACATCTCCTCGTTTACAGACAGCACCCCAACCTTAAACAGATACTCAACGGCAACTACAGACCAAACAACAGAAACATTAAAGCAGGAACATATCTCTTCAACAGACCACGTTGCCAACTTTGCCCTCATATCTACACAAAAGACACCAACACAAGACCTAAGTAAGCCAGTTACTCCAACAAGGACTCATTCACCTGCTCATCCACCAATATGATTTATACCATCATATGCCGGAAATGCCCCCCTGCCTTATATATTGAACAAACAGGACAGTTTCTATGCAAAAGAATAAATGGACACAAATCTGACATCAGAAATTGCAACATTCAAAAACCAATAGAGGAACACTTCAATCTTCCTCCTCACTCCATTGACGATTCATTCATAGCTGTGCTCAAACAAATGAATAACAAATCACAGCTTCAAAGAGAATCTGCAGAATTGGAATTTATATGTAAATCTAACTCTGTTATCTCAGGGTTAAATAGGGACTACGGATTTTTTTCTCATTACAACAGGTGATATGACTTCACCTTCCTCTATGTGCAGTTCCCTAGTGTTTGAATCTCAATATCTATTTTGATTTGCTGTTACAGGCTGACCTGATCCAGTGTGATACATTTCCCTGCATTTAATTTCCTCCCATTCTTTAAGTTCCCCATCTTCAAAGCATCTGAGGAAGTGGGATTTTCTACCATGAAAGCTCATGTGATAAATAAATTTGTTAATCTTTAAAAGTGCCACAGGATGCCTTGTTTATTTTGCTGACCTAGACTGACAGATTTACCCCTTTTGAACTTGCTTCAGTGAGAAATATAATACTTCCTCATAAGGAAACTGGTGGATTACTCACCAATAAAACAATGTGAAGTATTAAAGTTGAAAAATACTATAATAGTACTATAACAGTATTCTTACAAAGTTGATATTTCAGTGTACTCAAAATGCTTATTAATCAGACCTAAGTAAATCCAAAGGGAGTAGAAAGTGTTAAAACCACTCAAGAGCTGTTCAGCACTGTGCAGTACAGAGCACAGAAAAGAAAAAAAAATCTACCTGACAATGAGTTTCTAATTGTGTTATCAATGGGTTAATAAGGTAGCCAAATGTTCTTAAGCAATTGACCAGGTGGCTTGGGTACTTCACAAGGACCAGGAGACCTATCTTCACTTCCTCTTGTTCTGCTGGGGCATAGACAAGTGGAATGTCAGTAACTGTGATTTATTGCTGAGACAAGTGTCCTTAATATTGTCTGGAGTTTATTAAGAGAGGTCTGTCCAATTTTCTCTTTTTTAATGGTAATACATTTTTCACCAAAATGAGTTGAAAGATTTCATTTTTCCAATACAAAAAAAAAGTGTTGAATAACTTTAAAAAAGGACATTTTTTTTAGTAACTAAACAATTTCATTTGTTTTTCTTTCTGTGTGAAACACACTTTATTTTAACCAGTTTTAATACCACATTATTATTTCCTAACACTAATATGTCATGAAAATGTTTGTTTTTTTCCTCAAGCAGGCAGATACGCAGTCTCACGTACCTATTGCCAACATTTTCTAGCTGATTACTCTGATTACTTTGGCTACATTGTCAATTGCACATAAAACTGTGCACAGATTCTTCAGTCAGGGACACTCTTCAATCTGCGCCCCTTCAACTATACTCAGATGTGAAGATTTTGGATATTCACTGTTCATACAGCCAAGGCATGTGTAAAATGGAATTGGATTGTTTGAGCCTGGTTGCTTTAGGGAATATTATTCTGTTAATATGCCTCTAAGAGGAGATGCCATGCTGATTAGTGGTGAACTATCTTACCATCATAACTAGTGAAGCTGTGATTCTCTGAAAGACTTCTGAACAATCTTAGTGGAAAATAAAAGGGTGATTTAGCAACTGTCACTGCAACCATCATCAGCTCCTAGCTTATGTCTACAATGGCAATTTATGTCTACTTAAGGAGGCTTAAATTGACTTAAATTAAGCCATGTCCACACTAGGCTTTCATTAAGTCAACTACCACTCATTAGGTCGACTTAAGCCTCCTTAGGTGGACCTAACCATTCCTTATGTTGACCTAAGCCCAGTGTGGACGCATAAATCTACTTTGTTAAGGGCAGTTAGGTCAACTTAACAAAGTGGACTAAGTCAACTTAAAGAGTGTGTCTACACTTACAAATTAAGTCGATTTAAGCTTGCTTAAGTCGACTTAATTTAATCCGCGTCTACACGACACTACAATTGCAAGGCGACTTTATAAAACTTCCTTTTAAGTCGACTTAAACCAGTGTAGATGCAGATTAGCCCTAAGTTAACATAAATGGCTTCCAGAGCTCCCTTCTCCTCTCCCTGACCTTCCACCCAGAGTTCCTGGGACAGGAAGCCAGCTCTGGCCAATCATGGGGCAGGACACAGCCCTGACCCTCACTCAGACCTGACTGGGCCTGCCTGAGAGAATGGCTGAGCAGGACAGTCAGTGCTGCAGGCGGGCACTGTCCTGTAGCCACCAGGAAATTCTGGCTCTCATAGCCATTTGGGGGTATGAGGCAGTGGCCCTCCAGCTGCAGGGCAGCCAGCGCAACAGGGAAATCTGTTCCTCTATTTCCCAGTCCCTGGTTGCTAAGGGCTGCACCAGGGACACCCAGCAGGTCCGGGTTAAAATAAAGGACCTGAGGCAGCCCCCAACACTGCCTGCCACCACTACCCAGAGCTGCACAGCTTACTGGGGCAGAAGGGTGGGGGCTTCCCTGAGCACACAGTTGACTCTGCTGAGCCTCCCTCCCCCGATGAAGTCTGGGAGGAGGGCTCGGTGGAGGAGACTGTGGGGCCGGAGGAAGGGGAGACCAGCCAGCCCCAGGAGCCGGAGGGCACCTTGCCACCCCTGGACCCAGATGCCAGCCCAGAGATGATCCCTGCCCTGGCATCCGACACAGCCTCCCAGCAGGAGGGAGAGGAGCAGGGTCCCCCATCGGAGGAAGACGCAGGTGAGGGGCCAGCCAGCGCCACGGACACCTGCTACAACTACTGGTGAGTGCTCCCCCCTCTATCCTTCTCCCCTGTGGCCAGGGCCAGGCATGCCTGTGGGACAGGGACTGCAGGGGGACATGGCCCAGGAACAGGCAGGGTTGGGGGTGGGGGAGGCAGTCCCACAGGGGCAGAGGGGCTGGGGGCCATGTGGCAGGGGGGGAGGGGGAACCCCAAGGCGAGCGATGCAGTGGTGTGTCTGGAGATGGGGTGGGGGGACCATGGGCAGGAGCACCAACACCACACACACTGCACCCGACATCGCTGGCACATGGCCCCAGGAGAGACCCCCTGAGGCAAGGCTGCCTGCAGCCCACCACCGTGGGCACTGCACCCGACCTGGGCAGCACAGCATGCCGGCATGTACCAAGGGATTCCTGTCCCAAAGGACAGGGAGTGTGAAGCCAGGGGATGGTCATGGGACAGCAACCACTCTCAGGCTGCACACCGCACGAGCTAATGGGAGGGACCCTCTTCTTTACTTCTTCCCAGCAGCTCCCGCACCCTTGGCACCTGGCACTTCTGGCATTCCAGCAGGCCTGATCCGGACTCGGAGGAGGAGGAGGCGGCGCTCACGGGACGAGATCCTGTAGGATCTGGTCCACTTAAGCGAATGGACAGAAATATGTCTGGCAGCGCAGCAGGACCAGGACAAGGGCCACCGGAGGGTCGAACAGCGGCTGCTCGAGAGGATGCTCACCCTCCTGGAGATACAGACCATGGAGCGGCTGGAGGAACACCTTTTCCCCCAGCGCCCCACCCTGCGCACCAGAAGTGGCTCTCCTATGCGGCGGCCCAGGATTCAGGGCAGATGCCAGTAGGCTAGGGACCTGCCTCCTGAAGACCACTGACCCAGACCCCTTCCCCCAACCTCCCACTCTCCCCCCGACCATCTTCACTCCCCCCAAACCTCCTCTCTCCCTCGACTGTCTTCACTCCCTCCAAACCCCCTCCCTCCCTCGACCATCTTCACTCCCCCCAAGCTGCCCAAACCCCACCATACCCAACCCCTATTATCCCCCTAAATAAACAGCCTGTACCCCAATATATGTTTCCTTGGTTTTTTTATTGGTTTGGGGACAGGGGGAGATGGGTGTGGGGGGATGATGGGGCAGGCATGGGTGGAGCTGACAGGGCCTGGGAGCAGGCCTAGCCCTCAGCAGGCCTCGCTGGCAAAGTGGGCCCTCAGCGCATCCCTAACGGTCTGCGCTTGCCGATGACCTTGCTCAGTCCAGGGCAGGGCATCCTCGGGCTGCTCGTAATGAGCGGCGAGCCCCTCGGCCTCGGCTTCCCAGACATGGGGGACCCTTTCCCCGCACAGCTTTCAGAGGTTGTGGAGGCAGCAGCATGCACTGACAACCTCCGGCAGGTTGCTGTCTCTGAGCTGCAGGCGGGTCCCGGGGGGCACTGGAGCGGGTCTTCAGCCGTCCAAAGGCTAGCTTGACGATGCCGTGGCACCGATTGAGCCTCTGGTTAATGAGGTCCCTGCTGTCATCAAGGAGGCCCGTGTATGGCTTCATAAGCCAGGGGTGCAAGGGGTAGGTGGCATCTCCCACGATCAGGACGGGCATCTGCACATCCCCGATGGTGATGGTGTGGTCGAGGAAGAAGGTGCCCACCTGCATGTGCCTGTAGAGGGCAGAGTTCCTCAAGATCCTCGCGTCATGCCCTTCCCTAGCCAGCCGAAGTAGATATTTTGAAAGATCCCAAGGTGGTCTACCAGGGCCTGCAGGACAACGGAGTAGTACCCCTTGCGATCAATGTAGTCCCTGACACAGTATTCCGGGGCTTGAATGGGTACATGGGTGACATCCACAATGCCCACACAGTTCGGGAAGCCCAGCCCAGCGATGCCATCGAGGAGGTCATGCAGGTTGCCCTGGGTGATGAGTCGGGCTAGCAGGACATCGTTGATCGTCCTGCACACCTGTATGATGGCGGTCCCCACGGTGGCCTTCCCAATGCTGAACTGCTGGCCGATGGAGTGGTATAGTGCTACAGTCACTCTCTTGTCGACAGGCAGGGCGGGTCGAAGCCGGGTGTCCATCTGCTGCAGAACCGGGGTGAGCTCGCTGACCAGCTCAAGGAAGGTCTGCTTGCTCATCCTGAAGCTCTGCAGCCACTATGCATCGCCCAAGGTGGTCAGGACAAGTTGCTCCCACCAGTCAGTGCTGGCTGCACATGCCCAGAGGTGGCGAGGCATGGCACACACTTCAGTTTGTGCAGCAGGCTGTTGTCCGCCTCCATGCTGGTGGCTTGCCAGTGAAGTCTGCTCCAGAAGAGAAGCAGCCTGATCAGTAGTTGGCAGGTGTTGCGCAGCTGCCTGACAATTCTCAGGAGAAGAAGAGCTCGGTCCCTGACCTGCTCAGCCTCCATTTTGCCAGGCACAATGGGGAATGTTCCGAGCTCACTTCCTCTTTTATGGGACTGGCTGGGGGAGGGAGAGCACTTCCTGACTGCCACATGCCACACTTCCCATCATGCACAACTCCTAGTCCCCTTAGCCCCTGCCAGTCGACTTAAATGTCAAGTGGAGATGCCCTAGGCTGATTTTGCAAGGTCCCCTTTAAGTCAACTTAATTTTGTAGTGTAGACGCACTAAATCGACTTAAATTAACAAGTGTAGACATAGTCAAAGTGTTGCCACTTGTTAAGTTGACTTTAATAAGGTTGATTTTAAGTTGACTTAAAGTCAACCTTATTAAAGTCGACTTAACAAAAGTTGACTTAACTTTTCTACTGTAGACATAGCCCTAGAGAGGGCACTAATTTAAGTACCTCCATTCTGTCTCAGTGATTCTCAACCTTTTACAAGTTGCATCACACTTGATGGTGTATCACAGCCCTACAGGACACACCAGCCCACCCATCCCCAGGCCAAATCCAGCCATCTCCCTGGATCTTTGCAATACACTTACTGCTGTGTGGTGACACAGTAATGTGTCCCAACACAGTGGTTGAGAACCGCTGTAATCTAGTTTATCATTAAGCAAGAGTCCTAGAAATGGGTCCAATGATACTTACTGGCTCATTCTATAGATTTCTTCACAGTGATTCCTTTGTTCCACTCCCTGCTTCCTGCCCTTTCTGAATAACAACATGTTTTCTGGTCTGTCACCAGATCAACAATAATACACTAGGAAGAGATGGTGGTGAGAGAAGTTGCCTGCACAGTGGTTTTTTCATATAGGTAGAGACAATACAAGAACACAAGAATCACCATACCAGAATGTTCTCTCTAGTCAAATTTTCTGTCACAATTATTCAGTAATATGCCAACCGCAGGTAGTTAATGATAGACTAAGGGATAATATCACTTCTAAAGTTGCTTATTATTAATAATAATAATAATAATAATAATAATAATAATAATAATAATAAATATTTATGTTACCTTAGAACGTACAGAGGTTGTTAATGCCCTGCTGTGCTGTAGAGAGAAAGAGACAGAGATGACCATTTTGGAAGCGCTAACCATCTAGTGTAATTTTGAATTATATTTTTAATGTAGATGTTACACAATAGGGAAAATATTTTTTAATGTTTCCCCTTTAAAATAAATGACAAAATATGAAAAATATCAGCTGCCTTACTACTTCTTAATATTCATACAAATGGATTAATGTGTTCTAATCCTACTAAGCTGTTTGCCTCACATCTATCTTATGCAAGGCTGTTTAAAACACATTTGTATTCATCTCATTTAAACTGGTTGCTTTTTAATTTCATGGGACAACACCTTCTTCTGCCATTCTCGAGTTCCCAACTGATCTTATCTATGCCTTTCAGTATTTTGTATGCATTATTTTAAATGACTCGGTCATACATAATATACTGTTTATTCATTTTCTCTAATCACAATTTTTTCTCAGTCTTTCTTCATAAATGGACGTATTTTCAGGCATTTGACAACATCTGTTTCCTTCTCTGCTATTTACTTTAGGCCAGTCATTCTAGAAGCTAGAAAAAACACCAGGTATCATTGAATAATTTAGCTCAATGCAACAAAGAAAACAAAGATCTCCAAAAAAATTCATAGGACACAAGAGCTTCAGTGTACAAGGTGGAAAAAAATTATGGGGATTTCAACAAAAAATAATGCTACACTTTAGGGACACAAACAAGGAGTCTTTTAAAACTAACAATTGTATTTATCACATGAACTTTCATGAAAGAAAACCCCACTTCATCAGATGTGTGAAGATGGGGAACTTAAAGAATAAGAGCAAAATAAATGCAGGGGAGTGTGAGCCATAAGATTTGGTCAGACTGTAATAGCAAATACATTGGTGCCTCATTGAATGAGTCCATATAGTAGAGGAGAGGAAAGAATATGGAAGCTTCCAAGACACTTCCCTTCCGACCATAAGGGCTGCCCAGAAAAGTAATCCCCTCTGTTTCCTGCATAAGCAACTGACTTTCAAGTGATGGGGACAGATGGGAGATAGGTGAAGCTGTGTCAGCTATTGAAATATGACTCTTTAAAATGAGTCCCAGAACTTTCTCTATGGGTATGTCTACACTAGCAATTTAGGTTCATTTAAGGCCCCTTACTCCATGTCTACACCTGATTTTCATTAAGTCGACAAGAAATTCCTTAAGTCAACATAATTAAAGCTTTAGTCGACTTAATAACAACTGCCCATTAGGTTGAATTAAGCCTTATGTCGACTCTTTAAATTGACTTAAGGACGGTGTGGACGGGGAGTAACCCTTAAGTCAATATTATTAAGTTGACTTAGTAAAGTCAACTTAACTTTTTCTAGTGTAGACATAACCTCTGTGCCTCCAATTTGTATATAGCAAAGACACTGGTAATGATCCTGAGTCCTTGCCTTATTACTTTTCTGCTTACTTTTCTTGAAGCTCACATTTTTTCCAAATTAGTCTTCATGATATGTTCATTTGTTTTCTGCTACAAATTATTATTATTTCTCTCTTATTTATATTGCACTACATCCTAAAACTCTGGCCATGGGGATAAAAATGTTGTCAGAAAGATTAAAACTCTTTGCTTTTATTAACACCTGTTTGATTTCAATAACTAAAAGAGTGAGAGGAAAGGATGTCTTTATTAAAGATTCAACACCACCCCTGTCATTTCAGCTAAGGTGCAGAAAAGTCCATACTATGCTTCTCTGAGACTGCTACAAGTTCCCTGTCACACCTAGGCAGTATAAGGGTCAAAATTCCTAAAATTATTAAGATTTTCTTTCTTTCTTTCTTTCTTTCTTTCTTTCTTTCTTTCTTTCTTT
>ML686006.1:3698330-3750601 GCA_007922175.1 Pelusios castaneus | reverse complement strand
TTTCTTTCTTTCTTTCTTTCTTTCTTTCTTTCTTTCTTTCTTTCTTTCTTTCTTAAAAAAGAGGAAGAAAGACATCCCATTTTTGAAAGAGGAAAAAATGTGGGGAACAACAAACTGTGAGGCCTTCATTATACTGTATAAGCAGCCCCCCCTCCCCCCGCCTCCCTGAAAGAAGTAAAAAGGTGCATGTAGTGGGGTAACTTCCCTGCTCACTCAAGGTAGGCAAAGGTTAAAAGCCCTGCAGAGAGGAAGTGCTAATGGGAGCAGAGGGCTGCAGGGCCAATCAGGGCACAAGAGGCCGGATAAAGCCAGGTCTTCAGCGCCTGCTCAGGCCAGTTGATCCCAGATCTGGGATGAGACAAGTTGAGTTGTGAGCAGGTCTGTGGAATGGAGGACCCTGGAGAGCTCACAGAGGCAATGCCTAGCTTCAAGCTTGATACAAGGGCTGCAGGTCCCTGCGGGGGGTGTGTATGGCTCAGGGGACCTAGTAAGGGTAAGCTGAAAAGGAGTGAGGGGATTGAGGTGTCACTCAACTAAGTGCATAGCGTCCTTGGACTGGGGCCGGGAGAAGTGGGCGGGCTTAGGTCCCACACACCTCCCCACAGACCGCCATTGGGTGGGAGACCACAGGAAGTGGTGCAAACTGCTGGCCACTGACACAACCTGAAAGGAACTGGGGGGACTGAAGGCTTGGCCGGAGGGCTGAGGCCTTACCATGGATTGCAAGTAAGTGGTGAATGGACTACCTATGGCCAAAGATTCAGAGTGAGACAGGCTGGACTGGATTGAACCCCTGGAAGGGGAGGGACTATGGAGAACTTGGCTGGAGGGATGATGTGCTGGTCAAGATAGAGACCAAGTACGGACCTCCAGACAGTAGACTACTTGACCTAATCTCCTATACCATCACCAGAAGGTGCTCATTTGGTGGGTCCAGTGTTGCGAAGGTCTACAGTGCACAAGTATATTCCACCCCGTCTGCCGCCGCCCTTCTTTCTCCTCAACTCTGGCTTTAACGTTCCCTGACTGTATTTTAAAGAGCAAACACTGTTTCAGAACTGGATTTTATTTCTTTATTTTAGCGCGTTCTGGAATAGATACATAAATTGGCAATTCATGATCATTATTTTATGTTAAATCATTCTGAAGGGCAGTTTCTTCTGTATTTGACTGTGAAACAGATTTTGATCCATGCTATATTTTCTATATTTTACTGTTTACACCTACCTTTATCTATAAACATTTCAAGATTTGTTAATTACAAACCCACCCACTGCCACCACTAAAAAAAGGGAATGCCAGTAGTCTACTCACTGAGGACTGACTCCTGCAAACACATGTGCTTACAGTTTACTCCTGTGGGTAATCTCATTGGCTATTTCTACACTAGAAAAAGTTAGGTCGACTTTATTAAGTCAACTTAACAAAGTGGTTACCTTGAACGTGGACTTAGTGAGTCAACCTAAATGCCCTTAATAAAGTCAATTTAAGGGTTAATCCATGTCCACATTGTGCTTAAGTCGACCTAAAGAGTCAATTTAAGGGTTAGGTTGACCTAACTGGCGGTTCTTACTAAGTCAACTCAAGCTTTCATTAAGTCGATTTAATGAAAGTCCATTGTGGTCAGGGACTAATTTAGGTCAACTTAAGTAGCCTTGCGTCAACTTAAAGTGCCAGTGTAGACATACCCTATGGGATTAAAATTATTCTCACGTGTATATTTTTGCAGAATCAGGCCCTATACAAAGTTAATAGATTTACATACTGATGTTACTAAATCTCTATAATAATTGCAGAAATGGTATTAGAAATAATAGTTGGCTTTGTCTATTTACCATTTAACCAATAACTTTTTATCTACTCAAGAAACAATTGTGTTTTACAACGGTACTTTAGAAAACAGAAATATCATGAAAATGAAAAAAGAGCACCCTGCCAAGATAAGTGCACAAATATGATTAGCTGGCATTTCAGCAAAGATGAACATTTATTTTTCCTTTCTTTCTTCTTTTGAGGTTTCCCAAAGTTGTTAATCATGGTCACACATTTTCCTATTCATGCTGAGGCTGCACAGCATGCATTGGACTGGTGTTGTCAGCAGACAGCAGCATCACATAAATTATGATTAGCTCAGACCAGAGGGATCTCACGGTAGAGAAGCATGGGGCCAAACTCTCAGCTAGTGAAAATGGACTTCAGTAGAGCCGAACCCACACACTGCATCAGAGAATTTAGCTATGTGAGTTCAAATTTATCTAGTATTCAAAGTTTTGAATAGTGTTACTTTCTGTCTCTTAAGATTATAATAAAAATATAAAACATCCTAAACAAATTTAATTTGCTTTTTAGGTAATGATCTAGCAAACAACTTAAGGACATAGATTCATAGACTTTTTTCTGTTGAGTTATGGTCTAGTTTTTTATGACAGCCATGACTTTCCTTGACAGCACATGTTAACATTACGAATGCCTTTGTGAGGCATCATGTGCCTGACCCATGGGTCCGCAGGCAATGCTTAGATTGTGGCTGCCACCCTACAGCTCACTCAGAGCAGTGGAGAAGATCTAGCTCATAAAGGTCTGCCCACCCCCAAAAAGGTACTGGGAAAACTCCAGTCCTACAGTTTGGCTAGGATGCATTTCTTCAGCCAGAAAGCAGCACAAGAAGTTCCCTTAGTAACTAGGTGAATCCTTGGCTGGCTTCTTGTCTAATTTCCTGACTCCTGAGCCCTGCCTGTTCCTTTCTCCTGGTTCCCAACTTGTTTCTGCCCTCCTTATGCCAGATGCCCATCTGTTCCCATTTCCTATTTTCCTGCCTTCCTCCAGGTCTCTTCTACGTTGACTCTGAATTTGACCCTTGGTCTGCTTCTGTCTCCAGCTCTGACCTTTGGCTTAGACTCAGATTCTGATCATGCTTCCTAGTTCCTGACTGTAACCATTAGACTTGACTGCTCATTTCCAGTTCCTACATCCATTCTTTATCAATAACAGAGAGCAAATAAATTGTCCTAATGGACATACAACATCAATATTACACATCATAGCTTGAATGTAAGAGGCAGAATAAATTAAAATCTTAAGAGATTTAGATTTTATTATGCCTTAGCATAGTTCAGAATACTGTGCCTGGTAGTAATATGCAATTTGACTATGAGGACTGCGCTGGCGTGCACACTGCTTTTTAAAGTGAGGCATTACAATATCAGTAGAATTACTTATAATGAAGTGTTTTTTTTTTATTCAGTCTATAGTTTGTCTTTGTGGTACAGTTTATCAGTTTTATTTGTATTAAAATGATAATTGGATCTTGCCTCTATCACGTGAAATATAAAGCCACTGCCTGTTATTACATTAGGATTGTGATGCCACCTCTCAGAACTAGACTTACTATATTTGCTTGGGACAGAAAGTTAATAGCAGTGACAAAAGCAGAGTTAAGGTTGTTCCCAGTTTCCTCCTCACCTGTGCTCCCTTAAATATCAAAAGTAACTCTCTTCTCAGGAAAGAAGATGCTTTCATCACCTCACTTGTTTCCTCATCCTCCATCAAACCTGGGTCTTTTCATGTAGGCTTCAGCCAAACCTCTCACACCTGGTGTCTTTATTCAACTTTGCCAGGATGGGAGAAAAACTCACACTTGGAACATCTATTTCCTGCCATGAAATAGGCCTTAAGCATAGGAGACATGCCACCATCAGTCTCCTGAGGATAAATTAATAAAACATTAAAGGTCTGAGGAGTTAATTGGTTTTCCTCAAAAGTTTTAAGCAGGTGGGGCTCATATTCCTCTATTGTTAACATCTCCTCTTGCTGCACTAACTAGTGATATCCTGAGACTGGTTTAAACTCTACTTCTCCCTGGCAAACACAGTACAATAATGGTGCCATCACTGAGAACTGAAATCACAGTTCAACCAGGAATTACTCCCTAAAATAAAATAACCCTAGTGAATGAAAATTCAGAGTTGTACTCTGGCTGCTTTGTACTGCTCCAGTTATGCAAAAAGGCAGCAAACTTTGTTTCAGCAAGTTGAATTTATGGCTTATATTTGTTGCCAGTGTAGCACAAAGTAGTTGGAGCAAAGCAGTGAATCCAGTCTTGGGAATCGTTATGAAATGAGAATGGACTGAAATCTGAATAAATGTTATTTTCAAGTTGAACCACAGCATCTGTAGAAAATACAACTGAGCAATATGGACACTGGATACCTATAATATGATATCAGAACCTAACATCTTATAAAAAGCCTTCTTTCAGAAATGCAATGCCATTCGTTTGAGAGAGATAAACTTGATAAATGTAACCATGGTGCACATTCATGCATCTTTCTCTGATAACCATTTTAACTCATGCTGTGAAAGAGTAAACATCACTTTATCATCTCACAGACCATTTTGCTCTTTACTACTAGTTCTGATTGTGAGGTTTTGTACTGACTTGATGTTCAGTGAGAATTAGGCTCTAAGGCTATGTCTCCATTTGAAAAGTTAAGTTGACTTTATGAAGTCGACTTAATAAGGTCAACTTTAAGTTGGCTTATAGTGGACCTTATTAAGTCGACTTAACAGAAGTGGGCTTCACTTTTCAAGTGTAGATGTAGCCCCTTTTCGACCTTATTAAGTCGACTTAACGTTTTAAGTTGACTTAAAAAGGTCCAACTAGGCACTACTCCATGTCTCCACTGGCTTAAGTCAACTTAATAAAGTTGATTTAAGCGCTAGTTGAATTAAAATGAGGTGTTATTAATTCAAACTAACTTTTCCTTAATTCGACTTAAGAAGCAGCTTAAGTCAACTTAAGGAAAACCCAGTGTAGAAGTGGAGTAAATGAAGTCGACTTAAGCCTCCTGAAGTCAACTTAATTGGTAATATAGACGCACCATAGGAGACAGATTTTCAAAAGTATTTAGGTCCATAAGATGCAGACTAGCACATATTAGAGTTGATCAAAAATGTGAGCAGTTTTTCATTAAAATTTTCACAACACATTTTTCTCTTTTATTTATTGAAAAGTAACTACACTTTTTAAGCAGCTCAAGTTCTCATATCTAAATTTATACTATAGTAGAGGCATAAATGCACTCTGGCAAAAATAATACCATACTTGTCATCCCAACCTTCATCCATATCATATTCATACCTCCATTTTTTAAAGTCATATAATATATTTAGTTTGGGGATGAGAAATAAGGTTGCCTTTCTTACCACATATGCAACATATATTGTACTCACATCTGCAGGATCCAAAGTCCACTCACATCAGAAGGATCCAAAGCCTACTGAAGTCAATATAATTCTTTCCTTTGTCCTCAGTTAGTTTTAGTTTTGGGCCACAATTCACATTCTCACATTTTCTACATAATTTCATGGTGTTTTCTAAATTATGTTATTTCTAATCACACTTTGCTTGAAGTCCAATGTATGTAAATCAAATTGCTGTTTGTCTGTCTTGTTTTAAATTAAAGTCCTACTTCCACTTTTCATATTTCCTTCAGTTTTTGGAACAATTCCAACCAACAATTTGGTAATGTTCACTGGAAAACTTCATCAAATGAGTATATATAAAAGTGACTGTTTCCATGAGTCTGTTAAGAAATTTACCACTGAGGTTTTAGGTCACTCTGAGAAAAACTGAATGAAGCAATTACAAAACTAAAAATATTTGTTGCTAGAAATTGGAATGAACTGGTATATAAAACCTTTGAGTCCATTAGTTATATAAAGATCTCAGTTATAGTGACATTATTTTCACAACTACTGAGCTCAGAAGAGATATTTGTAGGAATTAAATAATTGAATATTGAGGGAGACAAAAGTTTGACTGTCTTCCCTTTAAATAAAATGATCTTTAATGAACTGTTGATAATTTCACTTGAAGCCTTTCCCCCAAAAAAGTATTAATTCTTCCCAAATATGGCATAATTAATGACTTTCCAGCTAGCTCTGAGATTCTTCAGTGGCATGAAGGAAACTCCTTCACTTAGGGAATTTTGTATTTTTGAATCCCCATTCAAGGTCTACCCATCTTTCTGAGAATCTGGGAGCCCACACACAGTGATACTTTGTGACCCAAGAGCATCTCATTGACACAGGAGTTTATATCCATCTGAGCTTCCTGCTCCCTTCTGATGGTGGATTATGACATAGGCCACTGAATGTTCAACGATTTTCTTGACTGCCTCCTTCCATCTCAGGAGGATTTCCTTTACTGGTATTTGATCCAAAAGACTTCCAGAAGCTTTTCCTGGAGGAGACCCTCCGTTACAAAGACACATAGACCTGTCCACAACAGGCAGGGGAAACTATAAACACACACACAGCAAGTGTGCATCATGGATCAGATGGTTAAATCAAATGTGGTGATGGGAAAATCTAATGGGACTAGAAATGCAATTATTTCTAAACTTACCCATTCCAGAAAAAGTGGATAGGGGGAGGAGAGAGGAGAGCCATTGAATAGAGTGTGAGGCCAGTGATAAACAATGACTGAGTAAGAAATGTTGAAGATGCAGAAAAAGGAAAAATGTATGAGCGTGAATAGGTTAAGATATGAGTGGAAAGTGACAGACAATAAAGGAGGGAAAGGGTGAAAGAAAGTGAAAGAATATTTGAGACAGAAGTATTGAGAACAGGCATACAAAATAAACCAATTGGAAGAGTAAGACAAACAGGACTCAGCAGACAAGAAAAAAAGGAAACAGAAAAGGGAAAGGGACATAGGAAAGTGAACAGTGAGAGGGGAAAAAGGATAGATGAAATAAAATGGTAAAAGTTACCGAGAAAGGAAAAGAAAAGAAACATAGGATGCACAGATAATGAAAAAAGGATATAAAGGAATGGAAGGGAAAAGAAAAGCAAGAATAGAGAAACAGCTCTTTGGCATCTTCCCATGCTTCAGTGTCTTTGAAGGAGGCTTAGAGATATGATTTACAGAAATTTGTTGTGTTTATTATTTTATTCATTCTTTAAAAGTAATTAAAACCAGGTAATTACTGAAAGACAACTGCTAAGGCATACACAAACCTTCTCACAACAGAATATTTGTCATAGAAATCCAGTAACACCATAGAAATGAAAGAAAAAAAACCCACTATAACTTTAGTTAGTTCTAATATATATAAGTACAAAGTTTGGGGCCAATCCTGCAAACAGTAATATAAATAAAGTAGCTTTATTTTCTATATAACCGAGTCATTCCATAGAAGTCAATGGGAATGTTTCCATGAGTAAAGTTGCACATATGCTTATACGTTGGATCTTCTGGTTTTTGGCCTCCAAGTGATGAGCTGAACAACATTTAATTTAACATTAAAAATATCTTAAAATAAGAAATCTGTTCAGTATCTGGTCATCTGTAACACCCTTGAAACTTCATTGTCTTCAATTTATTTGTAGAACCAAAAGGCAATTGTTTTTTTCATGGGAAATACTGGAAAAAATGTATTTTTCAACACTTTTCTTGCTTTCCTCCCCAATTTTTCAATGAAAAATCATAAATGAAACAGAAGATTTTTGGTTTGGGGAATTCAAATTTTGGTAGAAGTGTTCTGCTTTTGGTAACAATTCGTTTTCATTTTAAAACAGCTTTGGGTGCTGGGGGGGTGGTTTGAGGAGAGTGATTTTTTTATTGTAAAACATTTTTTTTAAATCCATATTAAAATTTTATCCCAAAAATGTTGCTCAAAAAGCCATTTTTAATAGAAAAATATTTAAGTGGGGGAAAAAATGCAATTGGCATGTCTTAATTGGAATTTACTAGTCAATTGCTCATGATGGAAAGATAAAATAGCTTTCTCTCCCCTAATGGCACTGATCCAGTAGGTCTAACAAGAATATTTAACAGCAAAAGCTTGTTCTTTTTATTAAAATAACCATTTATGATTTGGTGCCATTTCTACACAATTGGTTTATGAACCTCACTCTAAAATGGGACAAGGAAGTGATGTTCATACATTACAAACTAACATATTCTACTCTCAGTGGCAATGTGTCTTTGCCTTTACCTTTCCAGTAGTAGTCCTCTAAACAAACTTGGTGAATCAGGCTGGTTCCTGATTGTGCAGATAAGTTGTTTTAGTGTATTTTATAATTTGAATGGTTTCAGCCAGTAGTAGATTATTTTTAGCTAATTCCATGCAGCTGTTATAAATTAGAGACTGTTTTCCAAGCCCACTGTGGGAAAGGAAAACTAGCTGTGTTTAATCATGAATCTGACAATGTAATGATCTGAATTTAAAAAAAAAATGGCAATTTTTAGTATTACAGCAGGAAGCCTGTGCAAGTCAGTCATGTTCCTGGATGATTCATTTATTTACTGATTAA
Source organism: Pelusios castaneus (assembly GCA_007922175.1). Lineage (NCBI taxonomy): Eukaryota > Metazoa > Chordata > Testudines > Pelomedusidae > Pelusios > Pelusios castaneus. Next base: position 3,742,279 of record ML686006.1, on the reverse strand, counting down.
AGGCAACAATTCAGCCAGTCACAATTTAATTTATATAAAAAAAAGTTTAGTGTAGTTCTGCAGACATGTTTTTCTTTCACTAGCTACAGTATATAAAAAAGCCTGCTTTCTAAGCCAATCTGAATTTAGTTACTGGATTCCTTAAGGATACACAGGTACACAGAACCCACACAAATCCACATTATCTAGACCCTTCAGAAGGTGTCTTGTTTGCTTTCTCTGTTTATGAGCAGTAGTGAAAAAGCCACAAGATCACATGGACCCCAGGACCAATGTCTGCACAGAGAGCTTGTTAAACCGCAATGATATTCCAGCTCATAGGAATATGGTTGCAGCATGGCAACCTGACTGCCATTTCTGCTATCTATTTTAAGATGCCTGTACAATTCTGGAAAGTTTAAAGATCATAGGTTTTACTGGTCTGAAGTGTATTTTATGGTGAAAATTTTAGCAATTTCATGAGGTGTAAAAATTACATAAGTGCCTACATCATTTAGAAGCTTAAATCTCATTGACTGTCAGAGAAAGTTAGGCCTCCAAGGTCCAGGTGTTTACAGGCTATTTAGATGTTGATTTGCTAATTGTTGCAAGATGTAAGTGATGCAGAATGGCTAAAAGGGGACATAGGCACTTAAGTTCCATTGAATTTTACTGGGGTCCTCAATGAAGTGAGGAAGAGAAAGGCAGATGTGACTGCTTCAGAATTCTCTCCCTCAACTCCCTGAACCCAAAATGCATATGCCAGTTGTGCTTGAGTAGAGAAGAAACAGCAGGGGAGGAGAAAAGGTTATCTTCTGACTTCAGACCATTGACTGTGCTGCCCTACAATAGAAGTTGTGACATGCTGCAAACTATGTACATCCTCATAGTGTGATTCATGTTCATCTTTACAGTGTAACTCTGTTATTGCCTAATGCAACATATGTCAAGTTACGTGTTTTGGGGATGCTCATGACATACTGAATATTACTGTTATGGTAGCATGTTTCCTGCAATATCATGCACGCGTACAGTTATGAAACTCTGCCATGTCAAATCCCCAAATGTGACTTGATTTTCACATGACTTGAATACATGCAATCAAACATAGAACTATGTTTCCACAACCAGCAGAGGCATGTATACAGGAATAATGGACTGATCTAAGTACTTGTGAGCATTTCGGCAACCTATCACTTTAAAGTCCATCTCTATGTCTGGTTTTCATTTTCCAGCATATCCTGAATAATAACCAGGAAGTGGGGGGAAACCAAAACCAAAAACAAACAAACAAACAAAAAACATGGACAAAATGCAGAAAATTAGTTATTTGGCAAGCTAACTTGAAATTTTTCATGAGTTTAAAACTGATTCACCAGCAATGGTTTAAGCCTCAAAACTTAATAAATTGTACAGAAACCCTCTTTTTCCTTCTTTGTAAATCCTCTCAAATGTTCATGGTGGAAAGTTACCTTTCCCTTTCTAAACACCAGTGAAAAATATTTTTTGATGCAGCAAATGATTGTAATGGAAATCCTAGGTTCCACTCGTCTTTCAGACACATTTGCCCAATTTATTTTTGAAGAAAACTTATTTCAAAGATGCTATAATAATTGTAACATCTTCTTCTTTTACATTCTTATAAGTACTCAGCCCTGAGACTGATGCAGATGTCATTATCATTAGTCTACGTAAATAATAATGCCAGGGCAATGGGCTCTAGAGATGAAATGATTGTTAAAGCATACTAATGTGTTGCACATACATTTGTCCATGTAGACCCTGCTGGTGTTCAGAAATAGTTCCCCAGTGTCTATTAATGGTATACTCAGGGGTTAAAGTAAGGGAGAACGCACCAGAATGCAGTTCCAGGGCCCCCAAATTTGAGGCGCCAGAGTTCCGGGGCCCCTAAAAATAGAAAAATCCAGCAGAACACATGTTCCATCCTGCTCGGGCTGCTGGCAGGTCCTACACCCCACCGTTGTTAATCACAACACTTATTGTGTTATGCAGTGTTTGCTAGTTTGTGATAATAATTGCTATAGACATAGACACCATATACAATTCTAAATATTTTTATAGAGTGAAAACCGATGCATATGGTACTGAGAAGTGGTTGCAAATGCCTACCTGGGCTGGGGCCCACACATGCATGAAGGGGGCCCAGACAATCTGAGAAGGGGGGCTGGAGATTAGGAGGGTTCCGGGGCCCGTCAAATTGTAGTGTTACACATAGCACTATAACAAAGCACACTAGCAGGGTCTACTAGGACCAATTAATGTGCAACATGTTAGTGCACTGTTAAAAATCACAACCCATAGAACACATTACTCCACATGGCAGGCAAACCCTTACAAGTCTCATATGACATTGTAACTGTGGGTAAAGTACCCTGGTAAGTGAGAAGAGATTTTTCTTCATCAGACTAGTTATGTACATATCAACTTTTTAAAGAGTATGGAAAGAAGTAATCATGAATGTGATTTTTCTCTGATCTCTGTAAATATAAGAATAAACAAACAAAGCAAAATGACAAAAACCAAGGGGGAGTGGATGGCTCAAGAAATTTTTATAGGTATATGGAATCAATTTCACTGATAATTTGTTTAAAATTTAAATGAGTGAAGTGTGTTATCACTGATTCCTCTTGGTTATCTGGTGGCTATCTGATACACTTTGTCTAATTTTTAGTCAATTAACATTGTATAGAAAACATTGCAATAATTGACAGCCTCAGGCTCTAATTCACATGACACCTCTTGGCGTTTTCCGCTCAAAATGGAGATTAAAAGACAACATTGAAGTTACAATTCAGTCAAAATGTCATTAACAATATGGATTTTGTTGTTTCATATAGATCTATACAAACATATAATAATCTATCACAGATCCATTTCCATATGATAAAGTGTTTATTTGGCATTTTTTCCCCTTATGGTAATTTTAAATTGCATATTCTTCATCATTTAGGACTCAGTTCTTCTAAGTAGTTAAGCATTTTCTTTATGTTTCAGAATGTGCTAAAGTGCTTCCCCGAACCAAGGATTTATTATGGCATAGATTTTCACAAGAGATATCTCTTAATTTAGTTGAATAATAAGAACAGGTGTTTAAAGATAAAGGTAAGGAGTTTATGGGACCTGTATCAGCAACTCAGTTTCAGTCAAAGGGCCTTTTGATATTATTATGATCCCAGTAGTACTCATTTTAGGAGAGTAGTCCCATTGGCTATGTCTACACTTGCTAAAATTAGTTCAAATTAGTTAATTCGAACTAACTAATTTGAACTAATTTTAGTTAGTTTGAATTAGCTTAATTCGAACTAGAAAAAGTTAGTTTGAACTAAGCAAGTGCCATTCATGGCACTTGCTTAGTTTGAATTAGCGATCCCCATTCATTTCAATGGCTGGTTAGTTTGAACTAAGAAATTAGTTTGAATTAACATGGCCACATTGGCTAATTTGAACTAGTTAGTTAGAATTAAAACCTTACTTCTGAAGCCCTATTCGAACTTATTAGTTCGAATTAAGGAAACCCTTAGTTGGAACTAACTAAAGCCTAGTGTAGCCATGGCTTTATTTAGTTCAAATTAAGCCTCCTTAATTCGAACTAATTTGCCAGTGTAGACATAGCCATTGATTTCAGCAGGAAATATATGACTGAGAAAGATGAATTTGGGCCAAAATGATGGGAGATCAGAAAACATTTAGAATGACTTGTATAACATACTTTTGACTTCCACACTCATGATCAATGTGGTCATGCAAGACTTATTACTATAAAATCACTTAGTATCTTTCCCTTCTCCCTCTGTGTGTGTAGGTTAGTGAGAAAGAAATTAAGTCATTTGTCCTAAATTCTTTTAAAACTCAGTTCTGTTTTAACTTGAATTCACACCCACTCCTTTTTGAACCCCTTAATAGTAAAGTGGTTTAGCAATATCACGTCACTAACAAAAATTGTTAGTGTGAGTTTTACTGTACCTTTAATCAGGAGTTACAGGAAGCACAAAGGAAAAAGAAGTTCCAGAAGGCTATCCATGTTAGTCTATTCCAGCAAAACCAAAACTAAGAAATAGTTCTGTGGCACTTTTAAAGATTTATGTATTACATAAGCTTTCATGCATGTAATTCCATTTTGTCAGATGCATTACACCCATAAAAGCTTATGCGATAAAATAATTTGTTAGTCTTTAAAAGTGCCACAGAACTACTTTGTTTTGATGTTAAAAGGAAGAGAGTTACTACAGAGAGGTTTTTTCTTGACAGAAAACTAAAATATCTCTAGTGAAAACTGCTATTTTCACCAATACTTTGTAGAAATGAATAAATCAGGCCAAAACATTGTTGTAATAAAACAATACTTAATGCCATAATAAACTAAAATTCTGACTGATTCTTGAGTGTAGTATAAAATTTTCTAGGTACCTGTAAAAGTATTCTTATATGTCAAGGGGGCCAAATAAATATATATATCGTGGTTGTGAGCTGCATGCAGCATTTTTAAAGTTAAAGTGTGGCTCATGGAGCCTCCTATGCAAGCCCCCACTTTCCAAGTGCCAGACTGGGATGGGAAGCTTGGAACTTCTGACCTGCAGCAGGGTTGGGGGGGGGGGGTCAATAAGTTTGACCACACATTTATATATAAAATAAAACAGAATATAATTTATCTTTCATTCAGTGTAGTTGAAAGTTATCTCAATCCACAAAGTCCTATGGACCACTTCAGTTGTGAAATAGAGAGCTTAGTTTGTGGGTAGAAATCAGTAGAAAGACTCCCAATACCACTAAGAGCCTTTTGCATCAGACCCTGGCTCTGCATGGCCTTAGATATGTCCACAGTAGGTAAAGGATGGGAGAAAGAAGGCTCCTGGAAACTTAAAGTGGTGGCCAAAAATAATAAACTTTATTAGTCTCCCTCTTTGGGACGCAAAGGGTTAACAGTTGTGCTGCTAGCTGAACTAAACTCGAAAGTCAGCTTCACAGGTAACAAGATAACCCCAGGTAATTACCCAACAGTTTTACATACAATGATTTACACAGAGATAAAACTTTCAGAATAAACCCTCCTCTTGGACTCTTTTGTTAGTCCAGAGACAAAGTATAAAAGGACAGAATCCAATACATAAAACAATAAGCATAACAGTAATCCCCAAACCTACACCAATTGTAATACCTTGGGTTAAAACTGAGGTAGAAGAGTTATTCACATTCAACTATATACATTTAAAGGGAAGGGAAACAATCACGAGAAGTAAACGTGGGGGGTAACTCGGGTTCACATACGTACCATGACTATCAGGCAGGTAATTAGCAACAGCATGACGTCTTAAGGTGGAGGTTGAAATCGACTCGGGCCGGCACTCTCGGGGGAACTCCTACTGCAGGGTGATCAGGCCTAGCAGTTAACTTGAGGAGAGTCCTACTTTGCTCCATGCGGCATGGTAGCTTTTATGGCCTAGGCCACTGCTTCCTGCCGAGGGCTGTGATTGGCCAGATTTCGCTGCAGCAGGAATTTGGGGGCGAGGGGCTGCCCGGTTCCTCCTGTCCTTATTTGGGCAAAGAAATTTTCACCAGCTCTCTAGGTTCCGGGTCAGAGCCTTCTACACCTCTGGGGGGGGGGGGGCAGAGCAGCCATGATTGACTTGCCCTCCAGATGCCCTGACATGGGCGAGGGGGATGACCCACCCCTTTGGGAGCTGGCTGAGAGCGAATCAGGGTTCGAATAAAGCATGTTGATGGTCACAAGCCTAGCAGCCATGAGTTCTCTACGTGAACTGGGGACAGTATCTGGTAAACAATCTCTATGTGACCTGGGGGAAGTATCTGGTAAACAGCATCTTATGACTTTATATCACAAGGGAGGTGGCGGCCACTTTATGGGGTACTCATAACAGCACCTTAACAAGATACCATTGTACATTTTTTACAGCATAGCAAATATGTGTTCCTCTATCTGGATGAAAGTCACCCCAGTGCTGAGGACTCACATAAGTCCCTTTGCATTATTTAAATCTCATTTATGCCCCTAATTTCTGGTTTAACTGATGCATGGGCCCTTGGGAGAATTTTACCCTTTACGTTCTTCAAAGTATTTGTACACTTATATTCCAGAACTGTCTCTTGATTCTGAGAAACTGTGTAGGTTGTGATTCGCTTTCTTCATCATGAAGCTCATTTTTAATGAGCTCATGTGGTTTGTTTGTTTTGTTTTGTTTTCTTCAGTGTATGTGCTCCACAGCTTGAGAAATATGCTCCTTTGTTGTTCTCCTCTGACTGATGAAAAGCTTTCAACAGAATTCTGAAAGCTTTTAAGACTCTCAGAAAAAGTCCACTTTTCAAAAATTGTTTTGAGTTTGGCTTCCAAATGTGCTACATATCAATGCTCTTTAGTCTTTTGCTTTACTGTAAGAGGCATTAAATATCTCAATTTTGCTCCCAATTTTATTAGTCTATTTAAATTCTAATCTCACATTTTATCTTTCCTCTTGAGAGTGCTGTCTTCTTTGAAAACTTCTTTCTCTATAGAACATTAAGATAGGAGACCCATTCTTAGGTTTGTTAACATTTGGAAACTATAAAGAAAAAATGTAGAAATGTTATCATTGACAAACTAGATTTCTACTAAGTGCCTTCAACTCAGCTTTACTGTCAATGTAATTCAATTTCTTTTTCAACCTTATCTAGTAACTCCTGCCATAAGGTCCTGGCTTTGTTAGCAGATACTCAGAAAAGGATAAATTCCCAAGCTGCTTGGCAGTTCACTTACTGTTTATTTTAGACACTTTGGATGGCAGCCTCTCAGTATTGATGTGTGACCTTTCTACAAAGTTGCTATACTTACCAGAGTTGATTTAATTGCATAGATGAACTTTAACTTCCGAAGAGTCTTAATCCATTTGTTTGAGTCTCTCGTTAGCTTTCTTGTCCTTTATCTATTACAAAATATCCTATTAAAGTTCAAAGCTTGCTAGATATTTGGTGTTTTGATTTGAAGAAAGTGCAAGGTGTTGTTTAATGCAGTCTTGTGTATTTTTTTCCTTCAGAGACCAGTTGATGATATTGTTATGATGCACTCAATACCTCTTTTAGTCGGAAAGTTTAAAAAATAAAGATAGATTTCTTGATATGAGAAAAGGTTACTCTTCCAATGTCTTTCACTGTGATGTACAAAGACAAATATTGTAAGAATCAATAAACAGGGCTCTGCCTTTTTTTTTTTTTTACAATTACATGTTTAAAAATGCTCCTTGGCTAAAATAAATAACATCTGTCAATAAACAGAATGGTAGAATAACAATGTGTTCTTAGGGTATTTGACACTTTGAACTCTATGCCTACTCAGTCAGTAAGCATAATCAATGTCTGTGCAAGATGCTTAATCATCAAAAGTGTGAGCTTTCTACTTGAATTAATTAGTCTCAGACTAGAACCAAAAGAGCTAAATAACAAGGGCCTGATCAAGTCTTTATTATAACCACATGATCGCATATTTGCAACCCTTGTCCATACCTTCCCCTGTTCTCAACTAATTGTTACTAAAACTTGACTCTTTGTCTATATCTTAGATTGTGATCTCTTTGCAGTAGAAACACCTTTTTTTTAATTTAAATGTACAGAAGATGTCATTTTCAGACATACAGGGTATATCTGCATTGCAATAAAAGCCCCATGGTATGGCCATAGATGGCCCAGATCAAGTGATTCAGGTTTATGCAGAACTAAAAATTGCAGTGTACTTGTCCAGGCTCTGGTTGGAACCTGGGGTCTGAATTCCCATGGGCGGTGGGACAGGGGGAGGAGGAGTAGATCTCAGAGCTCAGACTCCAGCACAAGCAAGAACATCTCCACTGCAGTTTTTAGCCCCCCAGGCTGAATTCAGTGAGCACGAGTCAATGAGACTTGATGCTGTGAAGTTTTTATTGCAGTGTAGAGGTACATTTGAGATTTGATTGAAAACCTCTATTAAGCCAGTGGAAATCCTTCCACTGGCCTCATTGGCTATGTCTACACTAACAATTTAGATCGACTTAAGGACCCTTAAGTCAACCTAAATTACTCCCTGTCTATACCAGACTGAATGAAAGCTTAAGTCGACCCAATAAGAACTGCCCATTAGGTTGACTTAAACTTTAAGTCGACTCCTTAAATCGACTTAAGGATGGTGTGGATGGGGAGTAACCCTTAAGTCGAGTTTATTAAGTCGACTTAAGGGTGGTTAGGTTGACTTAACAAAGTGGACTAAGTCGACTTAACTTTAAGTCAATACATAACTAAAAGAAATCAAATAACAGCTCTCTAGTACCCTTCTTTCCTGTATAAGCTAATAGATAACAAAGTGATTCTCAGCATGTTAAATAAAATATTAATGATAGTCTGACAACATGCTGTATATCATGAAATTTAATTATGTATTTTGAGTTTTTTATTATCTTGCTCATATAACAAAAGCTGAGATTATAAAGCTCAAATGCTTGATTGAAAGCATATAATAGAGATAGTAAACATTTAAAAATATTGTTTTTGTTTCCTCCTTTATGAAAATTTCTGACTAAAGTTCTGCTGTAAAGCATAGCCTGATACTATTCATTAGTTAAAAAAATATATCATCACTTCCATCAGGATGTCCCTGCTAATCTACTGACATTCATTGTGCAATGAGCAACATGGCAAATAATGTTGAATTAAAGTGTACACTGCCAGAAGTCTCCTTCAGGTCTTGGTTTTTCTGATCATAGCAGTATGTTACACATAGGAATAATCATATTTGACTTTTTCCGTGACTAAACTGAAAACTGACTTGGAGTTAACCTTTCAGGATTTTGCTGAAAGCATCTCTTGAATACAGTTTCTATATATGAATTTTGACTTATTTTGCACATTCTTTTTGGTTTATTTATTTATTTATTTATTTATTTATTGGGTTCTTAATCCATTTTTGTTTTCTAGAGCAATACTTTTTAACTGCATTCATTCATGTGTACAGAATATGTGATTGTGTGTAAACGAGTCTCTCTTCATTCCTATTGTTCTCAGTATTCAGGGTAATTTCGGAATGCTACAGTCATATTTTCTGCCCTGGAACTGTGTAAATCTTCATATAATAATAATAATAATAATAATAATAATAATAATAATAATAATAATAAAAGTGGCCATAGCTCTTACTTCTTATTATTAAGTTTGAAACGCTTTAAACATTCATTGTCTTTTAGCTCACACCAGGTTTTACTTGGCCTGCCTCTGGGACTTTTGCATTTTATATCACTTTCCTCTTTATGGTTAGGTCAACGCTAGAAAAGTTAAGTCGACTTTATTAAGTCGACTTAACAAAAATCGTCTTAACTTTTCTAGTGTAGACATAACCCCTTTTCGACCTTATTAAGTCAACGTAACACTTTAAGTTGACTTAATAAGGTCGACTTAGGCTCTAAGTCCCATACACACTGACTTAAGTCGACCTAAATCAAGGTGTTATTAAGTCGACTTAACTTTTCCTTAAGTCGACTTAAGGAAAGCCCAGTGTGGACATGGAGTAGTTTAGGTCAACTTAAGCCTCCTTAAGTTGACCTAACTTTTAAGTGTATTTAAGTGTTATTTGGTGCCAAACTTAAAATGTTCACAGTGCAGCAGAATTTGGTCAGCTTGAAAAAGTAAATTATCTAAAAGCCTTTATGCCAGCTCAGATTTGAGTTCATATTCCAGCAAAGGGATGAATTTTAATCCTACAGATGATATACATAGACTGTGTCTTACAGCATATAGGAAAGGCACCTGCTTACAAGGGGGTTATGTTATCCAGGCATTCTTCACCATCTATACAAGAAATGTAAAGATAATATACATATATGGATATAAATAGCCAAGAAAAGGCATCCCTTAACATGACATTTTCACATAGTGTTCCCTGTTGATAGAATCCAAAACAATAATAACATTATCATTTGTGTAAAGGAATTCCTTTTCCAGTAAACTTGGTTTTATTTTCATTTTGTATGAAATAGGATTTTTTAATTTTTTTTAATAACTTTATTAATATTATCTACTGTCAGTTTTCAAGTACTGCAATAATACACAGTAATAAACACTTGCCAGGATTTCTTGGTATGTCTCACTTAATCATTTCCTTGACATTGGGGGCTCAGGCACTGAGACACCCCAGTCCTTCCTATTCTCTGCCTGGGTCATAGAAGGGTTAGGGGAGAAGGGATTGCTAAATTCTCTTTCTCTCTGATTCTGGTCTGGAGGCTGTAATAACTCCTGATATAATTCAGAGCCACACCAGGGTTCTTCTATGTTACCTGACTGCAGCCAGAGGACGGACCAAGGACTGAGCCAGTTATATTTTGAAAAGTGTAAATAGTGATGTACTGAAAGAATATTTAGAGCTGGTGCCCTTCCCTTCATGGTATAGTTCTAAATTATTCAGGGCCATAGAGCAACTTCAAAAGAGAATCTTTGCACAAATCAAAATTTTCTGCTTTATAGTTTTAATAGGAAATGTTATGGGCACCATGTCACCTGCCATCATGTCATCTGTCTCAACACATGCAGCCCCTCCCTTGAGAATAGAGGATATAGAGGTAAGTGGCCTCTGCATTACTCCTGCCTTCTCTGGATCATAACACCTTTCTTCCTTGATCCAAGGAATTGACATGCGAAGAAATGGAGATTGGGTCAATTGCAGTAGAAGACGATGGACCAGAGGCAGGGCTGGGGACTTGCATTATCCTTCCCGCAGCTGTGCCCTAGTTCTGTGTCACCTTTTGCATCAAGTTTACTTCATGATAAGGACTGGGGAACCCAGATGCAGTTGCACCCAGAGGCTATGTCTACACTTGTGAATTTAAGTCGACTTAGAATGTCCACACTTAAATTTTAAGTTGACTTAGGGGGGACCCTACAAAGTCGACCTAGAGCATCCACACTGGATGCCTAGGTAGACTTGTAGGGGCTGGGGGACCTTGGACAGGTCCACAGTGGAGGGGGGCACCCCTTGCCAAGTGCCAGGGGGCTCAGCCTTTGCCCCATTGTACCTGGTTTCTGATAGTTTCTGATACTAATCTATCTGTACCCATTGTAATATTGAAAAACAATATGTTCTACAACAATCTGTAACATTTCCCTTGTCAATGATAATCTTGCCTTTGAAGTTCTCTGGCAGATTGGGAACAGCATAATAGTATTGCTGGCTACTTTGCAATGACATCTGGATGAAGTCATTGTAAACACTGAAGATAAGTTTCCATATGGCAAGAATTTCCAATTGCTTATTTGATGATCGCTGGTATAGTCTCATTAGTATCCAGAACTGCATAATTTTATTGCATGTGGTTACTTGCAATTGAAATTTTTTGTATTAGATTGCCCAGTAGTATTTTACACCTAATGATGGGTCCAAGTCATACCAGTTGGATCTGGGTGTGGATTTTGAAAACCAAAGTTTAGAAGTTTGGAATCTAGAATTTTTCCTATCTCTTTAGAGAGACAGGTGTCAAATACAAAATTCACATCCAAGTCCAAATCCAGTTTTCAAATCCTAAATTTCAGACCCAGCTTTTTATACTAGCCCCTAAAGAATTATATCAATTCTGTCCAATACTTGTAAGCTGAAATTTGAAAACAAATCTATGTAATGTCCCTTTTGGTGCTAAATCAGTACTTGGATGATGTGTGAACAAATGAGGGGAGTCTTGGGGCAGTTCCAAAATTTCTGTGTCCTGAGCTCCTTTCACAGTGCTGCTGGTAGGTATCTGACTCCTGCTCCTGTTGTGCTAAAGAATAAAGTTATGTGGCAGTGCCTCCAGTGAGACTAACCATTCTTAGGCGGTGTCTGCCACACTGAATTCACAAATAATTCAAACTCACAAAAGCAAACAAATTAAAAACATTAACTAGAAACTTCTTGCAAGGATTTGATTCAAGAGAAATATGCAATCAATAAAACATGAAATGGTCTAAGTGATTATTTGAATTACTAACTGTTATCCCAGTAAATACACTCAGTCTCATGAGCATACATTCCCAAATGCTCCTAAATAAAAGTTACCTTTCATATCAGTTCCATCTGTCCTCCATATCTCAGCTGGTGCACATGCAAACACATTACAGGCTTGTAAGGAGATGCTGTTTGAAACACATTTTATTATAGTGGGAACTGGCAGTGCAGGTGTTGATAAACGAGGTAGATAAAAACTGTTTTACAGAGGCAATGTGCCTTAATGGTCCAAGATTAAACCCTAACTCTCTATCTAACTATACTACAATGCAGGACTCTGCTACAAATTCCAGAAGACTCTGAAAGTAGGGACATCTTCCCTTGGGGCACAGTTCCCCTGCTAAGGGGGTGGGTGGCTGAGGATTTTGAAAAAAATATAGCAGACTATTTTCCTTTGTCTAAATGTAATCCCTGGTCCCTACAGATCCTTACTGTACATTGATTTTAATCAAATCATGCTTGTTCTTTATGGGGCTGATTCAAAGTCCATTGAAGTGAATGGAAGTCCTGCCATTGACTCCTGTGGATTTTGATTCAGGCCCTAAATGATTAATTCCTGAGATATTAGGAATAATATAATATAAAATTATTAATTAAGACCTATCTTTTTTCTTTTAATTTCATGCACAAAATACAAACAAACAAAAAAACCATGGGGAATGCTAGAGGAATTATTGCTATTGAAATAAATGTTTTGTTTTTCAAGTGTTTAGACCACAGTATACAATGATAGAATTTAAAGCAACAAGGGACCACTAGATCATCTAGTTTGAGTTCCTGCAGATCATAAGCCACCAACACCAGCTGTAATCATTCTTGATGCTTCAGAGAAAGGAGACTAGGAAAAAAAAATTAGAAAAACAGATCATCCTGGGAGAGAAATCCCTTCCTCACCACTATGACTCAATATACTCATAGACTCATAGACTTTAAGGTCAGAAGGGACCAGTATGATCATCTAGTCTGACTTCCTGCAAAATGCAGGCCTCAACACCTCACCCACCCACTCCTGCAATAGGCCACCAACCTATGACTGAGTTATTTACCTCCTTAAATCATGATTTAAGCCCTGCTCCCCTAACATTCAAGCAACCTGTTATACAATTGTTCTCATAAATTTGCCCCCACTCTCTTACAATTAATTAAGTTATTTGCCCATACAACTACAATTGGGAAGCTATTGTAGAACACCATCTCTCTGATGGTGTGACATGCTGCAGCCCACATACACCCTTGTGGTGTGATCTGTGTGTCATTCATGTTCACTTTTAGAGTGTAACTGTGTATGGTCTAAAGCAAAATATGTCCTATAAGGTGTTTTTGGAATGTTCATAGCATATTGAACATTCCTATTATTGTAGCATGTAGCATGTTTCCCAGAACATCATACATGTGTACAGATATGCCAGGTCATGTCCCTGAATATGTCTCACATAGTTTGAATAGATGCAGAAACACAGAGCTGGATAGGGATCCTTCCCTGGATTATATCTTCAATGCAACACTAAGGACTGGGAGCCTACCCACAGGACGGGAGGAGAATCTGGCTTTAAAACCATCAGACAGGGCTTTGGGTAAGTTAGACAGAGACTGAAAATAGTGATCTTAATTTAGAATCCAAGTTTTTCTTTTATGTGATCTTGATTTTCTCCTTGACTAATTAACCAATCTATTTTATATTAATTTGATTTATATTCACTTATAATCTTATGCTTGTTTTATCACAATGCAATTTTGCATAAGAGTGTTTGAAAAGGCCTGAATGAGAGCAAAGCTGGTGTATATCAATTTCTTTGTTAAATTGATGGACAAGCGTAAATGAGCTTGCAAGGGGCAAAGGGCGTACACTCAACCTTGCAAGAAGGTAGTTCCTGGAGTTGCATCTCAGACCGGGAGTGTGGAAGGGAGTGTTTGCTCGGGGACCATCCCATGAGTGGTTAGTGAGAGTGCTTTCACTGGGGAATGGGGCCAAATATATGCAGGTGATGAATAAGGAGTGGAGGTTCACACAATAAGGGGAGCTAAGTCAAGGCCCTGCAATGGATAACTGTGTGGTACAATGGACTACCAGTCCACATTGGAGGAGTGGAATGTTATAGATGGCTAGAAACCTTCTTCTAATTTCCAGCCTGAATTTGTTCTTCACCAGTTTATATCTATTTGTTCTTGTATATAGGGAACCACAGACCACTCAGCCTCACCTCAATCCCTCTAAAAATCATGGAGTAGATCCTCAAAGAATCGATTCTGAAACAGTTGGAAGAAAATAGAGTGATCAGGAACAGTCAGCATGGAATCACGAAGGGCAAATCGTGCCTGACCAACCTGATTGCTTTCTATGATGAGATGACTGGATTTGTGGACACAGGAATAGCCGTCAACGTGATATAACTCAACTTTATCAAAACTCTTGATACGATTTCCCACAGCATTCTTGTCAGCAAGTTAAGGAAGTATGAGTTGGATGAATGGACCATAAGGTGAACAGAAAACTGGCTAGATCACCAGGCTCAGTGGGTAGGAATCAATGGCTCAATGTCTAGTTGGCAACCAGTAATGAGTGAAGTGCCCCAGAGGTCCTTTCTAGGGCTGGTTCTGTTCAACATCTTCATTAATGATCTGGATGACGGGATAGATTGCAAGCTCAGTAAGTTTGTGGATGACACCACACTGGAAGGCAGAGACAGGATTCAGGGCAACCTAGATAAATTGGAGCATTGTGCGAAAAGAAATCTTATGAGCTTCATCAAGGACAAGTGCAAAGTCCTGCACTTAGGATGGAAAAATCTCATGTACTACTACAGGCTGAGGACAGATCAGCTAAGTAACAGCACTGTAGAAAAGGACTTGGGTGTTATGGGGAACAGGGAGCTGGATATGAGTCAACAGTGTGCTCTTGTTACCAAAAAGGCCAATGGCATATTGGGCTGCAACAATAGGAGTGTTGCCAGCAGATCGAGGGATGTGATTATTCCCCTCTATTCGGCACTGGTGCGGCTGCATCTGGAATACTGTGTCCAGTTTTCGGCTCCCCACTACAGAAAGGATGTGGACAAATTAGAAAGAGTCCCGCAGAGGGCAACGAAAATGATTAGGGGGCTGGAGCACATGACTTATGAGGAGAGACTGAAGGAACTAGGCTTATTTAGTCAGCAGAAGAGAAGACTGAGGGGGGATTTGATAGCAACCTTCAACTACCTGAAGAAGTGCTCCAAAGAGGAGAGAGCTAAGCTGTTCTCAGCAGTAACAGAGGACAGACAAGGAGCAATGGTTTCAAGTTACAGCTGGGGAAGTCGAGGTTGCATATGAGGAAAAACTTTCTCACTAGGAGGGTGGTGAAGCATTGGAATGAGTTACCTAGGGCGATGGTGGAATCGCCATCTTTGTAACAATCAAGGCCCGGTTAGACAAAACCCTGGCTGTGATGTTTTAGTGCGAGTGGTCCTGCTTTTAGCAGGGGGTTGGACTAGATGACCTCATGAGGTCCCTTCTAACCCTAAGATTCTATGATTCTATTTTCCTTAGCTTAAATAGTTCTTTACCGTTCTTTGTATTTACAGAGAACAATCGTATCTCATCTAGAACTACTTTTTGCTAGAGTAGATCAGCAAACCTCTTCCAATCCCCTCATGTAAAATAGACCCCTCAATCACTTGATCATCCTAACAGTGCTGCTCTGATCCTTTTGTGGTTTGAATTCACCTTTTCTGAACATGAATAAACAATATTTTAGATGTTATTCCAAAAGTTATCTTAACAGTGTCTTTTGCAGTGGTATTAATTCTCTATTGCAAATATTTTGCCTGATACATCCTAGAACCAGATGGGCCTTTGTCACAGCCACCTTTCACTGGGTTCTCATAGAGATCTTGTGATCATTTCTAGTGCTCAGGTCTCTTTCCTGATCTGTTGCTTCCAGCTGATGAGTTCCCAGGCAGGAATTCCTATTATTGGAGACTAAATGCATGACCTTGCATTTTGGACTGTTGAATTTCACCCCTCTTCTGTCACTTCAGTTTTCAAAATCCCACTTCGTCAGACACTTTGAAGATGGGAAACTTACAGAATGGGAGGAAATTAAATGCAGGGAAGTGTATGACATAGGATCAGGTCAAGCTGTAACAGCATATCAAAATAGATGTTAGCATTCAAGCCATAGCGAACAGCACATAGAGGAAAGTGAGGTCAAATTACTTGTTGTAATAAGAAAAAAATCCGTTGTCCCTGTTTAACCCCAAGGCAACTGAATTGAATTTGCATAGAAGTGGGATTTTCTCCCACCAAATCTCATGCAATAAATAAATCTGTTAATCTTTAAAAGTGCCACCTGACTCTTTGTTTTTTCTGCAATACACTAACACGGCTACCCTTTTGGAACTTGACTCTCTGGGAGTGGTTATCCAACCAGTTATGTACCCATTTTATATCAGCTCCATCCTGATTATACTTCCCTAATTTGTTAATGAGAAAATGCTGCAAGCGAGACCTAATCAAAAGCCTTACTAAAGTCTAGATATAACACATCTACCACTCCTCTCTATCCACAAGGCTTGTTAGCCTGTCAAAGAAAGCTATCAGGTTGGTTTGACATGATTTGTTCTTGAAAAATCCATGCTGACAATCAGTTAACATCTTATTCTCTTCTATTTGTTTGCTAATGGATTCCTTAATTATTTGCTCAAATATTTTTCCTGGTACAGTAATTAAGCTAGCTGGCTAGCTAGATGATTCCCTGGATTATCCTTGTTTCCCTTTTTGTAGATGGGCACTATATTTGCTCTTTTCCAGTCCTCTGGGATCTCTTTTATTTTCCATGATTTTTCAAAGATAATAGCCAATGGCTCAGATATCTCCTGAGTCAGCTCCTTGAGTATTCTAGGTTGCATATCATTAGGCCCTGGGGACATGAAAACATCTAACTTGTCTAAGTAATTTTTAACTTGTTCTTTCCCTATTTTACCTTCTGTTCCTACCCCATTTTTACCGCCCTTCCTTACATCAGGCATCCGATGGCCACCAACCTTCTCAGTGAAGACCAAAACAAAGAAATCATTTAGTTTCCCTGCCATTTCTACATCCTATTATTGTTTTTCCCTCTTTGTTGAATGTTGATCCTATACTGTCCTTGGCTTTCCACTTTTTTTCCAAAGTATTTAAAAAATATTTTCTTTTACCTTTAAGGCCTTCACCTAGTTTCATATTTTTTCCCCATGGCCTTTCTGATTTTTCCCCCACATAATTGTGTTGTTTATACTTATCCTTTGTAATTTGACCTAGTTTCCACTTTTTGTAGGACTCTTTCTTTATTTGTACTTTATCTCCTGGGTAAGCCAGGGTCGTCTCTTGCCATACTTCCTATCCTTCCAATGCAGTGGAATAGTTTTCTCTTGTTCCCTTAAGAATGTATCTTTGAAAAACTGTCTCCTGTCTTCAGTTGTTTTTCCTTTTATACATGCTTCCCATGGGATCCTACCTGCCAACTCCCTTATGGTGTGTCTACACTTGAAAATTAAGTTGACTTAAGCGTGCTTAAGTCGACTTAATTACCCCACATCTACACTACAGTTTCCTTAACTTGAGTTAAGCAGCTGCTTAAGTGGACTTAAGGAAATTAAAAGTCGACTTTATAACACCTGGTATATAGTCGACTTTGAGGCTTAAGTCAACTATTTAAGTCGACTTAAGCCAGTGTAGATGTGCGGTAGCCCAAAGTTGACTTTGTTGACTTAGGGCATGGGTCCCTTCTCGCCGGGACCACTCAGGTCCCAGCAAGAAGGGACCGCAGGGCTCGCTTCCTTCTCCCCAGGACCCGCGCTCCAGCTGCTCAGCAATGGCTGGCACTCCAGCTGATCAGAGAAAACCCTGGGGTTTTCTAAAGAGCCGGAGCATCGGCAATTGCCGGCACTGCTGTGCTCCAGCTTCTGAGAAGCCCGAAGGCTTCTCAGAAGCTGGAGCGCAGCCCCAGCTAGGAGGGAACATGGGGCTCCCTCCTAGCCGGGACCAAGCGGTCCTGGCCAGGGGAGCCCTGGGATGTCTCCGAGCCAGACTGAGTGGTCGTGGCCAGGAGGGAGGTCTCCCACTCTCCATCCTAGTGGGGTCCGCAGGGTCCCAGCTAGGAGGAAGCGTGGGACTCCCTTCTCCCTGGGACCCATGCTCCAGCTACCGAGCAGCTGGAGCGCGGGTCCCGGGGAGAAGGAAACATGGGGCTTCCTCCTTGCCGGGATCCCTGCTCCTGCTGCCCACTGCTGAGCAGCTGGAGCGCAGGTCTGAGCCCACACTCCAGCTGCTCAGCAGCCAGCAGCTGGAGCGTCTGTCTCCGGCTCTTCCTCTTGGCCCGGACCACTCGGGTCCTGGGGACGTTCTCCTAGGGACCCGAGTGGTCCAGGCTAGGAGGGTTCCCTTCTGCCTGGGACCTGAGAAGTCCTGAGCAGAAGGGAGCCAAGTGGTCCGGGGCAGAAGGGAGCTCCTCGCTCCCTTCTCCCCTGGACCGCTCAGGGGCTTGCTGCCTCGGGGAGAGCTGCCCCTTGAGGGGCTGGCTCTCCCTCAACCGAACAAGTCGACTTAGAGAGTCCAGTGTAGACTCTCTAAGTCAACTTAGTAAGGCCCCCTTTAAGTTGACTTAGGAGTCCAGTGTGGAGTCTCTAAGGCGACTTAATAAGGTCAACTTAAAGTTGACTTATTAAAGTTGACTTTTTTAAGTCAACCTTCATTCCCCAGTGTAGACATAGCCTTAGTGTGCTAAAGTCTCTCTTTTTAAAATCTATTGTCTTTATTTTGGTGTTCTTTCTCTTACCTTTCCTTAGAATCGTGAACTCTACCATTTTATGATCACTTTCACCTAAGCTACCTTCCACTTCCAAATCCTCAACCAGTTCCTCTCTGTGTATCAAAATCAAATCGAGAATGGCCTCTCCCCTAGAATCTTTCTCCACCTTTTGAAATAAAAAAATTGTCTCCAATACATTCCAAGAACCTGTTGGATAATTTCTGCCTTGGTGTGATATTTTCCCAACAGATGTCTGAGTAGTTCAAATCCCCCATCACCACCAAATCCTGTGCTTTGGACAATTTCGTTAATTGCTGAGGGGAAAAAAATCCTCATTGACCTCTTCTTCCTGGTTAGGAGGTCTGTGGTAGACCCCTGCTATGATGTCACCCTTGTTTTTCTTCCTATTATCTTTACCCAAAGACTTTCAACATAGCTGTCTCCTTTTTCCATCTCAACGTCAGTCCAAGTATATAATTTTTAATATACAAGCAACACCGCCTCCCCTTTTCCCCTGCCTATCCTTATGAAGCAAGTTGTACCCTGCTATATTAATATTCCAGTCCTATGTATTACCCTGTCAAGTCTCTGTGATCCCAATTAAGTCATAGTTGTGTTTTGCTACTAGCATTGGGGCTATGTCTACACTAGAAAAGTTAAGTCGACTTTTGTTAAGTCAACTTTAATAAGGTCGACTTTAAGTTGACTTAAAGTCGACCTTATTAAAGTTGACTTATCAAAAGTCGACACTTTAAGTTGACTTAGTCCACTTTGGTAGGTTGACCTAATTGTCCTTAAGTAGACTTAACAAAGTGGACATATGTGTCTACACTGGGCTTAGGTCGACCTAAGGAGGCTTAAGTCAACCTAATGAGCGGTAGTTATAAAGTTGACTTAAGGATTTTCTTAAATCGACTTAATGAAAGCCTAGTGTGGATGTGACGTAATTTAAGTTGACTTAAGCCTTCTTAAGTTGACTTAAATTGCCAGTGTAGACATAGCCATTTAGAGTTGTTCCTGCTTACCCTCATCAATGCCTCTCTATATCTTCTCTTATTATAATACATATTATCACATGCATCATTTTTACCTGAGATAGACTATCTTCTTTAAGTGGATTTTTTTTTTGTTATATCTCACATGTATGATATTATTAGTATGGTATATGCACTTCCTCTCCTATGAACCATCCAACAACACTACAAAGAAGGGTTATATCTACACTTGCAAGTTAGTTCAAATTAAGGAATTAAGCCTTAGCCACACAAGGCTTTCATTATTTTAAATGAAGGGCTTCCTTAATTCGAACTAATACATTTGATTGCTTAGTTCAAATTAACAGTTAATTCGATCCGTTAATTCGAATTAAGTCAAATGTGGCCATATTAGTTTGAACTAATCAGCAGATTGACCTTCCTGCAACTTACTAATTCGAACTAAGCAAGTGCCCTGCATGGCCATGGCTAGTTCGAATTAGCATTCTAGCGGTGCCATGCTAGTTTGAATTAACTTAATTTGAACTAAGTAAAATGAAGTAGTTAGTTCGAATTCACTAATTTGAACTAGCTTTTATAAGTGTAGACATAGCCATGGATATTAGGGAAAATAAAAATGCAACAACTCTGATTTCAATACATTCAAAATACTAAAAAGAAATGTTTTATTTCCATTAATTTCTTCCCCATTCTTTTTAATGTACATTTTATGTGACATTTCATCCATAATCTATTTTCTGTCTTGTAAGGCTGTTATTCCCTCCTTTAGATTAATAACACTTGATTCTGTGTGGAGGGGATTGATGTTCAAGATGGAGTCACTATAAGTAAACAAAGAGAGCATCTTTACTCCATGTCTTGTGAATTTATCAACTGAAATGACAATCCTATTGGAAAATCAATATATAAAAAGCAAGAGACATTTGAGATTGTCAGGTAAATTTAGGAAAACAGACCACTTCACAATCCCCAGTTTAACTGAGCATACTGCAGTATGATAGATTTCAATTATATCTTGCAAAGCAGATTTCTCTTCGCATTCCCTGATCCATGTATTCTTTCCACATAGTCATCAAGAGAAATGATAAATGATAGTAGAAACTAACTACAATTTCCATCATGAGAAGTTGTCCCTATGTTTTTCTTTTATTTTTGAATGGTTCAGAATTGTACTGTATTTAAATCATTAATGTTCCAGACCATCTGGTGTGCTCTTTGGCAGGCTTGCATGTGGTTGCTGAATGGTGTCACTTCAAAAAGTACTCATAATAAATTATATACTTTTAAAAAATGAGTTAAAATAATAAATAAGTTCCCAACAGGAAATATAATGATGGCATACTCCCAATATTGGAGGACAACATGATTATCAATGCATTTCACTTTCAAGAAGTTCTCAAAGCTAGAAACTATAGTTATAATGTGTCTCCACCATCAGATCATAGACGATAATGGATGGAACTCTACAGGTATGAAACTGCAACATGTACTTACTCTCCTGGATCTTCTATTTAAAACAAGCAAATAAGCAAACAAATAAATAAACAAAAACAAACACCCCTCCCCCCACACACAAGGGCTATGTCTACACTTGCACTTTTAAGTCGACTTTAACTAAGTAGACTTAACTAAGTTGACTTTAAGGCGACTTAGTTAAGTCGACTTAGTGTGTCTACACTTAAAATTAAAGTTGACTTAAAGAGGAACTTACGAAGTCGACCTAGAGCGTCCACACTGGATGCTCTAGGTCGACTTTGTGGAGCGAGGGGGGCCTTGGGCAGGTCCACGATGGCGGGGGGGCACCCCCTGTGTGCAATGGGGCAAAGGGGGACAGGGACCCTGGCAGGGCAGAGCCCTGTGTGTGATGCTGTCTGGATTTAGGGAAGCATTTATGATATTATTTTCAATGGATATCTCATAAATGCTCTATAATCCATAGGAACTATATGTTTGGTATCACTAGAAAGGTAGTAATTTGCTGGGAATGATTATATAGTTTATGTCTAGGAATTCTATCTCAATTAGGAATTGGGTATTCTAGCTGTACTTTAACTTATGTTATTTTATTGAAATACCTGTGGGTGGGTGTGTCAAACCATTGTGTCCTTAATGTTTAGGAATGTACCAGGGATAATGGTCCCAGGGACTAAACTGATGAGCCATTAAGGACACAATGGGTGTATTCCTTATGTCCTTAATGGCTCATCAGGATACTCCCTGGGACCATTCTACCTGGAAAGCTCCTAAACATTAAGGAGACAATGGTTGTTCACACCCTCCCGTCTAAGGCTTTCCTCCAGAATGACACAAGTTAAAGTATGGATATAATATCAAATTCCTAACTTCTAATCAAGATAGAATTCCTAGACATAAACTATATAATCATTCCCAGCAAATTACTACCTTTCTATTGATACCAAACATGACATAGTTCCTATGGATTATAGAGCATTTATGAGATATCCATTGAAAATAATATCATAAATGCTTCCCTAAATCCAGACAGTGTCACACACAGGGCTCTGCCCTGCCCTTTGGGGGGAATGCCAGGCTTCCCCTCTGCCCCCCTCTGTCAGGGAGGGCAGTGGTGTAGTCCTGGGGTAGCCCTAAGTCGATTTAGGGCTATCCCATGTCTACACTAGCTTAATTCGACTTTAGAAAGTTGAACTAAGCCTCAGGTCAAGTAAAAAGCAGGTTTAATAAAGTCAACTTAATTTTAATTAAGTCAACTTTATTTTCCTTAAGTTGACTTAAGCAAGCTGCTTAAGTCGACTTAAGCAAAATGTGGTGTGGACGCAGGGCAAATTAAGTCGACTTAAGCCAAGCTTAAGTCGACTTAATTTGCCAGTGTAGACACAGCCAAGGAGTCCTGTGGCACTTTTAAAGACTAACACATTTATTTATCTCATGAGCTTTTGTTGGAGAAAATCCCACTTTGTCAGATGATCTGAAGATGGGGAACTGATAGGTAAGACTGTAACAGCAAATTTTACATGTTCTTGGCAATACAGGTTTGGCATAGATGATCAAGCCAAGATTCCCACTGGTCTAATATCCCATTCCTTTCAATGGTCAATATCAGATATTCCAGAGAAAGGTCTAAAGAGGATCCAAAGCTCTTCAGCTACATAGCAGTGTTCAGAAAACTATGTCAACTATACCCACAGCCAACTTTCAGCTAGGTTATCTTCATTTTCCTGTCTCTATCATGAAAATTTGACTTCAGTAATGAATATTTTAATATTACACAATATGTCCACTATTCTTGAAATTCCCACACTCGCTTCTATTTTTCATCAAGTTGTGTTTCCTTGCCAGCTAAGCTTCTAATTTTTGGCTTATTTACCAGATTCATTTTTCTTGTTTAGTGTTAAGCCCCAACTCTGCAAACAATTACACTTTACAAGATTTTACTTACAAGTAGTCCCATCAGATTAAGCACATAAATAAATGTTTGCAAAACTAGGGCCTTGTTAACTATTTTTTTAATCTACAGAAGTATCACATGGGGATTGTATTTCACATTGTGTTTTATATATGCCTTATACTTTGGATTAGTGTACTTTGTAAAGCCATTATAAATAAATAAATAAATATACAAGTATGAACATGTATGGCACTCAGGTATGTATTTTCAATACAACTGCCTCTGATTTTTCAGTAGGAGGAAACCCATGCCATGATAGATATTACAAGTAAATACATGCAAATACTACTAATAATTACTGGTGGACGTGACCTACTTTGGGAAGATAATTTGCAAATAAGGACTAAATTTTCTATTACTTTATGCATCAGCTTTTTTTGTTTTCAGATACTGTTTAGGAAAAAAGAAGGGCAAGAACTGAAGAGAGAGAGAGAGAGAGAGAGAGAGAGAGAGATTTCAATCTTTAATTTTCCCAATTTTATGTTTCATTTTACTTTGTAAATGCAATATTGTATTGTGTACTCATTCTGTCTATTGGTAAAAAAGGAAATTTGGCCAGAGATATTTTAGAACCTGATCCAAAGCCCACTGAAGTCAATTAAAATAATCCTATATTGGAAAGACTGATTTGTAGAAGTGAATCAAAGTATGTCTATAAGCACATTTGGAAAGAAAGAAATTACTAATATTTTGAAAGATCATATTGACAAATAAATAAGGTTGGGGAAGTTTCAAAAATCAAATATAAGAATGGGAAAAATATCTTTTTACCAATAGACAGAATATATATAACAAGGTGTTCAAATTTCAGTTTACATATATAAAATTCTACATTAACAGACACTGCAACTTAACCTTGACAGTTTGCATATACTTTACAATAAAGATTTTAAATACCTGCTCTCATGCTTGTATTATTTCTGAAAAAATACTTAATATATTTTTCCACATGTTTAGAAGTGTATTGGGACTATTCTGTCATTAATTTACAGCTACAGTAATTTTATCATCATAATAGTCTAGTCTGTCCATACTGACTCAGGTCTGCAATGGGAATCAGGCAGAAGGCTTCCAGATATGGTCAGATTGAAAGATCAGGGAAGGCTGTTTACCTTATAAGTTTTCTTCATACAAATAACGGTCATTCTAAATGAGCATTGTATTTATATGTGTGCGAGTGATTTTATATTTTTATTCAATTTAATATACTTAATGTGTAGTATGTTGAATATGTACAGCTTACTGGCTACTTTTCTTATAAAGGATTTAATGAACCTGGCACTCACATTCTCAGCATTATATTAAGTGTTCATTTAATTAAAGATTAAATTATAATGCAGGTGCACTAGCAAAAGGGGGAATCATTCAAGTTTTCATTCAGTTTTAACTTTCTTCAAACATTATCTTAGAATGTATAACCATGCAACCTTAATATATCGTGCGTAAAGGCTTCTTTAAAATAGAGTTTACTGGGGCTATTTTAATTTTTTTTTAAAGAAAACAATTGAAAAAAAAATCTCAAAAGGGAGTTTAATTCTGCTGGATATTGAAATTCCCCTTGTTTGTCTTGTAGCTAATTAAATATAATAAATTTAAATTCAACAATCTGGAATTCTTTGACTAGACATTACTAAGATGCCTGGCATCACAGCAGGAAATCCCTTATCTTAGCAACTTTGAAAGTTCCTAGGATTGCAGGACACATCTACAGCCAATCCTTAAAATACAACTGCATTTGATCTCATGCCTCAGACAGAGACAAACACCTTCAGGATCTCTATCAAGCATTTTTAAAACTACAACACCCACCTCGGGAAATGAAGATACAGATTGACAGAGCCAAATGGGTACCCAGAAATCATCTACTACAGGACAGGCTGAACAAGGAAAACAACAGAATATCACCCGTCATCACCCATAGCCTCCAAGTAAAATCTTTCCAGCATATCATCAAGGATCTACAGCCTATCCTGCAAGATGATCCCTCACTCTCTGAATCCATGGGAGTAGGCCAGTCCTCGCTTACAGACAGCCCCCCAACCTTAAGCAAATACTAACCAGCAATTACACACCATATAATAGAAACACTAACCCAGGTACCTATCACTGCAACAAACCTCGTTGCCAACTCTGCCTGTATATATACTCAAGTGACACCATCATAGGACCTAACCAAATTAGCCACTCCATCAGGAGCTCATTCACCTGCAAATCTGCCAATGTGATATATGTCTTCCTATGCCAACAATGCCCTTCTGCTTTATACATTAGCTAAACTGGACTGTCTCTCTGCAAAAGACTAAAACAGTAGGGGAACATTTGTATCTTCCTGGACATTCTTTATCAGACATGAAAGTTACTGCACTTCAGCAAATAACTTCAAAACCAGACTTGAACCTGAAACTGCAGAGCTGGAATTTATATGCAAGTTTCACATAATCACCCTAGGCCTGAACAGAGACTTTGAATGGCTAACTCATTATATCAGTTAATTTCCCTCTTTTAACATCAACACCTGATCATCTATTGTTCTTCAAAAGCCTCATGGATACTGTTTGAATCAAAACAACTTAATTGATTTGCCGAAACAGACTAAAAAGCTATCTTGTGATTCAGCCTTCTTTGCATGTAACATACTGCAGTTTCCATTTCATACATCTGATGAAGTGGGATTTTACCTACCAAAGCTTATGAGTTAAATGAATTTGTTAGTCTTTAAAAATGCCACAGGGGTCTTTGTTTGAGTCTCTCTCCTGTGATGCTCTGAGCTCTACAGTTGGGGAAGAGCTTTTGACCAGGATCCATAAAGGAACTTAAACAATGGTCAGCATTGTAACACCTTACTTTTAGCCACCTAGAAAATCATAGGAACAACATCATGATCCACAAAGTCTGAGCTAGCTCCCTACTATGCATGTACAATGAATGGGATGAGATGGGCAGTTCAGAAAGGATCCACAAACCTAGCACACTAGGTGGAAGCCTTTTAAACTAATCACTGAGGCTATGTACACTTAGAAAGTTAGGTCGACTTTCTAAAGTCGACTTTCTTAAGTTAACTTTAAGTTGACCTTATTAAGTCGACTTATAGGCTGCATCTACACTGGTAAATTAAGTCAACTTAAGCTTGCTTAAGTTGACTTAATTTACCCTGCGTCTACACTACACTTTCCTTAAGTCGACTTAAGCAGCTTGCTTAAGTTGACTTAAGGAAAATAAAGTCGACTTAAGGAAAATTAAGTCGACTTTATAAAACCTCCTTTCCACTAGACCTAAGGTTTAAGTCGACTCCCTAGAGTCGACTTAAGCCAGTGTTGCCATGGGGTAGCCCTAAGTTGACTTAAGACTACTCCAGGGCTACACCAATGCCCTCCCTGCCGGGGAAGTATGGGGGGAGCCTGGCATTCCCCCCCCCACAGGGCAGGGCAGGGCAGGGCCCTGCCCACCCTGCCCCTATGCTCTGCCAGGGTCCCTGTCCCCCTTTGCCCCATTGTACCTAGGTAAAATGGGGCAAAGGCTTAGCTCCCTGGCATTGGGCAAGGGGTGCCCCCCTGCCCCTGTGGACCTGCCCTAGGTCCCCCTAAGCCCCTAGAAGTCGACCTAGTTGTCCAGTGTGGACGCTCTAGGTCAACTTTTTAAGTTCCCCCCAAAGTTGACTTTAATTTTAAGTGGAGACACACTAAGCCGACTTAACTAAGTTGACTTATTTAAAGTCGACTTAAATTACCCAGTGTAGACATAGTCATAGAGCCTCACAAAACTCTTAAGTCAACTTAAAGGTGACCTTATCTACACTAGACTCTCTAAGTCGACTGGATAGGTCGAGCAGCTTCCTGATCTCGGGGAGAGCCAGCCCCGCACAGCTGGCTCCCCCTGAGATGAGCCATGAGCTGCTTCCCAGGAGAAGGGAGCCGCTGGGGTACCCAGCCAGGGCTCCAGTGGGGAGGGAATCCCTCACTGGGGCCCCAGCCCCAGTGGGTATTCCCTCCGGCTGGAGCCCAGCCTGAGGAGCCCTTCTCCCTGGGACCGTGACTCCCTGGCTAAAAAGGAACTGTGGCTCTTTTGCCTGGAAGCCGCGGGTTGGGGAGAAGGGAGCAGGAGCTTCTTCAGGGATAAAAGAGCAATGTGGGGATCCCTAGTCCCCCTGACCTAGGTTGACTTATACAATAAGTCGACTTAGGTCATCCACACTTGCTTAAGTCGACTTAACAAGTCGACTTTATCCTTAAAGTTGACCTAAAACTAGGTGTAATTAAGTCAACTTAAACTTTCCTCAAGTTGACTGAAGAAACAGCTTAAGCTGGCTTATGGAAAGCCCAGTGTGGATGTGGAGTAAGTTAGGTCGACTTCAGCCTCCTTAAGTCGACCTAACTTGTAAGTGTAGATGCATCCTGAAAGAGGCTGATGAGTGGTGTGTGCTAAGCCCTACTCTTGTCATAGAATCATAGGGTATGTCCATGCTTGCAACTTAGGTCGACTTTCAGAATGCTGCATCCACACTGGGCACTTATTAAGTGGACTTAAGTGCTTCCTTAAGTCGACTTAGTAACTTCCCCTCTTTAGGTCGACTTAAGGTTTAAATTAATTTACTAAGTCTACTTAAAGCCAGTGTGGACAGCTATATCTACACTACAAGCTCTGTTAAGTTGACTTAACAAGGTCAATTTAAGTCTAGACACTTTGTTAAGTTGACTTAGCATAACAAGTGTGGACATACTCATAGAAACTGTAAGGGACCATGACAGGTCATCGAGTCCAGTTATCTGCACTCATGGGAGGACCAAGTTCCCCCATTAAACCATCCCTGACACGTGTTTGTCTAATCTGCTCTTAAAAACCTCCAATGTAGGAGATTGCACAACCTACCTAAGCAACTTATTCAAGTGTTTAATCACCCTGACAGTTAGGAATTTTTTCCTAATGTCTAAGCTGAACCCCCCTTGCTGTTATTTAAGCCCGTTGCTTCCTGTCCTATCATCTGCAATTGAGGAGAATAATTTTTCTCCTTCTTCACAATAACTTTTTAGGTATTTGAAAACAGTTATCACATCCCCTCTCAGGCTACTTTTTTCTAGACTAAACAAACCCATCCCTTTCAATCTTTCCAATCTTAGGCCAAATGTTCCAGACCTCTAATCATTTTTGATCCCCTTCTCTGGACTTTTCCAGTTTCTCCACATCCTTTTTGAAATGAGGTGCACAAAACTGGACACAGTACTCAAGTTGAGGTCTAATCAGTGCAGAGTAGAGTGGAAGAATCACTTCTCATGTCTTACTCACAATACTCCTGTTAATACACCCCAGAATAATGTTTGCTTTTTTTGCAACAGTATTACACTGCTGACTCATATTTAGCTTGTGTTCCACTATTACACCCACATCCCTTTCTGTAGTACTCCTTCCTAGGCAGTCATTGCCCATTTTGTATATGTGTAATGGGTTGTTCAACCCTAAGTGGAGTACTTGGCACTTATCTTTAATGAATTTCATTCTATTTATCTCAGACCATTTCACCAGTTTGTCCAAATCATTTTGAATTATGATCCCTATCCTTCAAGGCACTCGCAACCCCTCCCAGCTTGGTATAATCTGCAAACTTTATCTAAGTCATTGATAAAATGTGGAACATGTACAAAGGGGAACTGTAGTGGCATATCTCACAGCTTGGGAGAATGTCCTAACCATTTGACTGAAGGTTCTAAGGAAATCCAGAGCTGCCTCCTCCTGATCAATTTGCACAGAATTAGGCAGCCACTGAGAATGACTATCAGATCAGGCTCTGCAAGTAAAAACCGGAAAAGGAAAGCTTACCTTTCCTTAATTTCTGGGTTGCACTGGGGGTATATGTGGGAGAGGCAGAAGGGGTCCTAGAATGAGGAGTCTGAACTAGGTGCCTACTACCAGAGGCAGAGGCAGAAACCCAGGTGCCTAAGGATCTTTTATAGCAAAAATCTGAGGCATCTAGACATAGTGGCTGCGTCTACACTTGTAAATTAAGTTGACTTTAGCTTGCTTAAGTCAACTTAATTTACCCTGCGTCTACACTACAGTTTCCTTAAGTTGACTTAAGCCGCTTGCTTAAGTCAACTTAAGGAAAATAAAGTTGACTTAATGAAAATTAAGTTGACTTTATTAAACCACCTTTAAATTTGACTTAAGGCTTAAATCAACTTTTTAAAGTCAAATTAAGCCAGTGTAGCCCTGGGGTAGCCCTAAGTTGACTTAGGGCTACCCCAGGACTACACCAATGCCCTCCCTGCTGGGGGGAGCACAGGGAGAGCCTGGCATGCCCCCCAAAGGGCAGGGCATGTGGGCAGGGTGTGATGCTGTCTGGATGCTGTCTGGATTTAGGGAAGCATTTATGATATTATTTTCTATTCATTTATCCTAAATTCTATAATACATAGGAACTATGTCATGTTTGGTATCAATAGAAAGGTAGTAATTTGGTGGGAATGATTATATAGTTTATGTCTAGGAATTGTCTTTGGATTAGAAGTTAGTTTAGTTAGGAATTTGGTGTTATATCTATACTTTAACTTGTGTGATTTTATGCAAATTCCTGTGTAAAACCATTGTCTCCTTAATGTTAAGGAATGTGCCTGGTGATATGGGTCCAGGGAGTAACCTGATGAGCCATTAAGGACATAAGGAATACAACTATTGTGTCTGAGAGAGGCGTCTGTGTAAAAACATTGTGTCCTCAATATTAAGGAACTAACTTTTAAT
Organism: Pelusios castaneus; assembly: GCA_007922175.1. Lineage (NCBI taxonomy): Eukaryota > Metazoa > Chordata > Testudines > Pelomedusidae > Pelusios > Pelusios castaneus. Next base: position 3,712,385 of record ML686006.1, on the reverse strand, counting down.
CCAAATATAATTCCTAGACATAAACTATATAATCATTCCCACCAAATTACTACCTTTCTATTGATACCAAACATGACATAGTTCCTATGGATTATAGCATTTAGCATATATGAATAGAAGATAATATCATAAATGCTTCCCTAAATCCAGACAGCATCACACCCTGCCCACATGCCCTGACAGGGTTCCTGTCCCCCCTTACTCCATTGCACACAAGGGGTGCCTCCCCACTACCGTGGACCTGCCCAAGGTCCCCCTAGCCTCTAGAAGTCGACCTAGGTATCAAGTGGAGATGCTCTAGGTCAACTTTGCTAGATCCCCTTTAAGTCAACTTAATTTTATAGTGTAGATACACTAAGTCGACTTAACTAAGTCAACTTTAAGTCGACGTAGTTAAGTCGACTTAGTTTAAGTCAACTTAAAAGTGCAAGTGTAGATATAGCCAGTTAGTCTGAAGCCTTGAATGGTGTGTTACGGATCTTGATGGTGCTTGACTCTGGGCTTTAGCTGCCTGACTCCCTTTGTGGTTCTTGGCCTTTATGCCTCCCTCATTTGTAATGTATCTAAGGTGCTTCAAGGCAGCTCCCTGCCTGCCTGAGGATTGGTGTACACCGGAAGCTTACATTGGCATAGCTATGTGTCTCAGGGATATGAAAAATCCACCCTGATGAGAGACGTAGATATGCTGAACTAACCCTCAGTGCGGACAGCAATAGGTCAACAGAACCCCCATCTCCACCCTCTTGTAGGGTGCCAAAACTCTGTCTCCAGCCTGAGCCTAAACGTTTACACCACTGTTTTACAGCTTTGCAGTCCAACCCCTTGAGCCCAAATTAATTGACATGGTCCAGCCACAAGTGTTTAATTACTGTGTATACATACTTATAGAATCTCGCTTAAGTCAAATAAATTCATGCACATACGTCCAATTGCTTACTCTGACTCTTATTCCATTAAAGAAAGTAACAGATGAATTCTGCCCACATCTCTGTTTTTCAATTGTCCTTCCAGCTGGAACTTTTTGTTTTCCCTGCAATCCAATGCCCTAGTCCAAATCCAAAGACAATTCATCAATGGATTATATCATATTTATTCTCTCTCCAATAATATATATATATATTTTTAATTTGCCTCCCAAAGAGTTACTTCCTTCTCACAGAAATCCATGTTATTCCTTCAGATCTCCCAGAACCCCAGTCTATTTTTCTTTGTTCCATTAGTAAGATATTTCCTAGTCGCCGCCACAAGGTAATCGTAGATGAAAGCTTTATCTTAATATTTCTGCCTCTAAACATGTAGTTGGCTTTGAAGTCCAATGAAAGTTGCAATCTGCCACAAAATATGTCCTACTATATTCATAGCTTAGGAGACGTGAATATCAAAGAAAAATGGATATAGTTAATCATAATGGATTTATTCAATTCTAACAATTAATCTTGTTAATCAGCTTTCAATTATTCTAGTTAGAGAGGGATTTAATATTTCTTCTGGGTGTAATGAATTATTAATTATTGTAATCATTATCATTATTATTGTTTTCAAAATGTATATTCAAACTCGATTGTCTGAACCATTTAGGAGAAAATATGAGGTTCTTATACCTTTGGGATCTGGAAAAAACATTCACTACAAATTCTGGATACACTCAGAACATTACATCTTCATTGTTCTTCACAGGAAGAATTTGATGTCTTCATGAAAAAGAAACTTGCCTCTGTGCTTTAACAAAGATCACAGTAAAGTTCCTTATCTGTACCTCACAGACCTCTTTCATGCATACTGTACTCTAGATACTTTGTGGGCCAGAGCCACTATAGTGGATGTAGACACCGAGTAGGACTCTTAGCAGTGGGTGATCTGTCTGAAAGGGAACTGTGGTGACACAGAGCACCAGATAAATTCCCTTCATCAAGGGGCATTCAGCCATTCAACACAGATACTAGAATGTCTGCAGCAAGCAGGACAATCTGCTTGTTCAGTGCATCACCATTGCACATTTTTCTTCATGATTTTTAAGCCTATTCTTTAGATAAATGTTTCAATGATTGTGTATCATTTTCAAAAAAAGGAATATTTGTAAATTCATTTTTGGTCAGTTTAGTCTCACGATTAATTCTTTTTTAAAATAATTTTTGAAAATGTATTGCAAAACCAGAAAATGAAAACCAGAAAATGACAATACTGAGAAACAGAAAGTCTTAATACAAATATTTCAGTGAAATATATTGAACATTTTTCATGTGATTTTTTGTCCAAAAATAATTAATAGAAGAATTTCAACCATCTGACAGTTAGTTATATTCATTGAATATGAAAAAGATTTTGTGACAAAGAAAATCGAGCACAGTTCACTGCTTTGTAATCACATACACTATGAAGCAACCATAATCCTGGCCAGGAGTGCATGCATCTGATGAGATGATTCTATTTATTCACCTGTTGAGTGCATTTTAATCCAACTCTTTTCTCCTCTCATCTCATACTTATGAAGATATAGAGCCAGAGTTTCAGCTGCTGTAAAACATGCAGTTCCACTGTTATCAGCAAAGCTATTTCAATTCACATCAGCTAAAGATCTGGCCCAGCATCAGCACTAACACTAAGAAGAAATCAAGACACAGAGCAAGCAGCAACAGTAGAAGTCCAACTAATATCTCTTAGCAGAAGAACAAAGGAAATTTCCTGAAATGCACAGCCTTCTGCCTAGCAGTGAAGTAAGGAGGGATAGCTCAGATGATTGCATTCAGTGTAGTTGTAGCGGTACCATTCACAGGATAGGAAACAAGGTGGGACAGGTATTACACCTCAGATGATTGGAATTTTATTTCTGCTAGCAACGGCTGCTAACATCGTGCTACTTGTGTTTTGTGTAAAAAAGATATGAGTAGAAGTAAGGTGCTTGTAAAATTGAATACTACTCTTAAGCTGCTCAAAATGAGTTCCCTTCCAGCAATTCTGTTGACAGCTTACCACTTTTCAGAAATGGTAGCAGCTGATATAGAAGATCAGTCTGGGGAATATGAAGGTAATAATGTGGTAAATTGAGTTGCTCTCTCAGATGCACTTTTTGCACTATAGATTATGTGATGCATTTTCAAAAGTATTGAATTATCCATAATTTCCTTCTTCCAAATTTTGTTTCCTCTGCAGTATAAAAACCCATCAGAAGTATCAAGTGTAACAATTTTGTGACCCCCTAAACAGTTCTTTAGCTCCAGTCCAGATATTCAGCCGGTATAGAATGGTGCAAGCTGCATAGAGGTCAGTGGACTTAAATGAAGTCAGAAGAGCTCTACCAGTTAACACCATCTGAGGGTGTGGTTCTCTGCCCTTTATACTTTGTCTCTGAGGCATATTTTAGAACTAATGAGCAATATTACTCCCAACATTGTTACTAAAAAATACTTCTGTTTACATTTTCAATAAAGGATAAATCCTGCCAGTAGGAAGGAGCTATATTGCTATGGTTCAGCAGACAGGAAAAGCAAGATTAGAGCTATACTAACCTAAATTTGAATAATAGATTTTGACCTCCATGCTTTACCACTTGCTGTTGACAGGTCAAATTACAGCACCCTTTAATTCGAGCTTACTGTTCTGAAAGTGGAGACTGACAGTGCAGAAGGTCGAGGTAAGCAGCATTGTGTCAAACAACTCTGTCAGTGTAGAACAGGGCTCAGACTTAGGCTTTAGCCCAAGTCCAACTTCCATCTATACACAAATCTCTCAGGACATGTCTAGATTGCAGTTAAACAACCATGGCTGGCCTGTCTCAACTAATTCAAAAACTTGAGTTATGGGGCTACTTAATCAGGGTGTATATGTTTATTCTCGGGCCAGCGCCTGGTCTCGGGGATCCTCTCCCGTTGAGAGGTCCAGCTCAACTCATAGGGTATGTCTACACTAGCAATTTAGGTCAACTTAAGGACTCTTAACTTGACCTGAATTACTCCATGTCTACACCTGACTTTCATTAGGTCGACATCATGAAAGCTTAAGTCAACCTAGTAACAACTGCCCATTAGGCTGACTTAAGCCTTCCATCGACTCCTTAGGTAGACTTAAGGATGGTGTGGACGGGGAGTAACCCTTAAGTCGACTTTATTAAGTCGACTTAAGGGTGGGTAGGTCGACTTAACAAAGTGGACTAAGTTGACTTAACTTTAAGTGGACTTAATCTACTTTGTTAAATCGACTTAATAAGGTCGACTTTAAGTCAACTTAAAGTCGACCTTATTAAGTTGACTTAACAAAGTTGTCCTAACTTTCTCTGGTGTAGACAAACCCATAGACTTTAAGGTCAGAAGGGACCCATATGATCATATAGTCTGACCTGCACAATGCAGGACACAGAACCTCACCCACCCACTCCTGTAATAAACCTCTAACCTGAATGTCTACTCTACAATTAAACAATCTCAGAGCCTCATCCCTGAGGCAGCAGACTTGGGCCAGCCATAGGTGTTTAATTACAGTGTGGACATACACTCAGACCCTGGCTAGGATGTAGGGGCCTAGGATCCTGTTGGGATGGAGGGTCCAAGCCTGAGTCAAACCAGAATCCAGGACCTGAATCCTATTCCTTTGCAGTGTAGTCATAGTGCTCTCTCCACTCTCCCCCCCCCCCCCAACCCATGACTTTGGTCCTGGGAATCCACCAAAAGCATTCCACAATCCCATGGACCAACATCCTTTGACCTTTCTATTCTGAGACTCTCTAATCCACGGTAGTGAAATGAAAACAATATCATGGTGAATCAGAGCTTAACCCTTCCATTCTCTCCTGAGCGCTGAGCTGCAAACATACCATCAGAGAACCTTCTACATTTGCAGTGGAGACCAACCAGAAGCCTTTTGTAGAATGTGCTGCTTCATGGTCAGGGAAGCACAGTCAGATTTTGGTAAATTTCTGGTGCTAGGCCAGCAAAACCTACCATGCATAACAGCAGATAGCAAGAATGCCAGAAGCTTTGCAAATTTGCTGGAGTGAAGACCAGTGCAGAAAGTGGATTAAGTGGCTCTAGGGTGAGTTCAGAAAACCAAGGACCACAACATCACTTTGGCCAAGTGACTGATGTTGTGCCCATGTGATGAGCAATGTGAGAAGGCCCTGATCACTGCACAGAACATGGAGCCAGTGGTGGTGCATGATGAGCTGGTAAGGGATGATACCCTACTGGCAGCAGAATCAAGCATGGGAAATGGTAGAAGCGAACAGCAAATGCCTCCAAGTGCAGACAGTGAAGTGACTTTGTTGTTGAAACCAATCCCAGAGGAGACTTTGCAGGAGAAGCAGCAGCAGAATATCCTAGGGCTGTGCTTGAAGGAATTGTTCAATGTCTCCCTCCCCTGAGGAACAGCCCACCACAGAGCCTGCAGCAGGCATGGGTGCTGCCCTTACCCTGGCAAATTTCTGGCTCTGTTTCAAGGTTTATTAATATAGGAATGGGAGGGATTTAAATTCTATGACTCAAAAGTGTAAGAAGCCCTGAATAGCAACATTTATGGACTCCGTGTTGGGAGGGGATGTGTTTCATTTACAAATCTAGTCCATTTCAGTTACAACAGTCCATGAAGTCCCTAAAAGATGGAATAATTTGTGCCAAATTCAGCTAAGGTTTGACTTTTTTGTCCAGAAATGTACCAAGGGAAGGAGAGGAAGGGAGGTGGTTCTGGAGTTCTGTGTGTTTTCATGCAGCCATGACAGGCTAAGCCATGTGAAAGCTAAAATGGCATCCTGTTGATTCTCTCAATCCTGGGCTTTGATAGCTACAAACTTGTCCTGTGAAAGAAACTCCAGAGAGGTTGTCATATTACAGAGAAAGACATATTTCCAGGGCCCCCTTGGTATCTCAACATCTTACTCCATTCATAGATATGCTGTTCAGTCCCTATATGTCTGAGTACTTTGGTTGCATACACTACTGGTTTCACACAAGCAACTTTGAATAACAAATCCCTTTGCCAGTCAGGTACCACAGGAACTGTTATGTAATCCAGACAGTGGAAGGCTTGCAGTGAAAGAAAAAAGATTTTGTATCAAGGCTCAATGGCTTCCCCATGCACAATTTTTAGAAAACAAAAAAACAGCTTTGAATTATTAACTTATCATTGTCTCTGCATTTCTTTCACTGTGATTACCCTGGCTGTGTCTAGAGAGCTTCTGTTGTCTGAATCATCCTTTTCATAATATACTGAAGTTCATTTTGAAAAAGAAATATTTTATGTCCTTGAAATTCCATAATTTTCCTGTGCTCCTGCAATGAACCAGTTGAGACAGTGAGCCTTTGTGTCCTTTCCTGTCCCAGGCTCCTTGAACTTTACTGACTGCAGTACCTCCAGAAGTCACCCATACTACAGCAGAAACTTGGGCCAATGTACCTTCTTTGAAAGTTCCAAGAGCAGGTATTTCTATGGGGAACATATGATTGTAGTTCTGGACAAGGCCAACAAGCATGTCCAGTACCAAGAGAGGGACTAAATGGCAAGAGAAAAGGCATGCCAAGAAGGAAGAGGAAAATCTCAAGCTGGCTGCACAGCACAGCCTGAGGACAGGGTTTCAGAGTGGAACCATACAGTTGCTTGCATGCAGTCCAGAAATGCAGTCCTGGGACAGGAACAGCGGCTAGGCGAGGAAAACAGACCTCAGCAGTAATAGCTGTCTGAGCATCTGATATCATTAATGACTGAAAGAGCACTCTCTGTTGCTTCAACACCCACACCACAGTCTGAATCTCCTGAATTGCACCTGAAGTCCAGAAACTTCAAAAACTGCATAGTTAGGGTAGCCTATGAATTCAGGCCCCATACAGCCTCTATTACCATCACCCAAAACCAAGAGCTCTGCAAATGGAAGAAGAGGACAGGGGAAGGAAGACAGCAGAGTGCAACGGTATGAGATTTCTGTTTTGAACATGGTTTCACTGTTTGCACTTTGTTCAGGAACTGTTTACTTTATTTTATTATTATTATTTTATTTTTCTTTAAGGTTCTGTAGTAACCGGTGTTTGGGTGTGGTAATGGCACCCGACCTGCTGGGGATGAGGCAAAAGTTGTACTTTTCTAATACATTTTTAGAATTAAAGCTGTTTTCTTTCATCAAGAAAATTTATTTTATCAGTGCATCACAACATATGATGTGTACTTAAAATAACAATAGTATGTAAAAACTATTCCTCAATACAGTTAGCTACATCAATTTTTTGCTTACATTATGCCATACTGTGAATCAGTCCCATTTCGCAAGTGGTCATGCCATTCATAAGTACATTTAATAGCAAACAGACCCCACCCCTCTTCAAGCACTGAAATCCCGCACAATCACAGTTTATAGATACTATTACCTCTCTTCCACTGGCCTATGCAAGTCCATAATGTGAGACCACAGAGTATCCCTCACTTCAATTGCCTGGATGCATCCAGCTCCAGCTCTGGCATCACAAAACTGTGAAAAGCACAGTAGGCCATACTGAAAACATGGGGTGTACATGCTGTGCTGTACTGTTGTTCTGAAAATGCAAGTCACTGCCAGCAGTAAGCTGCTCCCTCAGGCATTAATTCCTAGCACCAGTTATGGGGTCAGGACCAAGTAGAGCACTGAGGGAACGGATGCTTTTGTGGAGCTCAGGGGACAGGTGAGGTTGAGAACAGAGAAGCTTGGGGACAAGTGAAGTAGTGTCAGATGGGGATAGGGATTCTAGGAAGGTCAGGGAAAGTGGAGTGTATGGTGAGATGCATCTGAGGAGTTGAGGTTAGAGGGAACCTGGGGCCAGTGAGGGAAGCACAGTCTAGGGCATAGGTGAGGGAGCCAGTGGAGTGCTGATTTGGGCTGGATTAAAAGGGATGGGAGAGCAAATGATACTGGTGGTAGGGAAGGGGGAATAGGAAGCAGGTGCAGGAATATGGTGGGGCACACCAAGCATGACAGGGTAAGTGGGGACCAGAGCTGCCATCTCAGTAAGTCTTGGAGAGCTGGGGTGCATGCCTCAGAATTGGTTTGTGAGGGGGGATTCCTTCCCAATGACTTTATCTCAGCCAAATCCTCCTCAGATGTGATGAAGCTCCACTCCAGAGCTGTCTGCCTTTTGACTCTGCTCCAGAGGATGCTAAGACTGAATGAGGGAGGCTTCTTCCCAACCTTAAGGAAACCCCAAGTATGGGTACCTAGTACAGTGTGAGGGACAGAAATCGTGTCTCAAGCTGAAGAAATCAGGTGATGATACTAAAGGATGCTGACCTGTTTCTATAATAATATTGTGAGGAGCAATGCTGAGAATGCTAATACAACATTTTTCCTTTTAAAAAAACTCTTGTTGCAGGTAGGGACGCCTGGAGACGGGCCGGGGCCAGCAACAGCAACAGTGGGTTTGTTGCCCGGAGTACATAGCACCAATAATGACACCGGGGTAGAGACGCACACTAAGTTTATTTGAGATTTTAAATAGGCACATGGAGACAGGCACGTTTTAAATTATGCACACTTTATTTTGTTGCAGTGACTTTTATATAGACAGGTCGTTTATTTTATTTTTCTTTACTTTTTTTTTTGGTTAATGGTGGAAATGTTTTTTTTTTTTTTTAGAGAGCAAATTTTGACTGATTTTTACTGGTACTTTTAAGGCTTGTTATTTGTTTTATTTTTTTGGAATTGAGCGATCTCCCTATATGGTTACTGGCTGTGTTTGAGTCTGGGCTTTATTGGCACTTATGGCCTTTTACCCCCTCGAGTTACGTAGTGACAGATATTTAGATGCAGCCAGGGGCACCCACTATAGATCAGGTTACTAATAATTATTAACACCAACACTCTCATTTGATTTTTAAGAAACTTTTTCCTTCTAATTCAGTTCCTATGACTCTGTGAGATGGGAAGGTCCCAGAGCTTTAAACAGCTCCACAGCTGAAATCCTGCTGTGGGTGTTTAGTTGCTGTGTAGACATGCCCCTATTAGCTAGCTTAGGCAGCTCCCCAATTCATATACTATCTTTTGTAGACACTCTTTAGGATCATATCTCCCCCTCTTTATTGTTTAGGGAACCTGGGCACCTAATTCAGGCATTATGGATTGCAGTGTTGGTCCTGTGATTTTCCAGGCCCTTAAAAGTTAAATATCCCAACATGTAAGTTCCTTGGTGAATTAGGGTTTCCTCCCTACACCTGGCATAGGATCAAAATTGGTAGTAACTGCTCAGTAACTCACTATCCTTATTATATAATATCATTATGCTTCAAGACAATGGATGGTTAACATTTCCCAAGCACTATGCAGCCATTACATAAATATACTCCATAACTAAAGAAGGCTACTGTTACAAATTCTTTTCAAAGTGTACCAGTGGAAATTGGATGATATTGCTGCCAGGATTTATAGTTCATATTTGTTTATTTTGTTTCTCCTTCTCTACCCCTTAACCCCCAATTTTATGTAAAACAAGAATAGGAGGGGACATGAATTCCTTAGGGAACCTGAGAAAGTTATATAAGTCTTTCATCTCTTGTTCATTTATATTCATCCAACAGCTTCTGAAAGCTGTTAACTAGTACTTAGTGACCTACATGAAGAATAGGTGACTGAAGCCAAGTTACTAATGGGAAATGTTCTCATTACAAAACACATCATCATAATGGATGGCACTTGATATTTTTGCAGGCAGCCTCAGTAGAGAATGAATGGGAATGGAGACTAAATTACCACCTGACTCCTCCAGGGCAGGGTTGAAGAACATCAGTGAAGGGAACCTTGCTCTACCACTGCCAAGTCTGTACCTGTTTTTTGTGGATAGAAGTTAATCATCGCTAATCCTGTCAGTAAGTGCAGGTTACTATTCTCTTCTGCTCAGGTTCTTATATAACGTCATCACCACAATAGTGACATAAATAACATATGGTTTGTTTTCTTATGTTGAGTTGGTCTCTTTAAGGTCAAGCCCCATCTCCCCATGTAGTTCATAGATGAGCAGACTGCAGAGCGCTAATAAATGGTCAAGATTTCAAAGGAACTCTTCACAATAGTAAGCACTACGTGTATTAGGGAGTGTTTGGAGGAATGGGTCCTTCAAGTGTTTGCAATCCTAATGTCAGTATTGGGATAATAGGGGGGATACTTTAAAATGGACCTAATATGAATTTAGTCTGCTAGAAATTGTGTGCATCACAATATATTATATTTGTCTTTCATTTATATTTACAAGTGCTTACAGAGTTAACTTGGGAGCTTGAGAAATGGACAACACCAATCAAATGACACTTTATTTGTAATTGCTAGTTCACTTTGAAGTAGAATATATTGATCACAATGACTTTTGTGTGTGTGTGTGTGTGTGTGTGTGTGTGTGTGTGTGTTATTCTGCTGGTTTAATTTGAAAGTGAAATTGCAACATTTAGCAGGCTAGTTAATTAATTTTTATCAAGCTGACTGCAGAGTAACAGTTTGTTTACTTTAAGTGCTAATTAAACTGACAATGAATTACCCATGTTCCTTGTTTAAATAGTTGTTCATGGCACAGTTAAAGTTGTTTGGTGGAAAACTGGTACTTCTTGAAGTATTAATTAGTATTAATATTCTTAAAAATGGTATATTGTCATTGACTGTATACCGTTATACCACACTGAAACACTCTTTCTAAACTGCTGCTCTATCATCTTATCATGGAATATAGTTCTGTCCACCTGTCAATGAAATTCATTTTGACTTCATAAAGATAGCACATGTTGCCATGATAGCTGTTATGCTCTGCAAATACACAGGTTTTGCTTTGTATCTGAAAAGAATCTCAGCAGTTTGACTCATATCTGGGATTTATTAACTGCTAAGAGTGGAAGAACAGGTTTCAAGACCCTTCTTGTGCATTATACCACCTGTCCACTGTTTATTAATTATTATTATTATTATCTTAGTCAATTAGACAGCTTTTCATGGTGCTTTATATTTAAAAGAAATTAGAAGTAATAGTTTAGTTTCCTGATGGGAAGAGTTAGGGTAGGTATCCTGTAATGTGTGTGAACTTTAGGTTTTGGTGGCAGTACATGGAAATGGGGGCTTTCCTGCTCATCTTCAACCATTCCCAGGAAGAAAGAAATTGCGAGCTCTGTCTCTACAGCTTAAATATATATGCTACCTTTCTTCATGAGGCACAACAAACTATGCAACATGGACTGCATCGACCACTGGCTAGTGCTCCAAGAGCTCCAGCAAGAAACCTTTGTTGTGAAGAGATCATGTTGGAAGCTTAACCAAATAAATCTCGACCATTCCCAAGTTTGACTTAATGGCATAGGAAAGAAAGGAGGTAGAATTGTATGCATCAGCAAGACTCACTCAGCCAACAGCAGTTGGGCCTTGTCTCGTAACCTGAGAATCCATAGGCAGCAGACACCAGAGCCATGTTTCATATTGGTTTGGATAAACAACTTAATCACAATATGAGAAAAGGCAAGTAAGCAACATGACAATGAAGATGAGGATACATTTTTATGAACGCTTCAAAAATTTAAGATTTGTTCTCAGAAAGAACTAACCACTTCAATACAAATATTGCAACAAAAGATGTAGATACTGAAGTCATACAAGATACACTGCTGAATGCAAAGATCCTAGGAAAAGTTCAATTTAACAATTTTGTTCAGAAATTGCTTATGACACAACATAGAAAGAGCCTAGATGTGTATACATTCATGATCAACTGCCAGAAAAATAATGTTCAGTTTTTTTTCTGTGATATATGAGGTCAGGAAAGAAGTCAAAGAAAAGGCCTCAACCATGAAGGCAGACAAAAATATTCATCAGCAACTAATCACAGAGTATGTAGCCAGCAAGACTTCACAAAAATATTTGAAATATGAATTAATGCCGGTCCTTTGGAATGAGAACAAAAGAATAGCAGTCTAAGACCTAGCATAAAAGCAATGCTGGGTGATATAGTGACAGCTGATGTCCACTTTTCACAAACAAATACCCCATTTGGAGAAGCAGTCTTGTGATAGATGCACAAGCTTTGGTTCAAGCCACAGGAAAGCAATCCAGAGATAAATTATATGGAAAACTTTCAGGCACATTTGTAAAAACAGTATTTTGGACTGGATTAGACTTCCTCACAATAGACATTATGTTTGACAGGTACTACAAGGAACCCAATGAAAAATATGCTCACGTGTAACAAAGTGTGGTGATGGGCAGATATGTGCCTTTTCTAAATAAGTGAATTAATTTCACTCTGCTTCCAGAAAATAGGGTAGACATTTCAATATATTTATGTGAACAACTAATGACACAAGCACTACATGTTAAAATCATCATTCTAGCTGGTGGATTTCAGGATTACGTTAAAGTATGGTGACTGATAGGAACAGTTGATACTAATCAGCTGGGTGCTTATCTGGAAGAAGTAGTCTCAAAGAATGATTTTACATTATGTCCACAGTGATGCCAAGAGTCTGGTTGTAGCAGCTAGAGACACTGATGTGTTAATTTTATGACAGGAAGGCAACTTCAGATGAAAGTTGGCCTATCAAAAGAATCAAAGTACTTTCGCACATATTGCCAATTGTGGGAAATTGAAATTGTTCTGGAAACACTGTGACTTGAATTATTGCGATGCTACCTCTTTCATTGCTGGATACTGCAAGAAGAGCTCAGGGAAAGTTGTTCAGCAACACCATCAATTTCTAATAGATCTCAGACAGGTTGACCTGGACTCTGAGATGGTGAAAAGTGCATAAGGGTTTATTTGTAAAATATATGGATTGCCAGATGTCCATAGCAATGACAACGCATGTGCCACTTTGTTCATACACTTACGCTTATCAGAAAAAAGCAATGCTCTTTCCTTCCATATACACAGAGCTCATTAATCTGTCATTAATTTGGAGAGAAGCCTCCTCCAAATACAATAGTCTGGAAACAGGAGGATGGAGGTTTGGTACCAACAATACCAGCAGACTTAATAAGTTTAATTTTCTGTCATTGCACAGCAGAGCACAGAAGTCAGTAAAGCAAGTGAAGGACAGCACAATTCATTTTTACATGACCCTGCAAATGTAGAGAAATGGAACAAGATTATATCAATGTACCCAGCCCTTATTGCTTAAGTATAGTTTTAATAAATGAGTTGATGTATCATGTTAAGTGACCTAATACAAAATTAATTCAATCAACCACTGTACACCAAAGATCCTTGAAATAGCATAACATGACCATGTGTGCTTAGTGTGTGCGTTTGCTTAATATTTAGTCAAGAAAATATTTTCGCTGGTTTTAAAAATAATTGGTTTCAGGCTATGTGTGGTACTTCTTATAGTTAAATCAGTTTGCAGTCTTTTGCTCCAGGTGCTAATGTGTAAGTTATAAAAAACATGTAAATATGTTCTTTCATGATTGTGTAATATATTAAAATATTTCTAGTATCTCTTGGAAATGACAAACAAAAATTCAATAGCTTTATAAAAAGGTTGTTCATTTAATTTGATCCCTTTTATTACATCCTACAGCTCATTAGGCTCCAACTGAAGTAAGTTAATCCTAAATGAAAAAGAAATAAAGATTTATACTGCAGCTATTTCCATGCACTATTTGTTCCCTTTGTAGTGGCCTTTATATACAACATCATGTTTGGTATCAACTATATTTGGATTCAACAGTTTATGTTAAAAACAGTTGTTATCAACTTGTACCAAAAAATGTTTCTTATTGTTCACTTCTCTGAAAACCCAACTAGTGTACATGGCAAGGAGATGTTTGGTGAGGTACTGAAGGGAGCAGTGTTAGGAACAGGATCATTTTAAAACTTCAGAGATCATATGGAAAAGGCAATAAGCAGTGATTAAGTGCATAGGTGATACTAATTTCAGATGAATTGTGGTCAGCAGGCAGGACAGAAACAGACAAAGATTCATAGATTTTTAAAACTAGTGGGGATAATTAGATCAACTAGTGTGACCACCTACATAACACAGGTCATAAAATTTCACAGGTTTCCTATATCAAGCTCATAACTTCTACCTGAGCTACAGCATCTATCTATCTATCTATCTATCTATCTATCTATCTATCTATCTATC
>ML686006.1:3681206-3698320 GCA_007922175.1 Pelusios castaneus | reverse complement strand
ATCTATCTATCTATCTATCTATCTATCTATCTATCTATCTATCTATCTATCTAAAGACATCACTGGATTGGACTTGAAACCTACTGTGGCATAATATACCACTGTTTCCATCCCCTACACTATTGTAATAATCTTTGTAGAAAGTATATATTGTAAGGTATCATTTGAAAACTCATATTTTTCTGGTCCATAATCTCCTGATAAACTATGTGTAGCGTCACTGTATGTGAAATTATAAAATTCCAATGTATGGTGTTATTAAGCACTTCATTATTTGCATGTAAGAAGTAAACAGGGTCATGAAGCAGGAAGGGGAGACTTAGGAAGCTCAAACAGGTTTGATAAAAAGCAGAAGAGAACAACATTCCACATAGACTTTTTGTCGTCTATTACACAGAAAAAAAGGGGAGGCAGACTATAAAAAGAAAGGGGAACACTCAGGGACTCCATCTCCCTCCATTCCCATCAGTTCTTTATGACTGAAGCACCAAGAAATAATTCATTGGCTACTGGGAGAAGGGGTCCTGACCTAAAGTGTTTGGTCTGTAAGACTGCTGAAAGTATATGGTCAGAAACTTTGCTGGGATCTGTTATAGTTTGTGCATATTATTTCTATTAGAGAAATAACAGACTTTCTATAAACTTCGATTTTCCCCCAGAAGTGTATGTCCTGTACTGCCCAGTTCTCTTCTGGATAATATACGACTGGGAATGTGGTGGGGTCACCCTGCAGTATAACCAAGTCTGCTAAGAGACAAGGCCTGGCTGGTTGACTGCAGCTCACAAAGTTTGTGAGCAGTCCAGCCTGAAGGCTACAAAAACAAAACATTGTAAAGAATACCCTAGGTTAGAGGGCAGAGGTGACACAGCTATTCTTTAGTCGTAATTATATTCTGATGAGTCAAACATACCTTCTTGCGCCTTGTTATACAGAGATCATTACTGCTTAAATGGCTTAGAGTTTTAAGAAAAGTAACCTTATAAAACAATTATAAAATGTAAAATTATATGTTCTTTATCCTGTGTTAGATGCAGTTGGAACTGAAGAAGTTTGAATGTGTATCACTTCACTCTTCCATATATATGATGTGCCACCCATTGTGTCTATCCACAGCCCTGTGGCTCCTGGCTTTATGGTTCGTGCTATAATGACTCATGCAGTTGTTTTGTGGAAATTTCCTGGTATTTAGTCCCTGGGATTGGACAGGAGGGTGGTCATCTTGGAAAAAGGGGCTCATCCAAGGTTTCAACTGCTGTGGGCCCAGATGCTTAGGACAAGCATTCTCTGTCTACAGGAAACTCATGTTTATGTTATCCATCGGTCGTATGCCTGATCCACAGAGGATGGCAATTGCAGGTACTTATGTGACACCTTAGTCCAAGCTGTAGAGAGTCAACACTTTAGCTCTAGAGGTTCCTGATGTCATCCAAGATGACAGTTGTCACATTGGCATGCTGCAACAGATAGAGAGACACATTCTGTATCACTTGAAAAAGTCTGAAACAAATCTGAAGAAGACTGTTTTAACTTTTTCTTTTATGGAGTGTGCATGCCTTAGCTGCCTTAAAATAGTCTATTCTATTTTGACTAGATTATGATAAAGATTCTTGGATGATATTAATATGTAAATCTGGTATTTATTGTGAAAAGTGCAAACTCTAAGAAAATTTAAGTCTTAAAGGGACTTACAAAAAAGAATTAATCTATAATAAAGTCCAAAGACCTTTTCTTAAAAAGAAAAGAAAAGAAAAGAAAAGAAAAGAAAAGAAAAGAAAAGAAAATGGGGTATTTTTGGAGGTAAGCTAGATCTGAAAATTCTTCTGTGAAGCGTTGAGTTTCAATGGAGTGTTTCTCATAACATTCAGCTTTCTTTATAAAAACAGTGTTACATTTAAGCTCTCTATTCTCTTTAGTGGTTACAATTTCTCCCTTTGGAAGATATGAAATTTTTATATTCACAATAAATTGCAGACACAAATATTACCACTTGTAGTGATAACTGCTTGATATGTGCATGAGTTTGGGGCCACTATTCATGTTTAAGTCAATATTTTATTTTTATAGTATTACATTTAGTAGACAAAGCCAGAACAAGATCTGGTGACTTAACACTGAAGACAGGAAAACAAATCATTCTAGGAATTTGAATGTAAAAATAAAGGGGGGGGGGCAGAGGAGGTAATTATTACAAAGTAAGACAGTCCATGGCCTGTGTTAAGTAGGAGGTCAAATTAAGTACTATAATGGTTTTTCTCTTCCCTTAAACTCTGTGGGTGTCTATACTAGAAAAAGTTGACTTTGTTAAGTCGACTTAATAAGGTTGACTTTAAGTCGACTTAAAGTTGACCTTATTAAGACTACTTAACTGGCCTTAAGTCTACTTAATAAAGTCAACTTAAGGGTTACTCCTTGTCCACACCGTCCTTAAATCAATGTGAAGAGTCGACTTAAGGCTTAAGTCGAGCTAAAGAGCGGTTGTTATTAAGTTGACTTAAGCTTTCATTAAGGAATTAATTCATTAAGGAATTTCTTAAGTCGACTTAATGAAAGTCAGGTGTAGACATGGAGTAATTTAGGTCAATTTAAGGGTCCTTAAGTCTACCTAAATTGCTAGTGTAAACATACCCTGTGGGTTCACTGCAGGGCTCCTCAAAGATATGATGCCTGGAGCTGTTAGCTATGGCTGCTGAGGAGCTGGCAGAACTGGTGTATGCTCTGCTTATCTACTCTGGTATGCCTGCACCCTGTCCCAAATTCCTACATGTCCTCTACACTAATGGGGGAGGAGTGAATAGTATGGAGAAAATTATGTTTGTTTTCTACAGCCTGAATATACCCATAAGATAAGACAGGATTTTTATATCATATTCTATAACTGGCCTGCAGTATCCTACTAGAAAAGTCCCCGAGGCACCTAAATATCTCTTAGTAGGTTTGTGTATAGCTGTCTCAGTGCTGCCAGTGTAACCCATGGCTATGTCTACACTAGAAAAAGTTAGGTCAACTTTGTTAAGTCGACTTAATAAGGTCGTCTTTAAGTCGACTTAAAGTCAACCTTATTAAGTCAACATAACAAAGCGGTTACCCTGAACGTGGACTTAGTAAGTCGACCTAACTGCCCTGAAGTCGACTTAGTAAAGTCGACGTAAGGGTTAATCCATGTTCACACTGTGCCCAAGTTGACCTAAGGAGTCGACTTAAGGGTTAGGTCGACCTGACCGGCAGTTCTTACTACGTTGACTTAAGTTTTCATTACGTTGACTTAAGGAATTTCTTAAGTCGACTTAATGCAAGTTCAGTGTGAAAGGGGAGTAATTTAAGTTGATTTAAGGCTACTTAAATTGACCTAAATTGCCAGTGTAGACATACCTCATATGCCTAAAACAGGCTATGTCTGCACTAGAAAAGTTAAGTCGACTTTATGAAGTCGACTTCATAAAGTCAACTTAACTTTTCTAGTGTAGACATAGCTCCTTTTAGACCTTATTAAGTCGACTTAACGCTTTAAGTCGACTTAATAAGGTTGATTTAGGCACTAATCCCCATCCACACTGGCTTAAATTGACCTAGTAAAGTTGACCTAAGTTTTTCTTAAGTAGACATCAGGAAATGATTAAATCTACTTAAGGAAAGCCCAGTGTGGATGTGGAGTAGTTTAAGTCAATTTAAGCCTCCCTAAATCGACTTAATTTGTAAGTATAGATGCACCTAAGAGACCTATTAAGAGTAGGTTTACTGTTGCTGGCCAGATTAGCTGCACACAACCAGAAATTTCTGGAAACAGGGAGTGGTAACATTTTGAGCATGCTCTGCAGGGTTTCTTGCTGGTGTGGTCAGATCACATGAGACAGAGCAGCAGACTGCAGAGCAGCAGGCAGGAGTTGCAGTGAGGAGAGCACTGTGCTCAGTTTTCATGAAAGAAGCTGAGCCAGGAGTGGACAGCAAGATGTTTTGTTCCTCCTATGGAATCTTCTGCAGCAGAGTTAGTGCACATGTGTATGGAACTGAGAGTTGGTTAACCAGTAAGCTGACTGGATGGTGCTGGTTCCAGAGGAGAAAGAAAAGCCTGTATGGAATTCTACTGAAGATTCTTGCAACCAAAGAAGAAGAAGTTTGCAACTTCTTTCCCCTCACACCTTTGGAGTTGACCAGAGACTGTAGCTGAGATTTTGGGTGAACTCCATCTAAACTTTGGGACTCTTGGGTATTTTTCTCACAATGTTTCTGTGAGTACTGTTCTGTTTAACATTATTTTGTGTTTTTAAGATAAGATGTATTAAGCTCGTAGTTAATGAAGTTCATTGTTATGTTTGTTTTTAGTAGTATTTTAATGTGGAGTAACTCTGAGCAATCTTTGTTGTGAGTCCCTTACAGACTGGAACCTGGGTCTCCAGCTGCTTCTCCATAGGAGCTGGGGTTTATTTCTGTTAGGCACTGGAGAGGGACAATTGAATGAATTTTAGCCCACCCAAAGGTTACATCAACAACAAGCAACTCAATGTCTAACACATACCTGAGCTCCAGTGGGATTCTCAAATTAGGTGTTCCCCCACATACCTTGCCTATGGGTCCAGATCTATTAGGTGTGTCTTTAGTCAACTTTTGACCAGGCTTATCAGATTGTGCAGCTGCCGCTGCAGACCAGGGAGCTCTGGCGGCTTGCCAGTTGGCAGAATGGACAGAGGAGCCCTGTTAGCTCCTGCCCAGAAACCTAGTGAGTCTCAGGCTACCCTAGTGAATCCCTGCTATGTTAGAGCAGTGAAATTGACAAGTATGACAGGTCCCCCACTGGTATAACGAGGCAGAGTGTCCGTACTGTCACTCTGGCATGTTAAATTTGCTGAGAAAAGCCCTATGCTGCTCGTTTTGGTGGTGTTATTTTGTTGGCAAAAGAAGGCAGTTTTGTTGGCAATGTGTAATGTGTACACTAGGACTGTTTTGCTGACAAAAGATTACTTTTGTCTACAAAACTTCCTAATGTAGACAAGGCCTAAAGTTCCCGTTCGAAAGCTTAATTCAGTCGCTCACTAACATGAAGGATTGTCAAATCTAAAAGTATTACTGGATGATTCAATCAATGGGAATCATTCTAATGACTTTGATGGACATTGGTTAGGCTTTTATTGAATTTGTAACGTAATCATTTAATTTAGCTCTTGACAAAACAATGCTCAGTACACATCAAACTGTTTTTCAAAAGGCATCATTGTGCTTCCTGAATTTTCCTTTTTCTTGGTTTCCCTTTCTGTAAAAGAGTGATGGTAATTTCATTGAGGTTATTGAACAAATTGTCAAGCATAAATACTGTTACCAGAGTATCTGAAATAATTCCCTTGAAGGAAGATGCCTTCAATTGTGAAAATATTGAGGTTTGCTAACTGTAAATCCTTTGTTATTTAAGGCAAAAGGTAATATTATATACCTCATGGAAGTTTCTGCTTGTAGTGAGAATGTGAGGATTAATTAGTAAAGGTGCAGTAGCTTTAGGAAACAACAAATTGCTAAATTACAATAATTAATTATTGACCTTTATGACCTAGATTATTGTTAGTGAATATAGCACCTGCATCTTTCTAATGAGAGAGACAGCGAGAGCAAGAGATCTGATCTAAAAACAAACAAACAAAAAAACCAAAACGAAACAAAAAATAGATCTGATCAGGAATGAGTAGGATGAACACCTAATAGGCTTGTTTGATTTTTTTCTCTCTTTCTTTTTTAATACAGATCAGTCATGAACAGAATAAACAAACAAACAAAAAGAGAGTGTTAACCATCTTTCATTTCTTACTGGTAAATTGAGCTTACAGTAAGCTTATGAGCTTCTGGTTGGTTTCTTCTTTTTGCTATTGTCCAAGCATTTTGAAGAGAGTGAAGGCAGTTTTTCACCCCCAACCTAAAAGGTCATAAATGAAATGGAATGCAGCAATGCTGACAACAAACACTTTGGAGATCTATCGAAGGCCTGTTAAGGACTGTTTGCTCTTGGTTGAAGGATTGCCTATTAAATCTAAAAGAGGTTGCAAGATGAATAAGCACCATCTAGTAGGGTCAGTACTCTAAAGTTTAAAGCCATGCAATAGAAAGAACAGAAATGCTCTAGGTAGACTGGTAATGTACTATTTGTCTAAATTTGACTCAACAGGGTGGCGGTGGGTTGGGGAGGCACTAACATGAAATGGCAATTTTCAATAGTTTTTTCAGCATGGCTAAAGTAAAAAGAATAAAGAGGGAAAAAAACAACATTTTTCTTATGTTCAAACTGAGGCAAAAATAAAATGTTCCTTTTCAGCACTGGATCACAAAGATTGTATCTGCTAAATAAATGGCATTTGTCAAAGCAAGTTGATGTTTAGAGCACTGGGATATAGAGGGCCAAATTATCAGCCTCTCCTAGATCACTGTGACAGAAAGGGGATTTAAGCTTCCTTAAAGCAGCAGCTATAGATTCTCTGTGTTGGCAGTCATATGCTATCACCTTTCCTTGAACTAACATACAAGCTCTTCCAGGGTGGGTTGAGATGTGAGAGAATGGGGAAGGGACTGGAATGTAAGACACTTGGGTGAGCCTGGCTGACAAAGTGGCTCCAAATTAGAACAGTGCTGAGGTTGTCTAACTTGTAACTGGAACAGATCTGGCTGCTGTTAGTAGTCAGGATGACTGAGGTGGTAAGGGCCTGAAAAGCCTGTGACACCATTTGGGTGGAGGCAGGGTGTTAATCCACCCACACACCCCAAAAAAAGATTTTTTTCATTTGCTCAAACTTCCATAGGCTGAAGAGCCTACAGCTAATTTTCAGGGAGTAGTACTACAACCTGATGCCTGGACTGTCTATTCCTGGACAGCAGAGTGCAGAGGAATCTGACAAGAACTCATCTCCTGCTAACATTGGCTCACACACTCTGTGGGTAAGAGAGGGAAGAGACTCCCCGGTTTAGGAAACTTGGTTTGGCCATGCGTGTCTGTGAGACACAGGACAGAATTTCTCCCCTCCCCCAAAATAATTGAATTGACATCAGTAATTGTGCATCCACCCTATGTTTGCTGAATCCAGTTATGTTACACCCCAAATCATAGAATCATAGAATCTTAGGGTTGGAAGGGACCTCATCGAAGAACTGTAAATATGGAAGGCTCCCAGCGTGGCTTAGCAGAGAACTCTGCTGTGAGCTGAAACATAAAAGGGAAGCTTTCAAGAAGTAGAAGCTTGGACAGAGGACGAGAGAGGCATATAAAGGTATTGCTCGGTGCTGCAGGGATAAAATCAGAAAGGCCAAAGGGCAATTAGAGTTGCAGCTAGCAAGGTATGTGAAGGATAAGAGGAAGGAGTTCTACAAGTATGTCAGTAAAAAGAAAAGGGATGGTGTAGGTCCCTTACTGAATGGGGCAGGTATCCTCATTGTGGGTGATGCGGAAAAGGCTGAAATACTTAATGCTTTTTTTACTTCAGTCTTCACAGTCAGGGTGAGCTCCCAGGCTACTACACAGGGTAACACAAAATGGAGAGAAGGAGAGCAGCTCTCAGTGATGGAAGGTTAAGTTAGGGACTCCTTAGAGAAGTTGGATGTGCACAAGTCTATGGGGCTGGCTGAACTGCATCCGAGAGTGCTGAGGGAGTTGGCCGATGTGATTGCAGAGCCACTGGCCATTATCTTTGAAAATTCGAGGTAAATGGGGGAGGTCCCGGATGATTGGAAAAAGGAAAATATAGTGACTATCTTCAAGAAATGGAAAAAGGAGGATCTGGGGAACTACAGACCAATCATCTTCACCTCAATTCCTGGAAAAATCATGGAGCAGGTCCTCAAAGAATCCATTCTGAAACAGTTGGAAGAAAATAGAGTGATCAGGAACAGTCAGCATGAATTCACCAACGGCAAATCGAGCTTGACCAACCTGATTGCCTTCTATGATGAGATGACTGGATTTGTGGATGTGGGAATAGCCGTCGACTTTAGCAAAACTCTTAGTACGGTTTCCCACAGCATTCTTGTCAGCAAATTAAGGAAGTATGGGTTGCATGAATGGACCGTAAGGTGAATAGAAAACTGGCTAGATCATCAGGCTCATTGGATAGGAATCAATGGGTCAATGTCTAGTTGGCAACCAGCAACAAGTGCAGTGCCCCAGGGGTCCGTCCTGGGGCCAGTTCTGTTCAACATCTTCATTAATGATCTGGATGATGGGATAGATTGCACACCCAGTAATTTTGCAGATGACACCAAGCTGGGGTGAATGGTAGATGCACCGGAGGGTAGGGAAAGGATTCAAGGAGACCTAGACAAATTGGAGCATTGGGGCAAAAGAAATTTCATGAAGTTCAACAAGGGCAAATGCAAAGTCCTGCACTTAGGACAGAAAAATCCCATGTACTGTTACAGGCTTCGTCTACACTGGTAAATTAAGTCAACTTAAGCTTGCTTAAGTCGACTTAATTTATCCTGAGTCTACACTACAGTTTCCTTAAGTCGACTTAAGCAGCTTGCTTAAGTCGACTTAAGGAAAATTAAGTTGACTTTATAACACCACCTTCCTATTAGACATAAGGCTTAAGTCAACTCCCTAGAGTCGACTTAAGCCAGTGTAGACATCGGGTAGCCCTAAGTCGACTTAGGGCTACCCCAGGGCTACACCAATGCCCTCCCTGCTGGGGAGGGCACAGGGGGAGCCTTGCATGCCCCTCCACAGGGCAGGGCTCAGCCCTTCCCACCCTTCCCCTATGCACTGCCAGGGTCCCCGTCCCCATTTGCCCCATTGTACCTAGGTACAATGGGGCAAAGGCTAAGCCCCCTGGCATTGGGCAGGGGGTGCCCCCCACCTCCATGGAGTTCCCCTAGGTCCCCCTAAGCCCTAGAAGTCGACCTAGGCATCCAGTGTGGATGCTCTAGGTCGACTTTTTAAGTTCCTCTTTAAGTCAACTTTATTTTTAAGTGTAGACACACTGAGTCGACTTAGTTAAGTTGACTTAGTTAAAGTCAACTTAAATTAACAAGTGTAGACATAGTCACAGACTGGAGACTGATCAGCTAAGTAGCAGCATTGCAGAAAAGGACCTGAGTGTTATGGGTGGCGGAAGCTGGATATGAGTCAACAGTGTGCTCTTGATCACCTTCCCCTTTCAAACCTAGTTTAAAGCCCTCCTCACTAGGTTAGTCAATCTAGGTCCAAATATGCTCTTCCACTTCCTCGATAAGTGGAGTCCATCTCTGCCTATCAGTTCTTCTTCCTGGAACAGCACCCCATGGTCGAGGAAGCCAAAGCCCTCCTGGTAACGCCATCTTCGCAGCCAGGTATTCAACTCCAGGATGCATCTGTCTCTGCTCAGGCCAATGCCCTTGACCCGAAGAATCGAGGAGAACACTACCCATGCACCAAAGTCCTTCACCTATGCTCCCAGAGCACTGTAGTCACTTTTGATCGGCTGAGGGGCGCATCTCGCAGTATCATTAGTGCCCACATGGATGAGTAGCATGGGGTAGTCGTCAGAGGGCTGGATGATTCTTGACAACCCCTCCGTAACGTCTTGTCTTCCTCAACAGGAAGCATAGCTCCCGGGATGCCATGTCAGGGTGACAGATGGGTGCCTCCATCCCCCTCACAAGAAAGTCCCCAACCACCACCGCTACCCTATCCTCCTGGGTGTGGTGATTGTGATCCTCTCAGCTTTGGGGGTGCATGGATTCTCTTCTTCCACTTTATCTCCTGTTGCCAGGGCTGCATAACGGTTCTTCATCACTGTGGTGGGTGGGACAGGAGCAGAGGTGAAGCACTGCCTTCTGCCAGAAGCAACCAGCTGCCAGATCTCCCTGTGAGAGAGCCATCTGCTCCTTCCCCGATGATGTGACAGCAGCAATCCTCCGTAGTTGGGTTGCTTCCTCAGCCTTCGACATCTCTTCATGAATGCTCTCAAGGAATTCCTCATGGGCACTGAGGCTTCTGAGACTAGCCACCTCCTCCTGGAGATCTCCCACCTGCCTCCTGAGAGATTCCACCAGAAGGCACCTTTCACACTGGATGATCCACCAGAGCCTGGTTGTCTAAGAATGGAAAATGCAGGCCAAAATCTCTGCAAATCCACACTAGGATCTGAGTAGAGATATCCATGGTCAGGTTGTCTGTCTGGATTCAGGTGCTGGTGGAGGAGACAGAAGCAGTGCTGGCACAAGCAGTATGGCTCTTCTTCACCATAGCAGCCTCACAAACTCCCCTGTTTGCAGTCCCCTGTTCACAAGCTCCCCCTGGTTGCTTTGTTTCTGGTGGCTAGCCATAAAGTTTGCCCAAATACCTTCTCAACTACCATATTTGAAAAGCATACAAGTAGAGCAGCGCAGAAAGGCTTGTTTTGGAATTCCTCAGTATGCATGCTATGCAGATTTTATTTCACAGGTCAATCAGGCACCTTTTCATTAGCACTTGAGTATGTAGGGGGAGTGACAAAGGTTGCATGTTTATTTATCTAATGTATTTATTGTTATGAGAGAGCAATACCAATGCACAACTATGAGTAACGTTTCTGAGTAAATTAATTGTGAGCTCCCTCTGTTTCAGGATGTTAGGAGAGAATTCAGGGACTGCATTCCCAATTGGAATTAATAATTCCCATTTCACTGGTTTATTGCTTCTAAAAGGAGAATCATTGTTCTCCTTATACCAGACCTCTAGGACCCTCCAGGGGCACCACACTCTGGAAGGAATTTATGAATACTCCCACTGCTATTCTGATTAGTGCTATAAATAATGCAGGATATTCAATGATAAATATTTGAAATGAATGTTTTATATTCTCTCAAACTGACCTTCCAAAGCACTTTTGAAAGTCAAATCTTTGCCTATCTGAGTTCCTGGAAGGATGGGGAGTAGGGGAATGGTGGATTACTGATGGATAAGGTCAGCAACAAACAACAACAAGCAACAAACAAACTATCTCTCTAAGACAAGTGTATGATTAATTTGCTTTCATATCTAGATCGGTGGTGCCAGGTTATTATCCATTTACACTGGCTTCTGTTTGCTTACTTTATCACTTGGGTATGCTTAATGAGAAAATAAATGATATTTAGACATTTTATTTTCTTTCACTTTTGCCCAGGAGTTTGGAATTAGATAATTGTGATAGATTGGACAGTTGGTACCGTATCTGACCTTTGTTTTGTTTTCATGTGTTATAACATCACTGCCCTCTATTAGGATATGTTTACAGTGCAAGTAAATTAAAGAAAAAACTAACATTTGACTTTTAAAAATAATCTAAAAATAAATAATAGTTGATGATTGAAACAGCTTAAAGGATAAAATTTTATGGTGTTTTTTTCTTTGTCTTTTCTTGGATTAGTTTCCATTTTACTAGATTAAAAACAACAGATTATAGCTCATAAAGGATTCCCCCAACTTCTCTTCCTAAATATCCTAATCTTTTAATCATTGTCAGATTGTGATACTGCAAAAAGATGAAATCCCTGAATTATCTGAGTGTTTATTTTTTTCTTCAGTAATGTCTTATGTATTTTCCTGTACATTTTCATATAGTTAATGTTTAGATTCCTGGATTTATGCTTATAAGTGCCAAATACTTTTTAAGAATTTTCTTCAAGGATATTACTTGGTGATTTGTTGAGCTGAGTGAGTTGATTACTTATTACTTCAAGTGATGTCAGAGATATTAATTTTTCCTTCAGATCCAGTACTGATGTTGCCTTAAGATATTAAGGAGTTCTCTTTTAAGTTTATTAATATACATACCTTTTGTCATTTCATTTATTTCTGTAGCTTCTTGTAAGATAACATTCAGAGCTTCCTGGAAATTGAAACAGGCTATTCTTTCTTCAGACTTTATTAAGCAATTCATTTTGTTTCTAAGTTTTTATCCATACTGTAATCAACAGAACTCCTAATTCTAGTGCAGCAGCGCTTGCAAGCATTTTAATAAGTAAATGGGTTTGCTCCTTTGCTGATTCTTTATAGTTATCTATGTTTAAGAGTAATTTTTATTGTATTATCCGTTCTGTTGACAAATTATGATTCCTTTCATGTAGCTTATTTTCCTTTGTATCTGATGATAGGGATTATTCTACTTACCTCTCAAACCTACCAACTCTTACTTATATCTGTCATTTTTTATTTGTTTACAGTAGTGTGTTTTCTCTTTTTACTGTAACCATGAGAAATCTCTTTAATGCTGCTCAGGGATATATTTTCATGGGTTTTTTAACTGTAACTGTGTAAATGGCAATATTGAAAGAGGCCCTTGAGGCTAAAAATGAATCTTTAAAATATCTCCAAAGATGGATTCTGAGGCGGAAGCAAATGCAGAACGACGATCCAGTAGGAACGGAAAGTCACTAGTGGACCTAAACCAGGCATGGACAAATTTTCTGGCTGCAGGGCTACATCTAGTGTATGGTGGGCCACATGCGGTGGGAGGGAGTGGGGACAGGGAAGGGTTTGGAGGGGGTTCAGCCACCACTCCGAGCTCAATCTTTTCCCCTATTCCTTTCCCACCAAATTGCAGCTAACATATGCGTAAATAAACCAATAAATATAGATAAACCTAAAACTGACTCACTGTCCACTTTTCTGGTTTTGTTTTTGTTTTTTTTCCCCACTGTCCACTTTTTTAAAGGGTTTTTGTTGTTGTTGTTGTTTACTTCTTTTTGCATTGCTTGGGTTTATGGTGTTCCCCCCTCTCCTCCCCACACTGTCTTTGGTACTGCAGTGGGAAGTGGTAGAGACAGGAAGGGGTAACTGGAGATGCTGGGCCCTAGTCAGGATGCCACTCCCTCACAGGGCACCACTGGGCCCACCCATGGAGGTACGGGTTGGAGCAGAGAAGAGGAAGCAACTGCACAATGGCTACAGAATTGCTGGGATGGCTCACCGAAGGAAGGGGTGGAGCTGAGAGTGATGGGGAGTGACCACTGCACTCTGGCCAAGACCCTGCTGGGCCTACATTGTGGGAGAAGGGCGGGGCCTCCTGACATGAAGGGGAGAGTGACTGTGGCAGCCACTCTTCAGGCCACCAGCCAGGCCCAGCGGGTCCTGATGAAAGGCTCTGGTGGGTTGTACATGGCCCATAGGCAGTAGTTTGTCCATCTCTGGCCTACACCACAACAACAATGCCCAATCTCACAAATTATAGACACTGTATTATCACCCACTACCACTCTAGGGATGGAGCTGCTCCAGTATTCCCTGGAGAACCTGGCATTAGCCAACAAGGACTCTAAGTTCTCAGTGAAGATTTTACACCTTTTCATGGCTAAATCAGATTGGCCCCACAGAGGAAAGGAGTGAAGAATGATATTCCCCTGTTATTTGTTTTGCTTTCTTCGCTAAGCCATGTAACAGATAAAGGATGTGGGTTTGAGTTCAGGTAATTGGTGAGAGGCCTATGTTAAGGAGGAGTCAATATGAGAGAGAAAAATGATGATTAGCATAGAGAAGGGATTTCTGAGCTCTGTGTGTATTTGAAGTGTTAGAGGAGGGTAGCAGTGTTGTGGGGTCCTGACTACTGAGGATTTTGCTAGGAAGAGCTGGAGGATGTGAATTTATGAGATGATGTTGATCTGATGGGGGAGCATGTTCTCTGAGTCCTGTGAATCTGGGCAGGAGGGAGTAGTAGTTTGGAGCCTGGAGGATTTCTGAGTGGTGAGGTTGTCAGGTGCAGGAAGAGATTGAGTCAGGACCTTCTGAGCAGGGAGATTGAGGCAATGACATGTAGGAGAGTTGGAGGAGGAGGAAGAGGAGGAGGATCTGATTACAGAGCAAGATAGATTTACAGGATTGAAAGGAGGGAAAGGGAGAAATAGATGAATTGGTGAATGGTCTATTCGTGTAGGAGGGAGCAATGTGATAGATTGCTGGAGACAGTAAGTGGATAAATTGGATGTGTGTGTATGAATAATTGTACATGGTGGGAGGTGAAAAAAAAAACAATAGGAGAAATGTCAGGGCAAAGAGCCAGATTGGATTGGAGAGGGAAGAGCAGGGGGAGCAGATGATACAACACAACACAACTAGGATAGGAAGCAAACAGTAAAGGGAATTGCAGAAGCATAAGAGTATTTTTTTCTCTCTTCCTGTCCTTTATATATGACATGTATTGGTTTCATTTTCTAAAAGTAATTGGGTAGTACAAGAGGGGTCTCCTTTTTCATCCCATTTCAAAGTTAGCCTTTTTCTTTCCTAATAAAACTCTTTTGCATAACACCTTCACCACCGGTCCTCCACTGGTCCTTTAGGGTTTTTACTGTGAAAATTTGAGTGAGGTGGAGCTCTCTGTGACTGGCCACCACACCATTCACCATTTTTTATTCATAATCATAACCACTGCTGTTTTTTTATATCCTTGGGGACTTCTGGAGTTGATCACAACACTTTTAAAATGACAGTACTGCAGATAAGAAAGGGAAAGGGGATGGAGGTGAGGATAATGCCAAAATGGTCAGCTTCAAAGCAAAGAGGACAATATTTTCAAACACGAGTCTTTAAAGTTACATTTCTAAATAGATCTAGACAAATAATATATTTTTCTGTTTTATGAAAATTTAAATAAAATATAAAAGGGGGGCTTTTATAATCAACCAAAACATGCCACATTGACCTGACTTGACATTTTTGTTCCAATTTTGGGCATTTTGACAAAAGCAAAGGGGAACTGGATTCATAAAACATCCAGATGGTTATGTTATTCTCCTGGGATGTGAGGGGCCCAGATTCAAATCTCCTCTGTTGTCCAGTGTGGAAAAATATTGGGTGGGATATTTATTTCATGTACATGTCCTAGCCACGGGACTACATAGTATTCCAATTTGGGCCTTTTTCATTCCTTCCTGTTGGGGCTGTTACACTCTGTGTCAATAATTGAAATAGTAATTGAAGCAGGGACTTGAATTTGGGCCTCCTGAATACTAACTACCACACTAGAGTCATTCTCTCTCTCTTTCCCTGGTCCAATGACTATTCTGTCATTATGAATAGGAATTGTCATCATGAATGTCTTCTAGAAGATAGCTATTCCTGAATAACTTCATATGTGGATTTTTTTTTTCTCCAGACTAAGACTGTCTGGGTCAAATGTAGAGTAATCCATTTTTGCACTTTAAATTCACACCCTAGCATAATCCACATTCATTCTCAGGTATAGACTATGCTAAAAACTTCAGTTTCAACAAAATTAAAAAGGCAAATTTCTTCCCACGTATAGTCATTCTGAGTTTTTTGCATGAAAGAATAGTCGATTGGTAAAAGGAACTTTCTTTTGTGCATCTGAATGGTAATCACAATGGCTATGTCTACACTGGCAAGTTAGTTCGAATTAAGGAGGCTTAATTCGAACTAACTAAAGCCATGGCTACACTAGGGTATTCGAACTAATGGATTAATTCGAACTAACTAGTTCGAATTAACCAATGTGGCCATGTTAATTCAAACTAATTTCTTAGTTTAAATTAACCAGCCATTGAAATGAATGGGGATCGCTAATTTGAACTAAGCAAGTGCTTGCTTAGTTCGAACTAACGTTCCAGTGTGACCATGCTAGTTTGAATTAAGCTAATTCGAACTAACTAAACTTAGTTCGAATTAGTTAGTTCAAACTAACTAATTCGAACTAATTTTAGTAAGTGTAGACATAGCCAATGGGTTCTGTACCATGACTGGTGCTCCTAGATGTTACTGCAATAGGTATACAAAAATCAGCTTAAGTAAGAAATAAATATAAGGCACTTTTTAAAAAAAATCCTAAATATGATCCATTTTTCTTACCTCCATACTTGAATAGAAGTGAATGTAGATATGTTATGAAAAACTGATGACTGAACAGCTATCAGTTTTTGAAAGCCTATCCAAAAAATTCTGAAGTCTATTTAATTCTAATTGTATGAAATTGAGCTTCTTGTTGTGCATAGTGTAAAGCCCCAAAATGGACATAACTGATGCGTTTAGTTTGATTTTAAACTATTAGAAAAGCCATTTGTTATGGATAATGTTGAGGTTTGAAAAAATATGCAAACAAGTACAGTAAAAAGAACCAATCCAAACACCAAAATCAAATTTGTAAATTTGTATCTATTGAATCATTTCCCATAGAATATATGTTTTCAAGAGAAAGGAGAAAGGACTTTGTTACACAGGTTGTGAAAGATATATTGAGACACCCTCTATATGTATCAATAATTCATATACGTTCTATTAATTGCTTACTCCCCTTTTATTTTTTAATGTTTTTAGTTTAGTTTTATTTTATTTTTTGTCTGTGACTCAACTGTAAGCGAACAACAATCTGGAGAGAAAACACAGAAGAGCTATTCAAGAGAAAAAATCAATGTCACTCTGATATAAACATTCAATTGTAAACTGAAACCTTAAAATGAACATAATGACGTGCATGTAAATAGAAATAAAAAAGCATAACCATCCCTTATAATAGATGTGCCATCTTAACCTTAACTGACATAATTCTTCAAAGATATTTCAGGATCTGACAATTTCCTCCACAAAAGACTCAAGTGAATAGGCATTGAACTCTGAGCATGAACAAAAATGTTAAGTCTTTTTTATGTACAATATTTTTGTGCAAATGTACAATAAATAAATATAAAACAAGCTCCTTTGCATAATGCAAACAGGTGCACACAGTGTTTAGTCCATTCTATAAACAAGTTATTTCACTTCCCTTAAAAGTATTACTATTTATAACCCTGATCCTACAATGGGGTCCACTCACAAAGGCTGCGTCTACACTGGTAAATTAAGTCGACTTAAGCTTGGCTTAAGTCGACCTAATGTGCCCTGCGTCTACACTACACTTTGCTTAAGTTGACTTAAGCAGCTTGCTTAAGTCAACTTAAGGAAAATAAAGTCGACTTAATGAAAATTAAGTTGACTTTATTAAACCACCTTTCTACTTGACCTAAGGCTTAATTCGACTTTCTAAAGTCGAATTAAGCCAGTGTAGCCCTGGGGTAGCCCTAAGTCGACTTAGGGCTACCCCAGGACTACACCAATGCCCTCCCTGCCAGGGAGCGGCACAGGGGGAGCCTGGCAAAGGGCAGGGCATGTGGGCACAGTGTGACACTGTCTGGATTTAGGGAAGCATTTATGATATTATTTTCT